>JAJQXH010000020.1:967500-977500 GCA_022343465.1 Oscheius sp. G VE-2021
CATGGCTATTCTTTCAAAAGAACTGCTTCGTGAAAGATTGGGTTTTAAAAGGAAGATGCTTCTGGAAAGACTGGGTGGTCTTCTCAAATAATAGGATAGTCCAATGGGCAGAGCTTCACAAAAGTCTGGGTGGTCAATGGAGCGGAGGTTCGCCGAAAGACTGGGTGGTCTAATGGGCGGAGCTAGTCAAAGACTGGGTGGTCTGTCCATCCCATCCATTAAAATCTTACAAAACTACCGTAACCTGATGCTTAGAAACTTACTAATAAAAGTTTTCAGGTGCTGGAGTACCTGATCATCCTCTGCGTGCTCACCGGAGCCTACATCGCCCTTGCCTACCTGATCCAGTACTGCATCCGCCACTGGTTCCCTCCCACCCGCCGCAACGACCAGGACTTCCACCGTCAGCCTCTGGTCCTCCAGGCCTAAGCCCCTCATCTCCTCCTTTCTTCCTCTTCTGTCCATACAAGGTGCACCCTACCTCCCCGATCTTCAGTTGTAGTGCTCTAGTCCCCCCCATTGCATTTCTGTACCTTCTCAGAGCCTGTTTCCTCGTAGCTTTACTTCACTCACTGGTCCCTTCGCAATATGTGTACATTCTCGTCGTCCAACGACGCCCTGTCCCCAGTCATGTCTGTTCCTTTTCTTTCGACTTTGTCTTTGTTGCCGAGCCGCCGGAGAGGAGAGCGGTCGAATCGATTCTGTACGGTCTTTCTCGCCGGGATTCCGAGAGAAACGCGTCCTTTAAGCTATTTTATGTGTATCATACGTGTTTGTTTGAAGATCTGACCGATTGAATAAATCTGTTTGTTCATTCATTAGGTTAGAGAAGCAGATGACAGGGTTAGAGACACAGAAGAAGAGAGAGAGAACGAGATTTAGTCAAGACAACATAACAATGCTCACACATCGCTTTTTATTTCGAAGACACGGATGTCTTTAATCTAGTCTTTTTGAGCGGTAGGTGTCCATCCTACCGTCCCTCCGGCCTTCCGTAGACGGCGACGAAGATGAGGTCGAGGCGGCCTCTTCCCTTCGGGACCGGCTGGATGTGGGAAACAGGACGTGCAAACTTTCCACTTGGGTAGAAGGTGAGCTCCATCTTATTCGAACTGAAACGTCCGTCTTATTCTTCTGAAGCCAGCCTGTCCCACCAGAGAACTTTGATGGAAGTTGCCGAGGGCTCGTTGTTGCAGGTGACCTTCTTGATGTCTTCAAGGGAGAGACTTCTTGTTGAAAGTCCGGTCTGGAGGGAGGCGACCGGTGAAATGAGGAGGAGGGGAGGAAAAGACGTGACGCTGATTTTCACGCAAGGGGCACGTGAAAATAGAAGTGGGCTAATTAAGTGACCTCATTTGACTACGTTCATTTCTACTTCCCCTTTTTAAAGGGAAAAAGGGATCTACTTTATAGCGAACATTTTGATCTACCTTTGATTTTCACTACACATCGTACACCATAAAACACGTACACACAGGCATACATACACGCGCGCTCACACGCTTACTTACTCACTTACTCATTTCCTCACACTTTCTCTCTCTCTCACTTTCCTTTTTCTAGGGGGATTTATTGGTAGAATAACGATGTCATTGTTTGATCGGACGGATCTGCTACTTTAAAGGGAAAGGACCGCGCAAAAATAATTTTTCTGATTTTGCGATAAAAGCCTAAATGTCATTCCCAGGATTCCGAAAAATACCTCTATTAATTATTTAGGATAAAAATGAACCGATTTAGGAGCGCTTGAAATTTGGGGAAATTGCAATTTGAATTGCCGCCATCTCTGCGTCTCCTCATTTCTCACACTCTATCGCCCAATCTAGCCGTGTTTCCGTGCCGCAAACGCGTATAATGGCCGTGTAAACGCGCCCCCTTTGCAGTGCAAATCATATAAAAGGGGTATGTTTCAGAATCGTGGAAACGACATCTTTTCGATAAAATAATTGTAAAGAGACTTTGAAAAACCAATTTTACGAGGCCCTTCCCCTTTAACATTCGCATACTGCAAAGAAATATACTGATATTTATTGAAAAAAACAAGGTTTTTCAATAAAAAAAAATAGAGAAGCATTTACTGTTTCAAAGGCCTTATCTTGATGAGACCCCTTGGAACCTCCCTTTCTTCTACGTGGTTGGACAGATCGGGAGAGACTGATGGACGTTGTAAATCTAAATCCAACTTGTTAACATTTTACTCGCGTTGCACAGGAAGGGATATTTCTATTTTTTAAAAGAAACCTGATTTTAATTAACTTACTGAAAACGCGATGTCCGAGAGGGTCGAAATACTCTTGGGCATAAAAAACTCATCTTGCTTCGATTTGGGTTTTTTTTTTAATTGATCGAAGCCACATATATGACGAAAACAAAGCGGAAAATCGATTATCCATTTTTCGACCTGGGTTACGATAATGTTACGGTAATGGGGGGGGGGGTACTGTAAGTAAGCTCTAACTTTAAGAAATTCAAGAAATAAGGTATGGAAAAGATTGCAAATTTTACTTTGAGCAACTTAGCAAACAAGATAAACATCGATTTCCCACTTTTTAAAAAGTTTGACGCATAAAGGTGTTTTGAAACACACAAAAATTTGATTTTGGGATTTTTTAATATATTTGATTTTGTGACGGAAACTCTTTATTTATGTGTATTCAACACATTCTTTATATAATACTAATTTATTTGACCAAAAATCTATAAAAAAAAAAACGCCTTCTTTGACTCAAAAACCTCAATTTCCACTTTATTTTCGTCATAAAAGATGATCAGATACCAATTTTAAGCCAAATCGAAGCAAGATGAATTTTTATAAGTAAATTGGGCCTTGTCAAACATCGCTTTTTAAACTGTAACCGTACCCTCAGTGGCCTTCTTTTGCTCCTTTTCCTGTTCCCTGTTTTCCTTCATAGTCTTTCTGAACCCTATTTTCATATCCTGAATATAGTTTTAATATACTCTTCGTGAAATAACTACGTTGAGAAATTTCCTTGTACTGGCCTCACTACGCATCTCAGGCATCATAATTGATTGATAAGTAAACGTTAAAGTTGAAGGGCCCCAGACTCGTTGATCGAACTGAAAAACGTTTTTATGAAGAAAAAAAATGGTTTCACCAATGTGCATTCCTCATTTTCTTTCACTGTTCCGCAAATAAGTTGTTGGCTGTTAAAGACGAGGCCTTCATCGCAATTTTCAACTGAAATAAGACTGGATTTATGGTAAATTTGGTTACAAACTCAGGAAAGTTCCATTTGAACAGGTGAGATATTGTGATGAGCAGGGGCCAACCTCCGTCAAGTTGAAAGGACAATCGATTTTGGGCACAGAACGGTTGAACTGCAAGAGTTAAGCTTATTTAAAGGGGAATGACCTCGTAAAATTGATCTTTCAAAGTATTTTTTATTATAGTTTCATTGAGTAGACATCGTTTCCACGATTCCGAAACATACCCCTTTTGTATGAGTTGGTCTGCAAAAAGGGCGCGTTTACACGGCCGTTTTACGCGTTTGCCGCACGGAAACACGGCTACAGTGGGCGAGAGAGTGTATGAAATGGGGAGACGCAGAGTTGGCGGCAATTCAAACGACAATTTCCCGAAAATTCAAGCGCTCCTAAATCGATTCATGTTGATCCAAAATGGGTAAAAGAGGTATTTTTCGGAATCTTGGGAATAAGATCCAGACTTTTATCATAAAATCAGAAAAAATTATTTTTCCGCGGTCCTTTCCCTTTAACATGAGACAAACTATAATAGCTGAAAACCCAGTGTGTGTGTGTTTGTGTGTGTGTTTGTGTGTGTGTGTGTGTGTGTGCACACGTGTGCATGTGTGTAAGCGTGTGCGTGAGTGAGATAGATAGAAAGAAAGAGATGAAACACTTACTTTAGTCCCTTCATTCCGCTGTTTATCCAAAAGAACCGCGTAGGCCAATTGGTCAAAAATGGACGATACATTCTGAATACACGCGTTTCCAGCCACATCAGTCAAGGCAACACGAGTCGATGAGACAGCAACCACTTCTCCACTCATTTGGGTGCACCTCTTCTAAAAATTTAAAAATTTAATTACAAAAATCTGTCTTCTTACGGGACAGGTAGGTACAAATTGATGATCGACGCATTCTTGTTTCTCACTGTCGAAAACAAAGAATTCTGGGCACCCCTCCACTGAAATTTTAATTTTAAGAGAGATACAGAGTGATAGAGAAAGAGAGAGAGAGAAGGTTAGAGAAACCCACGCTTATAAATTCCATTTTTGCATTTGATATATTGGGAGGAGCAAGTTATGTTTTCACCCACAGGAAACAGACCACCCAGCCAGCAGTGTTAAAAACAAATTTTTGAAATTTGGTTTCACCCACATCAACAGCTTTAAGTTCATTTCGTGAACCATAGTCCCCAAAATCTGAATAGGCTGAAGCACCTAAAAAAGCAAAATGCCTAGTTTAAAAAAAAACTAGAAATCTTACTTTTATGAAGAACGGAGAGTAGGAGAAAACTCCACAGCAACATAATGATGAGTAGGGGAGTTATATGACCAGGGGTTAGATGTAGATTTGACCTTAAGATTATTAGAAGGAGAGATAAGAGGATCAAGGGATAGGAGATATCGAGAGTTGATTATCGTGACCTCACTTACTCACTGATTAACTCGCACTCACACTCACACGCTCACACTTACTTACTCACACAGACACATACACTCACTGTCTCACTCACTCACTCACATTCACATTCACACACACACACTCACATACGCACTCACGCACTCACTACCTCACACTCACACTCACTCACACCCACTCACGCACAAACTCATCCTCACACTTAACATCACACTCACATCCACACTCACTCTATTTCACACACTCACACTCACACACTCATCCTCTGCTTCCATCTTTCGCTCTCTATTTCTCTCTTCTGCATCATTCATTTGTAGAACAAGTATAGAAAACTTAACTTCAAGTTTTTATCTGCGATCATATTTTTATGCTAATAAAAAATCTTTTTGACCTACCATAGGGAAAGTTTTGATTTACTGTCTGCTTAGAAACTTTTGATCTGCCTCCAACCCTCCCAACATTATAGGTTTGATCTACCCGATAGCATACTGTAAAGTGATGGTTTTGATTTACCTTCCCAACTGGATAGAAAAAATTGATGTACCCATACCTTTCATTTCCAAGGTCATTGAAACGGTTCCGCCGTGAAACGGAAGAATATTGTAGTTTGACGTATTTTCGTTCGAATTGCTCCATTGCAGGTGCTTAATCTAAATTGCATTTCCCTCAGTTGCAATGATCGAGTGCCCGAGCTTTTTCGGCGACTCTGTCACCAGTGCCTTTCTAATTCTTCTGGATGTGTCCTTTGGATTAAGCATTATAGTTAATCCATATGTCATCTACTGTATTATTTTCCGTTCTCCTCCAGCAATGCAGAAGTACCGTTGGTACCTTCTCTATCATCAGATCGCTGCTATGATTTCAGATATATGGGTAACGCTTCTGAAAATAGACCTGTAACTATTTTAGATGACAAGTTTAATTCAACCAATTTTCTTCCTTCCCTTCACAATGGGATATCCGAGGGGTCTCCTTGCAGGAGTAATTCCTACAATCTACATGTTACACATAAGTATTCTAATAGTCGCATTTTCCTGCTCAACGGTGCCTCATTTATTTTGTTATCGATTGGTGGCCGTAAAAGGACTCACCAAATTTACGCCTAGACTGACTTTTGTGGTTGGGATTGTATATTGTTCTGCTTTGATCATACCAATAGGATCCACTATCGGGTACGAATATAATGAAAGTGAAATCAAAGCCCTAAGAGAGGTATGTTCTTGTGTTCGTCAAAACAACATAATTCAATCGGCTAATATGGTATAGTTTTTATACTTTATCGCTACTTTCACGCTTATATATATCCATGAGAGACAGATTAATTTGCAGGCGCTATCTTCTAACGGCTGTGCTCGCCATATTAAGATCTCAGGTGCCACGCGGTACGAGGTTGGCCCACTTAAGCGAGCGGGGGTTCCCTCGGATCAGCCGCAGAAGAGTAGTGATTCCCTTTTCAAGCAGTTTACGTCCCAAACCCCACGGAACTCAGATTGCGCTTGAAGTTTATTTCTAAACTTTTCACACAAATAAAACAGACATCAAAAGGCGACTAACGGCAGGTGTACAGCAAAACGGACGTCGCAGGTTAGCAGGAGGCAGTTTCACTTCAGTTCTTCCACAGAACGACGCAGATCAGTTCTGAAATGGAAGAATGAGAGTTAATACACAGAACAAGGTGTCCCAGGGGTCAGTTGCCATAACTCAGAGGCCTCAAACCTGTGGGATTGGAAATCCTCATGGGTAATTCAGTTTTACACATATTTAGGGCCCAAAATCCTATACAGATTATCGGTAAAGACTAACCTTACATTTAGCAGTTGAAATTATCAGCAATTCAGTTAGGAACCGGTCAGCGTCAGCAGAGAACCTCGACTGACGGGCCGGTTGCATCAGAAAGCGCGGGCTCCGAGATTACGGTACAGATTCGCAATAGGGCGCGCTTTATGAGCAGACCTTTAAGCAGTTGGACTAGCTGAGTTCTCCTTAACGCAAATGTAATTAAATCTGGTTATAATTCGATGGATTCTCACGAAAACGGCGACATACTTCATCAACTAGTTGATGAAGAAGCAACCGTCTAAGACTTTTCCCTTTTCATGGCTTTATTGCTTTGTTGATCATTGTTTTCAAAATTTCAACATTGCTTAAAAACCTATCAGTTTTAGAATTATACATGTGTGACAGAAGACCTATTGGCTTTGCCAGGCCTTTTATACTACAATGCCATGAAAGCCGTGTGTTTCATCGTTCTCCCTGTTGTCATTTTTCTATGTTGTATCTCCATAAGTATAATATGTTTTATAATTTCCTCAAGGAGAATCTTAAGTCAAGCAGTTATGTCAGAAAGGGCCATTGCCATGCAAAGGAAATTCCTCCGTCAGCTGATTCTGCAGGCTTTTCTGCCATTTACAGCTGTCTTTGGACCACTTGGTGCTTTCTGTGCTGTTATTATGTTAGAACTGTTTGGTGCTTCCTGTGAGTTTTATTCAAATTATAAGAAATAGAGATAAAGATAGAGAGAGACAGAGAGAGAGAGAGAGAGAGAGAGAGATGATGGGGTCTTTTCAGACGTGGGACTCTTAGTAATGTTCAGCGTCACTTGGCTCAGTGTTGGTGGAGGGATCATTCTTGTGTGCACCACAAAAAGTTATCATTCTTGGTTCTCCGAACCAGCAATAACAATTTGTCAAAGTGTCATTAAATGAAATGCCGTGAATTATTGTAAAAAAATTGTTTTTATGTGAAAAAATTTTTAAATGAATAAAGAGTTCGAATTGATTAAATGTTTGAATTTATGGGAACCGGCTTGGGCCGGTTTTTGTGGAAAAAATCGTGTCTCCACATTGTAAAAACATTGGGTAATTAAATTCAAGCAGACTTTTTTTTTTGTTAAATACAATATGCATTTTTCTGAGACAAATTTACTTTTAAACTTTTAAGTGAGATTTTTTAAAGAGAATATATACCGTGATACATTTTATATATTGAAACGAATGTTTACCCAAAAACACACCAAAAATCATTAAAGGTTTGAAATTCAAAATAGCATGACGCATGATTTCAAAGTGAAATAACGTATAATTAGACGAATGTTCGTTTAAATTGCTGCAGGTGCTGAATCCAAATTGCATTTCCCTCAGTTGCAATGATCGAGTGCCCGAGCTTTTTCGGCGACACCCTTACTAACGCCTTCCTAATTCTATTGGATGTATCCTTTGGAATAAGTGTGATTGTAAATTATTATACCATTTATTGTAGAGTATTCCGTTCCCCTATTCAGTTCACCTTTCTAAAACAGCCTGTTTTCTTTATTCTATTCACAATGGGATATCCCAGAGGGGTTTTAGCGGGGGGCGTTCCACACTGAAAAACGCGGAAAGCCAAAAAAGCGGAATTTGAAGCCACAAATCAGCTTTTGTGATCGGTAGGCCCCCTTTTCATAGATTGGTCCTTCAAAAAGTTAAAACAAAGTTTTTTCCGAATACCCTAATCGCAGCGGCCGATGTGCTACTGGTGCGGGCACGCAACCACTGTCTGCGCTCTCCATAGGGGAAGGCACTCTCTCGTTCAATTATAGTGGAGAGCGCAGACAGCGGCTGGGCGCCCGCACCCGTAGCACATCAGCCGCTGCGATTAGGGTAGTCGGATATAACCTTGTTTTATTTTTTGAAAGACAAATCTATGAAAAAAAGGGGGGTACCTTTTCATAGATTTTTTTTATTTATATCAAGCAAAATACAACTCATTAACTGTGAAGTGTGTGAAAGGAAAGGACCAAAGAAAATATAAATGTAATTTATTTAAATCTTTTTAAAGTCTTTAAAAAACAGTATTCTTCTTCTTGTATTCTTCGATCTCCGTTTCATTTTGATCCAAAATGGATAAAAGAGGTATTTTTCGGACTCCTGAGAATTAGATCTAAGCTTTTATCACAAAATCAAAAAAATTATTTTTACGCGGTCCTTCCCCTTTAAAGAGAAATAATATTACCTTCAAGGGTGCATCGGAGTTGTATTCACTGACCATCGAATAGCGCTGCTTTCCCACAGGTCGTTCGTAGAGGTGCACGCGTGTAGATGGTATCAGAGTGGCGAATATGGGGATGTGAGACCTATCAGATTGAAAGGCCTCATATGGCCCCAAATTTCCACTCTTCAGGAAGTCTTCGACTCCTTTGTTGCAGCTTGTTAGTCCACGTCTCAGGTTCCGCACCTTCTTATCATTGTCCTTCCGCAGGGCAGGGTTCGTTTCCTGCGATAACTCTAGATTCTTGAGATAGAGGACCCAGGCCTTCGGTAGGTAGTGTGGAGACATGTTGGCGCAATGAGGATCTTTTGGGAATCTGCCGACAGAGGCAAAAATGACTTGTGGCAAGTGTTTATTCTTTAGGTTTAGGGACATAAGACTTAAGGTTTAGGCACATAAGATTGAAGGTTAAGGAACATAAGACTTAAGGTTAAGGAAAATAAGACTTAAGGTTAAGGAACATAAGACTTAAGGTTAAGGAAAATAAGACTTAAGGTTAAGGAACATAAGACTTAAGGTTAAGGAAAATAAGACTTAAGGTTAAGGAACATATGAATTAAGGTTAAGGAAAATAAAACTTAAGGTTAAGGAACATAAGACTTAAGGTTAAGGAAAATAAGACTTAAGGTTAAGGAACATAAGAATTAAGGTTTAGGGGCGTCGGTCAAACAGGCTGTCAAATAAATAGTCCTTTAAAATATATAGTGGCCATTTTTCAACTTATTACGGTTCAGTCACGCGGTTCTACGGTAGTTTTCGCCCTTTTCCCCTTAAGTGACAGTCCTTTAAACTACTGTTGTGAACCGTTTTTCATTTTCAGGATTACGGTAGATATATTAGGTTACTACGGTAGTATCTGGCAGTCGTGGTTATATATAGTACTGTAGTTATTGAGACTATAATTGCGGTATTTAATGAAAATATTACGGTAACTCTTAGCAAGTTTTAAGTTAATTACTGTACTTTACGATAAATAATCACATTGACTTGGTTACTTTAGTCGCTGTAACAGAGATACTGTATATGTTAAGGGCAGTCAGTTAGTGGTTGCGGTAGTTTGGAATCACGGTCCTTTAAGATAGCCAGAATCGGTTTTCCGATAGCCAGCTAGAGAGAGAGAAGGAGAGAGAGAGAGAGAGAGAGAGAGAGAGAGAGAGAGAGAGAGAAAGAGAGAGAGAGAAAGAGAGACAGACAGACAGACAGACAGACAGAGATAGAGAGAGAAAGATTAGAAAGAGAGAAAGATTAGAAAGAGAGAGATATTAGAGAGAGAGACAGAGAGAGAGAGAGAGAGAACGAGGCAGACAGACAGAGAGAGATATTAGAGAGAGAAAGAGACAGACAGAAA
>JAJQXH010000020.1:982500-1090000 GCA_022343465.1 Oscheius sp. G VE-2021
CAAAAAGGGGCCTTCGATTGTAAAAAAGCGGCCTTTAATTGTTAAAAAGCGGCCTTTGGTTGTAAGAAAGCGGCCTTTGATTGTAAAAAACGCGGCCTTTGATTGTTAAAAAAGCGGCCTTTGATTGCCCAAAAAGCGGCCTTTGATTGCCCAAAAAGCGGCCTTTAATCGCCAAAAAGCGGCCTTTAAATGAGGTATTAGAATACGGCGACTTACATGGAGCAGCCGTGTTCCTCGTGGCATTTCGCCAACACCTTCATGCAGGTCCAGCAGAAGAAGCACTTGCAGGACTCCTGGACGCATCTCATGTAGTTACAGCCTCCCTCCTTCTGGATAGAGGTCTGAAAGAGAGAGGGTTAGAGATAGAGATAGACATAGAGAGAGAGAGAGAGAGAGAGAAACAGAGAAAGAGAGAGAGAGAGAGAGAGAGAGAGAGAGAGAGAGAAAGAGAGAGAGAGAGAGAGAGAGAGAGATCACCTTGCACTTGGGGCAGGGACGGGTGTATTTGTCTATCCACGAGTTGGTCACCTCGTCGCTGACCTTGTTCTTCGCGAATTTCTGAAAAAAAACAGTTTTTGAATGTTTTGAAACATTGGCTACCTCGGCCAAATCGCAGCTGAGCGGCAGGTGGGCGCCCTGGTTGCAGCCACCGCAGACGTCCTCTCCACAGTCGCAGTAGACGGCCTGGGCGTAGAGCGATTTCACCTGAAATTTCAACTTTTTACTCACATTGCCGTTTGCTGCACGGTTTTTTAGAAAAAAATTTTTATTTGCCGCACGGTTTTTAGGAATAAACCCCGCGCGGTTTTTGACTAAACTGCCGTTTGCCGCGCAGTTTTTGTGCGAGGGACCCTGCAATTTCCGCCCGATTTTCGGCTGAAAATGCCATTTGCCGCACGATTTTCGGCTTAACTTATTGATTGCCGAACAATTTTTAACCGTGACTGCCATCTGCCGCACGCTTTCCAAAGAAACCGCGCTTAACTGCCGATTGCCGCACAGTTTATGACTAAATTTGCCGTTTGCCGCACGATTTTCAGTTGAAAATGTCGGTTGCCGCATGGTTTTAAGCTAGAAATGCAATTGTCGCACGGTTTTCCAAGGAAACAACTTGGAATTGCCGTTTGCCGCACGGTATTTGACTGAAACTGTCGTGTGCAGGACGATTTTTGGCTGAATATCGATTGTGCTACGTTTTTGGTTGAAGCTGCCGATTGCCGCACTATTTTTTGGCTAGAATTGCCACTGTTTCATCTAGAAACCGCCTAGAAAGTTTTAAGTAGAAACTGCCGATTGTCGCATGGTTTTAGGCTGAACTTGCTGACTCTTTCGCCACTTTTGGTTGAAGCTGCCGATTGCCGCGCAGTTTTAAGTAAAATCTGCCAATTGCCGCACGGTTTTCGGCAAAAAATGCCGTTTGCCGCACACTTTTCGACTAAAAATCCAGATTTCCTACAGTACCTGAATGATCTTCTGACAATTCGCCCCAGGACACCATTTAAGCAGTCGGTTCGACGTGACGAATACGTTTCCCAGCAGCGTCTGGTACCTCTTGAGCGCCTCCGGCTCCTGGATCAACGACGCGACCTGAACCATAATTTGCATATTGGCGGAGAAAGAGAGGCGCACCTGTTCGTCGTTGAGGACAATGTTGCAGGCGATGCAGGTGACATCCACGGATCCTTTGGAGCGCACCGTGGCGTCGATGTGGCCGTTCCAGCATTCCACACAGGCGCCGTGGCCACAGCGCAGACGGCGCAGGGGAGAATCCTCGAAGCAGATCTCGCACGGATCATCTGAATTTGCATTTTTAGACAGAAAAAAATGAAAATTCTTCGTTTTTAAGCAGAAACAGAGTTTTTTCCGCTTCACATGCTTTTTTGGCAAACTAAGGCCTCTTTCAACCAAAGGCCGCTTGACCTGCTTGTGGCAATGATAATCCGCTTTTTGACATCCAAAGGCCGCTTGATTTGTGTTATGCTACTTAAACACCGATTTTGGCAACCTAAGGCCGCTTGACCTACTTTTTGAACGCCGTTTCTTCGCAGCCATAGGCCACTTTTTGGCAATTAAACGCCGCTTTTTGGAAACCAAAGGCCGATTTTGCCAACCAAAGGCCGCTTGAATTGCTTTTGTCAATTAAAAGCTCCTTTTTGGCAACAAAGGCCGCTTGTCCTGTTTTTTAAATCTAAAAGCTGTCTATGGCAACCATAGGCCGCTTTTTGGCAACCATAGGCCGCTTTTTTGCAACAAAAGGCCCCTTTCGGCAACCAAAGGCCGCTTGACCTGCTTTTGACATTTCGCAGGAATCATTTAAATTTAAATCTTAAGTCAAAATTTTAGTCAAAATCTGGATTTTACACCAGAATCTCAGATTTCAACCGTTTTACCTGCTTTTTGGCAACCGAAGGCCGCTTCATCTGATTTTTTGCAGTTAAAAGCGGCTTTGGGCAACTCAAAAAAAACTCCATTTTACGCCATAAAAATGAATTTTCGTTTTTAACACGTAAAATGCCGTTTTTAAGCGGAAAAATGATTTTTTTAGCGGAAAAAATGATTTTTTAGCAGAAAAAATGCCATTTTTAAAAAAGTTCTTACCAGTCTGCGGTGTTTCGAGGAAAGTGGTGAGGTCCAGCTGCACGGTGGCGTCGAGGAAGGAATAGACGTCTTCGTATTCGTAGAACCTATTTAAATAAGGAAATTAGAATATTAGGAGACGAAGAAAAACCAACTTTTCGATCAATTTGTCAAAGTCCCATTTGAATATGCGGAGCAGCACGCGGATGGCGGCGGTGGGCAGCTGGATGACGTCGGCCGTGCGGGTCGCTATCTCGTTCATTCGCGATAGGACCTCGTCCAGACGCAACAGCTGGAAATTTGAATATAAGGATTTAAAAATAAAATTTTAAAAATAATTTTAAATTTAATTAAGTTAAAAATTAATTTTTAAACCTTTTAAAATGCCTTAAATATGTTTCTAGTTATAACATTAGTGAATTAGAGTTAGACAAAAAAGAAATGCACCTAGTGGGATCGAACCCTGGTCGTGTGGTTCGTAATTTAGGGGGCCATAAATTACGAACCACACGACCAAGGTTCGATCCCGACCGGTGCACTTCTTTTTGTCTAACTCTAATTGACTAATATGATAAATAATAACATAAATAAGGCATTTTAAATGCTTAAAATAGAAAAATATTCATAACTTCGAGAAATTAGTGGGAAAAAACTGTTTTTAAAGCTATTTTCAGTATTTGCCTTAAAATTGGAGTAATTTTCGTTAAAAAACATTGGTTGAAGCTGGAAAATCACGATTTTTGACAATTTTCTCTGACAAGTCAAATTTCATTTTGAGGGATTACTCGTCAGCTCTAAACATCGGAAAGGTTGTAAACAGCGGGCTGACGAGTTGTCCCATTTCTGACAGAAAATATGTGGTGTAGAATTCAAAATGTCGAATTGCATTTTCGTGGTGAGACCGATATTTTCGTGGTTGGGCTAAAATTTTCGTGGCGGGACCATTAATTTCGTGGTAGAGCCGGCATTTTTGCGGCGGGACCACCATCTTCGTGGTGGGAACCAAAAGTTTCGTCTTGAGAGCACCATTTTCGCGGCGGGGCCAACATTTTCGGTGAGGGAACCAAATTTTCGTCGTGGGACCACCATTTTCGTGGTGGGACCGAATTTGCCGTGGCGGGACCAACATTTTCGTGGCGGGACCACCATCTTCCTGGTGGGACCAACTTTTTCGTCGCGACCACTCAAATGACGGTTGAATTCGCCAAAAAACGTAGTTTAATTACATTTTTTCGTTTTTCTTTTAATTTAAAAAAAATCGATAAAAAGTAATTTTTTAATAAAATTTTAAATTTAAAAAAATATAATTAAAATGAAACGCACGGCGTATTCCTTGGGGATCTCGTCGTCTCCGATGTCCATGCCGTCGACGATGGAGCCACAATCGCCGTCGTCGCTGCCCGAGAGACAGTCCATGTCGGAATCGTACTCGTTCATTTCATTCCCACTGTCGCTCATCTTCTGGAATTGATTTTTAATATTAGATATAGATAGTTTAAAAGTTAAATAAGCTTAAAAAAGTTATATTACATTAAAATAAATACAAAAAATTAATAAATAGCTATGAGACGGGAGAAATGGAGCGGAAATAGCGCCGGAATCGGATGGGAGTGAACTATCAACAGTTTCGGCGGGCGGGGCGGCAATTTCGCAACAATGACACATCGGAACATGTCATTTCACCACATTTCTCAAACAAACGGTGAAAAATAAGGGAAATTACAATTTAAATACTTTTAAAACAAATTCTTTAAACTATTATATATATATTTTTAAATTTAAAGGCTCATAATTCCATAAAATAAGTCCAAAAATTGATAATAAACTGTAAAAAGTGAGAAATCGAAGACAAAAACATCCAAATGTCAGCTAAAATCCAGTAATTTTGATAATTTTGATGATTTATCACCACATATCTCAAACCAAACATGAATAATAAGAGGGGAAATAAAATTTAAAAACTTCAAAATATTAAAATAAAACCCATTCACAATTTTACATGCTCAGAAATCCATAAAATAGACCCGAAAAATGACAATACACTTAATTAAGAAAAGAAAATTAAGTTTTAAAAAAATCAGAAATTAGGTAACATAGTGACAAAATTGAGACAAATCTAATTTTCAGCTGAAATCCGGTAATTTTGATAATTTAAGAATTTTTAAATGAAAATAACAAGTCATTTCACCATATTTCTCAAACAAACAGGATAAAAAGGAAAAATATAATTTAAATACTTAAAATATTTAAAAAAAAACTATTATTCAATTTTTTTTTAATTTAAAGGCTGCGAATTCCATGAAATAGCCCCGAAAACAACAAATAATAATAAACAAAGTGAAATATTGATTGCCGGCCAATTAAAGCTCCTAAGAAAGCAAGCAATTGAAGTTAAATAATTTAGAAAGCAATTTTTTAAAAAAATACTAAATTAAAGCATCCCCGCTTTTTAAAATGTTTAAATCATCCTTCACCTATTAAATCAATTTCATAGTTTTATAAAAAACAGGATATATTAATTGTATTATTCAAATCATTGTAATTTGATTTTATCAAATGAAAAATCAATAAGACTTTCGAAAAATTAAAAAGGAGGGAAATTGAAATTTTCAATTATGCAGAAGTGGCGCAGTTCGACAGCACAGATGGGAGCTTTTCGCTGCGGGATATCGATTAGGGAGGGGATTCTGAATGTCCTTCATTTGTTGCATGGAATTGGGGGGAAAGGGTAATATTTTAACAAATATAATCATGGTACCTGGAATATCGAGTTTTGGTGGTTACGGTACTGAGGGTACCGTAATCCCCCATCAAGAAAGAGCATGAAATCATTGACTTTTCATGTGAAATTGAAGAAAATCCACTTGATAAAGGTATTTTCCTTGAGAAAATGAAGTTTCCCCTCATTAGAATATTTCCGCTGGGTGGCCTCTCCCTCCCCTTCCTCCCATTTCTCCTCTCCCCTCCTCCCCTGGCGGTTCCCCATGATCTACCTGGTCCTTCTGTACTTCTGCCTCTTCCTCCTCCTCTCCTCCATCCTCCTGGTCAATTGCTGCAACAGAGAAGTGGTATTTCTTCTCCTAAAATTCAAATTTCAATCGATTTTTAAGCACCCGTCGCTGAAAAAGGAGCCAATCAAACCTCTGCCTGGAGACACCAATTCCCTGGTGAGTTTGGCCCTTTTCCTTAGTCAACAGCCTAATTTTGGCACGAAAAAGTCTATTTTATTTAAAATCTAAACTTAAATTTTCAGTATTTCGCCGTTCCGTCGTCAAATTCAAAGGATGGCAGAGTGCCGGCAATCGTCCCTCCGCCAGAGTCAGATGTTAATGAAATTGAGGGGAAAAAGAGCGAAAAGAAGATGAAAAGAAAGGGCGGATCTGAGAAAAAGAGCAAAGGGAAGGAGAATCCGTCGACGAAGAAACAATCGACGGTGAAGAAGAGCAAAAAGTCGAGGGCTTCTAAGAAAAAGAGCAACATTTCCAAGGCCAAGGGAAGTAAGAAAGGGAAATCGGAGGGAAAGAAGTAGGAGGGAAGGGAAGAAGAGACGAAGAGAGACAATTCGTTGCGAAAAGATTAATAAATAGCATAGATTATGTCCTCTCTATCTATGTCTCTCTCTCTCTCTCTCAACTCTCTCCTTTTGTACTTGTGTTTCTCTGTATCTCTGTCTGTCTGTTTCTCTCTATCACTCTATGTCTCTTTGTTTTATCTACGTCTCTACCTCTTCTTAGGAGATATCAATTACTCTGCGTCTCTGATCGTACCTCTACGCCTCGATCTCTGCATCTCTAGCCATTTTGTGTCTTCGTCTCTTTCTCACCAGTTGTTTCTATGTCTCTCTCTTTTCAACTGTATGAGTTTCTATCTCTCTCTTTCACCTTTTTGTCTGCCTCTCTGCCTCTCTCTCACTTGTTATTAACCCTGTTTAATTCTTATCTCTACTGATATCTCTGTCATTTCAATTACTCTGCGTCTCTTACCACCCATCATACTGTCTGGCTGTCTGTCTGTCTGTCTGTCTGTCTGTCTGTCTGTCTCTCTCTCTCTCTCTCTCTCTCTCTCTCTCTCTCTCTCTCTCTCTCTCTCTAGCTAATGTCTGCGTCTCTAACCATATTAATTACTCTGCGTCTCTAACATCCATCGTGCTCTCAATCTTTCTTTGTTTATCTGCTTCTCTCTATATAATTGTTCTCTCTTTCTCTTTAGTTTTCGCTTGATTCTGCGTCTCTAACCATTGTATCCACTGTGTTTGTGAAACTCTACCGACAACTCTGCTTCTCTCTCTCTCTCTCTCTCTCTCTCTTTCTCTCTATTCTCTCTCTATTCTCTATTTCTCTTCTCTATATTCTCGCTCTCTCTCGCTCTCTATCTTTCTCTCTCTCTCTAGTATACTAGCGGCTAAAGGTATCGGCTTCAAATCTGTATCTTCCTTTTCTACTTTCGTTTCTCTTTCTTTTTTTATGACACACCCAGATATAAACATATATATTGTAAAATGTGAACAAAAATAACAAATTATACAGAAAACCAGGGCTCCGTTTCACAATTTACTTGAATAGTGTTTTCGTTGTTTAGGAGAGTGCTTCGGCGGCGAAGAAGACGGTGGCCCCTGCGGTGGCTATGCCGAGGGAGAGGACCAGGTAGGCGGGGATGGGGATGCTGCGGAGGAAGGTCTTCTTCTTCTCCTCCTTCTGTCTCCCCTCCTTCCCCGAAACGTCCGAATTCTGCGAGTTCGACTGCGACTTTGGGCCGACGGAGCGAGGAGCCTCGATTTCAGAATCCAGGTTGATCCCGTCGTCCCTGAAATGGAGAGTATTCGTGGTGGGACCATTTCAGAGTGAGAGAGAGAGAGAGAGAGTTCGCACCTGAGCGGAGCACTGTTGCCTGCACTGTGGTTGCCTCCCGTGGATGGAAGAGGCCCTCCCTGGACGGAGACGGGGTCTTCTGCAGGAATGGGCACGTTCGGGGCATCGGGTACGTTCTGCCCCACGTCGCCGACCACCTCGTATTCATTCATCTGGAAGGAGGGACAACCGGCCGAGGGGAGTAGGGGAAGGGAATGGGGAGAGAGGGAGGGCGATTTCACGTTTCTTCACGCAGAAAACTCTCCCTGTCCTGGAACCTTCTCCTTCTTATTCAAATGAGGTCACGTCTACGTTACGTGACCTGCGTCTCTCCATTTCCCACTCTCTCCCCTCAATTAGCCTACCGAATTCCCCCTTAAAAGGCCCTCTTCCGCCCTTTTCCCTCATTCAACGCATCGCCATGGCCCAGTCCATCCCTCCCGGAGACATCGCCACCCAGCCGGGCACCAAGATCGTCTTCAACGCGCCCTACGACGACAAGCACACCTACCACATCAAGATCATCAACTCTTCGGCCCGTCGCATCGGCTGGGCCATCAAGACGACGAACATGAAGAGGCTGGGAGTGGACCCCGGCAGCGGAGTGCTGGACCCCAAGGAGGCCATCCTCATGGCCGTCTCCTGCGACGCCTTCGCCTTCGGCCAGGAGGACACCAACAACGACCGCATCACCGTCGAGTGGACGAACACTCCTGATGGAGCGGCCAAGCAGTTCCGCAGGGAGTGGTTCCAGGGAGACGGCATGGTCCGCAGGAAGAACCTCCCCATCGAGTACAACCCCTAGGGGAAACAAGTAATAAATATAAGGCCCTGGAATCCTATGTTTTCGATCTTTTCTTACTGTATTATGTGTGTGGCTCTTTTCTGAATGTACCAGACACATTTCGTATGGCTTGCGAGCTAAACCGAAAAAGACGAAATCCACCGCTCAGGGAAAATGACAGCAATGTTTGACAAAACGGTTTGAAATCATCGTGAGAGGTGCTATTGAGCTTCAAATGGCACTAAAAAATGCCTTTTGGGGGTGATATTTTCAATTCAAACCGGTTCTCTCTATCTCTTTTTCTCTATCTTTATCTCTCTCTGCCTTTATATTTCTCTCTCTCTCTCTCCCCCTCCGTCTGTCTGTCTCTCTCCTACGAATATAACTAAATTTTTGTTGAATTAAACGCGAAAATTAACTAATTAACAGTTTTTTATTAGCTTTAGTATTCGAAAAAGTTAATTTTCTATACTCACGCGTCGGCTTTGGTTGGCCTGTCCACCCAAATTATCAGTATCACCCAAAAGCCTAAAACTCGAACTCACCCACATGATCTGTCTCAATCGGTACACTTCTTTTTTTTTGTTTAACTATTTATACTATAAATCTTCCGGAGAACTCTGAGTCAAAAACTCGGTGAAAATTGACGATTTCCTCCAAAAACCATGCGGAAAACGGCAGTTTCAGTAAAAAAAACCGTGCGGGGATTGCAGTTTCAACCTAAAATCGTGCGGCGATCGGCATTTCCGTTAAACATCGTGCAGAATTGGCAGTTCCGGTTGAAATTTCTTTTTTCTCTCTCTTAATCTGCGTCTCTAACCATCCTTCTCTCTCTGATTTTTGTACTTCAAAGAGCCCAACCACGAATCTTTCTCTCTCAAAGGGTCCCACCACGAATACTCCTACTTTCAGGGACGACGGGATCAACCTGGATTCTGAAATCGCGGCTCCTCACTCTTCCGGTCCAAAGTTTTTTTTTTCAGAATTCGGAAATTTCGGGGAAGGAGAGCAGGAGACAGAAGGAGGAGAATCTTCTCTCTTTACTTCCGTAAAATCGTTTATTATGTGATAACTTATCAGAAAGTGTACAAGCGTTTTTACAAGGCCACACGCATAAGGTGAATCCACGACAATACCTATGTGTAGAGAGAGGGGCATAAAGCTTCCAAAGTGCTATAGGGAACGTTATGCGTGTGTAACGGGGCGTTCGGATGGGGAGAGAGAGTATCGGCGGAGTGTGAAAGGGGAGAGGGCCGCGGCGGGGCGAATCAAGCGGTTCCGGTGCGGCCGGAAACGGCGGTCACGATCTCCTTCACGAAGCCTTCCTGCTTTTCCCGGTCGCTGGCCGTCTCCACAGAGCGCAGGTCACCGACCACCTGGAAAGAGAGGGATTAGTCAGGGTTTATGGGAGAGATGGGTAAAAAAGCGGAGTTTTGGCGCCAAATTCAAATATTTACCGCTTTTTGGCAACCACAGGCCGCTTTCAGTCCACGTCAAGTCCATTCTGAAGAAAAAGTCGCCTTGCTTGATTCTTTGCAACATATGTCAGGTCACTTTTTGGTAACCAAAGACCGGTTATAGCGCTTCTGGCAACCGAAGGCCGCTTGAACCGATTTTTGGCAACCAAAGGCCGCTGTTAGGCATAGACCGCTTTCTGTTAACCGAAGGCCGCGTGACACACTTTGTGGTAACCATATGCCGGTTAGAATCAGTTTTAGCAGCAGAAAGAAGCTTGGACCGCCTTCTGGCAACCAAAGGCAGCTTTAGCCGATGTTGGCAGCCATAGGCCGCTTTAGCTGATGTTGGCAGCCATAGGCCGCTTCTACCGCTTTCTGGTAGCCACATGGCGCATAAACCGTACTTTCGCAATGAAAAGACACTTTACATACTTTTTTTTGCAATCAATGGCCGTTTAACCGCTTTTGGCAACCTAAGGCCACTTTCTGGTCCGCTTTAGCTGATGTTGGCAGCAATAGGCCGCTTGACCGCTCATAGGCAACCGTAGGCCGCTTAGACTTTGTACGAATCTAAAGGTGCCCTGGGACCTTCATATCGCTCAATTTTGGTCGAATCCGACACTTTTTCGCATGAAAGAACACCGTTTCCAGCGATAAATTCAAATTCCTCCTCCAACGAACCTTCTTCGTCTTGCCGAAGTAGATCTGGTTCATGGTGGAACGCATCTTCGACTCCAAGTCCTCTATCATCTTGCCGATGTTGGAGAGGTGAGTGTTCTGGTCGTTGAGGGGACAGTCCTGCTCGGCCTGCCTCGTCAGAGATCCGCCCAGGTTCATCGTTCCGCTCGCCGGTTTGTTCGTCTGCAGCCACAGCATCAGCGTGCTCGTCAGTTTGTA
The DNA here is from genome assembly GCA_022343465.1 of Oscheius sp. G VE-2021. Lineage (NCBI taxonomy): Eukaryota > Metazoa > Nematoda > Chromadorea > Rhabditida > Rhabditidae > Oscheius > Oscheius sp. G VE-2021. The sequence continues at coordinate 993,063 of JAJQXH010000020.1, forward strand.
GTGGGCCTGTCTTCCACTCTAAAATGATAAATTAATGTATTTAAAACAACTATTTAAAAGAAATAATTAAAAAAATCATTTTAGTTTTAAAAACATCTAAAATAAGCAAAACGCACCCTCTCGGTGATTTCAATGACGTGGATGGAGTCCCATCCGCCCTGGATCGCCTTGGCTCCATCGCCAACCTAAAAATAAAGATTTTAATTTAAAATGAAGTTTTTTCAATTGATTTTCATCGATTTAAACAATAAAAATCATCAAAATCAAGCTAAAAGGCACCTTCTTGATCAAAACGACGCCGGCGAATCCGTGCTCGAGGTCCCAGAAGTAGACGGAGGAGATTCCTCCCTCGAAGTACATGTCCCTGTAGGTCTCAAAGGCGGCGTTGGCTTCAATCTCCAGCGCCCTCAGCTTCTCCGAAGGCAGCTGGGGGTCCTCGAGAGGAGGGTCGTAGGTGTTGGTCCAGGGTGACCTGAAAAGGAAAAGTTGTAAAATATAAGATTTAAAATGTATACTTAAAAAATGTTAAGCTTAAAATGTAAACTTTGAACTGTAAAATGTAAGCTTCAAAATGTAAACTTTAAACTGTGAAATTAAATATTTAAACCTTAAAATGTAAATATTTAAACTGTAGTTTACACTGTAAACTTTAAACTGTAAAATGTAAAATTATATAGACTTTGAAATTTAAACTTTCAACTGTAAAATACAAGCTTTAAAAAGAAAATTGCAAAATTTAAACTCTAAAAATGTAAACTTTAAACTAAAAATGCAGACTTTAAAATGAAAAAAAAAATGTAAAAAGAGATTCTTAATAAAAGCACCTGTAGCTGTCTCCGTCGCGGTTGTAGTCGCACATGAGGAATTCCTTGCCCGTCTCGCGATCCTTGGCGACTTTCAGGGGCTGGTCAACGGTGCCTAAACATTCAGACGTTAGAACTAGTTTACAAAGTTTGTAAAGTAATTAAAAAAAAATAGTTTACAAAGTTAAAAAGTTATAAAAATTAAAAACTGACTGAGCAGGTCGTCGCAGAGGGAGGGGACCAACTCGATGAGGTCGGAGAGGTTCTTCTCGCACTGCTGCGGGGGCAGCCGACGCATCAAGTCGAGGGCGCAGTCCAGCTGTTGCTCGCTCTGAGGATCCTTATTAAGGCATTGCTTTCGAAATTATCGGAGTTCAACCGACTTTTCGGAGCGAAAATGAGAAATTAAAGAAGAAACTCACCATTTCTACGGGTAGCGGGACTGTGGGAGGTGAAAACAGCTAGCGACCCTGAAAATGAATATATAATCTAGCTGTAGCTGAATACAGGACGATTTAAACAAGAAAAAGTGATGAAACAAGGAATATAGTAAGTTAAATTAACAGCCTAAATGGTATTTGACGGACTGAAATTGATTTCAACAGCTTAAACTTTGGCACATCGTGGCAGGACCCAAAAAAATCAGGAAATTCTTCTCTTTTCCAAGTTCTTTCAGCAAATTCAACAAACTTGACTTACACTACAATTTGTGAATAAGGCGCACTATAAAAAGCTAGGAATCACTTAGAAGTTGAGTATTTGTAAATAATCGTGAAAGACGAGAGGTCACAACCAAACAACACTACAAACACGGGTTTTCTCAGTTTAAAGGTCTAATCTCCCATTTTCCAGGTCTATTTTCTTATTTTAAAGGTTTAATTCCTATTATTTATGTTAATTACAGTATTTAAATTTACAAAAAGCGGGCGACGGAGTGAATGGCTAATGGGCGGCGATGACACACTCGTTCAAAAGGGCGATATCGATCGGCTAAACCGAGCCTGCGACAGCGAAAACTCCGGCACTTTTGGCAGTCGCTTCGGGACCTTAATCACATTTTCCGCCCTTTAAATCTTGGGACCTGCTCCACCGTCATTTTGAACGTTTGAATTTGTTCGTCCAAAGCAGCGGCTGTGGGCGCTATTTTCACGCGGATTTTGTTAAATTATCGATTAAAATTATTAAAATTGTGGAAACTACGCAAAATTCTAGTTTTTGATAGTAAAAATATGCTCTAAAATACCCAAAACGGCGGGAAAGCGAGAAAAATAGAGAATTACCCTAGAATGGTCTGTTTTTCGGGATTTCAAGCCTCGGCGGTAATTAAAGCGTTAATTGGTCCAATTAAGAGCTTTTTCTCTTTACCAGCTGCTGTTTTTGCCGCGCTTTGCCTCATTAAGCTTCAAAAATCGTCATTTTTGTGGATTTCACTAGTTTTTGTGGGAATTTGACAATAATTGTATCATTTGTCACTAAATATTCTATTTTAAGTGTTAATTAACCTGCTAATTTTTAAAATCGATGAGAATTTAGCGGTTTCTCGCCGCTCTTTCTGTTAGAACTTAAACAGCCAATTTTGTGGATTTCAGTAGCTTTTGTGGGAATTCGACTTAAATTGATGTATTTTTTATTTAATATTCGATTTTAAATATCGCTTAGCTGTCTATGAAAACCGGACCGTGTACCAAAGCTCTTTCTTCTTGGAACACTGCCAAGTTTTCTGGAAGCGATATCCATCGGCATTTCCATAATGCCGATGGATGCCGACTATTCTACACTTTCCATTATAGCCGCTAGCCAAAGTCCGAAAGTGGGCGGGGCTTGGCAAAGTGCCGGCGGTTTTTTCGCCACTCCGACTGGCGGAACGCTCAAGCGATGCCTGTCTCTATGCTAACTACCCCTGTTCTCCTGGCTATGCTTCTCTCTATGTTAACTACCCCATCTCTCCTCTCAACTAGCCAAAGTCTAAATTGTGGGCGGAGCTTGGCAAGGTCGCCTTTTTCGAATTCTCTGTTTACGAAACATTGCCAAGTTTCAGCGTTCCAGTCGCTATTTTTGCCACATTTCTCTACTGTTTTCGCTTTGTTGTCCATTTTCTCTTATTCCACGTCCATTTTCAGATCTCAATTTTGCCGATTCAGTTCTCCGAATTCTGCAAAGATTGGTGGCCATCAGAGCAAGCGTAATTCTCGTCGATCAGAGGAACAGGTAGGCTTTTTCTTTCAGAAGACTTGAATTCTTGAATTTTAAACTTCAAAATGGCTTGAATTTTGCTTCAAAAACTATGAAAAACTGCTAAAAAAAACGAGGCAAAATCCTCCTAAAACTATATTTTCAGCGCTCTTCTCGTGTAGCTGCAGTGAGCAGAATTAGTGATATGAAACGAGTGGCGGACCAGGTGGAAGCGAAAATCGAGTCGACCGAGCAGACGGAAGCCAACGGCAGCAACGGAAACGCCATTGAAGCGGTGAGATTTCCGGGAAAATAGGAGAATTTCAGAAGAAAATGGAGACGATTTGCATAATTTCTGGCTAAAATCGGCTAAAAACCTTGGCTTTCTTGTCAAAATCAGCTAGAAAATGTCGAAATCCAACTTTTCCACATTTTCGTACTGTTTTCCAAGCCCTTATCGTCTCCCAAGACCTTGTTGTCGTAAAAACCACTGTTTTGAGGAGGAGAAGGCTTCCTTCGCCGTCCGGTCGCATACTTTACCGTGCGATCGCGGCGATCGGACAATGCACTTTTTGTCGCTGACAGCCCGCCAGCTGCACTTTCTGCTCTTTGCCCCGCCTTTGCCAGCCGCTGCCGCCGCCAATTTCAATCTCGCTTCTTTCAGTGAAGACAACCAGTCTAGACCACTTTTTCTTTCGAAGAACCCTGCGATTTTTGCCCTTAAATGCCTTTACAGCGCTGTAAATTAGGATTTTAGGGAGAAAAGTGTAGTTCAAAGAGACAAAATGACGTAATCATCGATTTTTTTGAACTTTGGAAAGTTTAAGCGCTTCTCGCAGCTTCTTCTTCGCGAACGAAACAAATAGCTTATCAAGATGCATTATCTTAAAAGCCGAGTCGGCATATTTTTTCCACCGCCGACGGCACGGTGTAACGATCTGCGTTACATGCATTGTTTCGCAAAAGCTTCGTCTTTTGTTTGCCAACCGCGCGCGTTTCAGACCGGCAAGACTGATTTTGAATCTAGCGCCCCTAACTTTGAATATCAAGCTATAAATGGCAATTTTTGACCTTTAAAAGCCGATTTTTGGCAACCAAAGGCTGGCCTGACCGTCTAACCCGCTTTTGGCAACCAAAAGCAGCTTGACCGGCATTTTGCCAATGAAAAGCCGCTTTTTGGCAATCAAAGGCCGCTTCACCTACGTATTTCAATTAAATGCCGCTTTTTGGCAACCATAGGCCGCTTGAACCGCTTTTTGGCAATTAAAGGGACAGTCAGGGGCCTTTTCTTTTCGTTTTGATAGGATACGGTCGGCTAATTTGCATATTCAAAAATGCTAAATTGTCTCGCGCACTCCTCATTTCCCTCGATGTCTCATTCAAATTTGAACGCCACTAAACGCAGGACACATTGACCGTCCGGGCCATCCGCACTTTCTGCGGATGGAACCCCGAAATCGGCTTCTTGGAGGCTGAATATCTTAAAAACTAGAGATTTCCGACATAAGGTCCCAAAGAGTTTTTTGTACAGCTGAATTTTCTCTTTCATATGAGACAAAGTTGCAAAAGCCGCCTGACTGTCCCTTTAATGGCCACTTTTGGCAAACGTAAGCCGCTTAACCACTGTTTGACCCAGCCAAGTCTCAGGTGAAAATAGCACCCAAAATTTGCATATAGCACCCCCAAAAAGTGCTTGTTAGTGCCATTTTGAAGCCAATAGCACCTTCAACGGCGGTTTCAAACCGTACATGTCAATCATTGCGCTTAACCGGCTATTTGACAGTTAAAATCTCTTTTGGGCAACCAAATGCCGCTTGAATCTGCGATGGATAGTTTTATTCCGCCGGGAACACCATTTGAATCTAGCGTTCTTTAATTTAATATGTAATTTTCCTAAATTAGTTTAAAAATAGTCTTTTAAATTCCTTAAAATAGTCCTTTATTACAGGCCTAAGCCTAAATTGTTCAGTTTTCGGACCGGAGGTCAGAAAACTGAACATAAACATCCTCAAAATAGTCCTTTAAGTCCCTTAAAATAGTCCTTTAAATCCACCAAAATATCCCATTAAATGTACATTTTCAGGAACTCTCTCCCCCGACGAAGCGCCACTTTTCCCCCGTTCCCGAGCAGCAGGAATTCGAGAAAATGAAGCTGGACATGGGCGACGCCAACATGGAGAAGATTGCCATCCTCGACTTTGGGGCCCAGTACGGAAAGGTAACTTTTTCTTGCCTTTTTGATATTGTCTGAATTTTTGGATACTTTTAAAAAAAATACCCCACCCCATAATTTAGGTCATCGACCGCCGAGTGAGGGAGAGCAAGATCTTCTCGGAGATGATGCCGCTGGCGACCACCGCCGCCGAGATCCAGGCCCGCGGCAACTTCAAGTGAGTAATTTGGACAATCACTGCGATTTCAGCGGCCTTTGGTTGCCAGAAGCGGGTCAAGCGGCCTTTTGTCGCCAGACACCAGTTCAATCTCCTTTTCAGTAGCTCAAATTCCAATTTCAGGGGAATTATCATCTCCGGCGGCCCCAGTTCCGTCTACGCCGAGGACGCCCCGAAGATCGACTCCGCGATCTTCACCTGTGGTCTCCCCGTGCTGGGCGTCTGCTACGGTTTCCAGGTAGCATTTTTTTTAAATTATTTAAAAAAGATTAATTTAAAAATTATTTTTCTATTTCAGCTCATGAACAAACACAATGGCGGCTCCGTGACCAAAGACCCGATGCGCGAGGACGGCCAGACGCTGATCGAGGTCGACAACAACTGCCTCCTCTTCGCCGGACTCGCCCCCACCGAAGAAGTCCTCCTGACGCACGGAGACTCCGTGTCGCCGGACACCATCGCCCCCGGATTCAAGATTGTCGCCCGCAACAAGAACGTCGTCGCCGGTACGTTTGGGACACCTGTTAAGACGATAATTCTGCTGGAATGGTGCGGTTGAGACAGTCAATTGGTCCGCAACAGAGGAGCTCAATTGGTCCGCAACGGATGAGTGCAATTGGTCCGCAACTGACTATGAGATGGTCAATTGGTCCGAATCGAGGGGCGAAATAGGTCCGTAACTAAGCAGTGGATTGTCCTCAGACGGCCGAATATGAACATAATTGAATTAATCAATTTATGAATTAGACCTAATGCGCCCGCGCCATGTAAATAGTAAGAATACCCTGAAATCGTCGAAATTGAGGTGCTCAATTGGTCCGCAACCCTTTACCATCTGAGGGTTGAATTAGTCCGAAATTGAGCTGCTCAATTGGTCCGAAACTGAAGTCCTGAATTGGTCCGCAACTTGGGAGCTCCTTTGGTTCTCAACTCTATTGGCACTGACGCCTTTTTACCGTTGCTGAGGGTTGAATTAGTCCTCAACAGAGGAGCTCAATTGGTCCGCAACTAAGATATGAATACTGCTCAGACACCCGAAAATGCGCCTAAATGACTTAATCAATTGGTAATTAGTCCGAATGTGTCCGCCATGGAAAAGGGGGTGAATAAGTTAAATATTCCGAATTACCTTAGCATACCTTTTTTACTTTTTAATAATCTTTTCCTCATTTAACTGGCTTATTCAGGAATCGCCAACGAGGAGAGGAAGCTCTACGGTGTCCAGTTCCACCCCGAAGTCGACCTCACCCTGCACGGCAAAGAGATGTAATCCGGCTCTCTTGGCCACCTCACCCTTCTAATTTAGGTTCGACAACTTCCTCTTCAAGGTGGCCGGCTGCAAGGGCGACTTCACCATGGCCAGCAGGGAGGAGACGTGCATCCAGGAGATACGCGACATCGTCGGCAAGAAGAAAGTCCTGGTTAGTCCCTTTTCGCACACTTTATTCAAATTGACCTCTCCTTTCTGCCTTCAAATTCAAATTTCCCTTTTTCTTAGGTTATGGTCTCCGGAGGCGTGGACTCGGCCGTCTGTGCCGCCCTCCTCCACAAGGCCCTCGACGCCGACCGTGTGACCGCCATCCACATCGACACGGGATTCATGCGCCAGGACGAGAGTGACTCCGTCATCACCAGCCTCAATGCCCTGGACTTGGCAGTTAAGAGTACGTTTTCCGGGCGTTTTTGGGTTAAAATGGCCAAAAAGTCATGCGGCATACGGTTGACAAAAGCGGCTTTTAATTGAAGAAAAAGCGGTTCAAGCGGCCTATGGTCGCCCAAAGCGACTTTTAATTAAAGAAAACAGGTCAAGCGGCCTATGGTTGCCAAAAGCGGCTTTTAATTGCAAAAAGCTGGTCAGGCGGGCTATGGTTGCCCAAATACGGCTTTTCATTGCCAAAAAGCGAAATCACTGTTTGACACAATCCAGTCTTAGTTGAAAAATAGCACCCCAAATTTGCAGATAGCACACAAAAAGATGATTTTTAGTGCCATTTTGAGGCCAATAGCACCTCCAACGACAGTTCCAAACCGTACGTGTCAAACATTGAGCGAAATTGCAAATGTTGCCAAAAATCGGGTGAATTTCGTTCTCTGGTTACCAAAAAGCGGCTTTTAATTGCCAAAAAGTGGCCTTTGGTTGCCAAAAGGCGGATTTTAATAAATACTCTTCTTTCAGGATACAACTGCCACTTTGACTTCCTGAACGGAACCATCGATGGAATCAAGGGCCAGACCATGCTGGACCAGACCGCCGACCCCGAGGACAAGCGCCAGATCATCGGAAATACCTTCATCCGAGTGAAGGACAACATCATGGCTGAGGTTCGGAGCTTAGTTTTGATCTTCTAGATGCTAATTTCAGTTGAAACTGGACCCGGAGGAGTATTTCCTGGCGCAGGGCACTTTGAGGCCGGATCTGATCGAAAGTGCCAGTGCGTTGGCCAGTGGACACGCCGACAAGATCAAGACGCATCACAACGATACGGAGCTCGTCAGGAAGCTCCGCGCGGAGGTTTGTGGAGGGGGCTTTTCTGACAATTCCCCTCGCTGTATTCTAATCAAAATCCGAATTTCAGGGCAGAGTCATCGAGCCCCTCAAGGACTTCCACAAGGACGAGGTCCGCGAGCTGGGAGCCTCCCTCGGCCTCCCCGAAGACATCGTCCAGAGGCAGCCCTTCCCCGGCCCCGGCCTCGCCATCCGCATCCTCTGTGGCTCCGTCAGTTTTTCCTTTTTTTTTTTTAAAGTTCTATCTTCTAAATCTAATTCTTTTAAATTTCCTTTAAATCTTCTAAACCCCAAAATTCAGAAGCCCTACAAATGCGCCGACTTTGAGGCCACCCACGCCCAGCTCAACGTCATCGTGAATCTGGCGCTGAAGCCCGCCACGGCCGAAGGAGTCGAGTACAGGGACAAGGTGGATTCTTGTTTTTCGTCTTTTTTCTTTTATTAAATTCTAATTCTTCTATTAAATTAAAAGAAATCTTTAACTCCCTGTATTCAGATCCTCCCCATTGTGGCCAGCTGGGGAATGGACGCGCTGATCCAGCAGCCCTTCGAGATGAACGCGACCCTCCTGCCCATCAAGAGCGTCGGCGTACAGGGAGACTGCCGGTGGGTCCCGCCACGAAAGCGGTCTTTAATTGCCAAAAACAGGTCAAGCGGCCTTTGGTTGCCAAAAACCCGCTTTTAATAGCCAAAAGACAGGTCACAGCTGCCTTTGGCTGCCAAAAAAACAGGTCAGGCGGCCTTTGGTTGCCAAAAGCGTCTTTTAATGGCCAAAAATCATATCAAAACCTTCATTTTATTGATTCCAGTTCCTACTCCTACGTGGCGGCCCTCTCGACGGATGAGAAGACGATTCCGTGGAACTACCTGACCAAGTACGCCCAGATCATCCCCAAACTCCTCCACAACATCAACAGGTCATTTTTTCTTTTAATTATTAAAAAACCTATTTTAAAGCCTTTTTTCATAATTTAAAGTTTGGTTTAAATTGCAATTTTAAAATATATAAAATTTAAATAGTGGTTTGCAGGGTGGTCTACGTGTTCGGCGATGCGGTGAAGCAGCCGGTGTACAACATCACTCCGACCTATCTGAACCTGAAGTCGGTGGAGAAGTTGCAGAAGGCGGATAAGATTGCGACCGACATTCTGTTTGGAAAGGACGCCCAGGGAGAGCACATGGAGGGGTACAAGGACTGCGGAAGGGTCGTCCAGCAGGTGAGGAAAGGGAAAGTAGAGAAGCAGAGTGGTATTGGAAGAGGCAGGGCGGAAGTTAGAGACGCAGGGGATGGAAGCGGGAAGACTGCTGGTTAGAGACGCAGGGACATTGGAAGAGACAAGTCGCAAGGTGGAGACGCAGAGTGAGAGAGGCAGCTGGTTAGAGACTCAGATTGTTGTGGGCGGTTGGATAGTTAGAGACGCAGAGTGATTGGGTCAGACAGAATCAGTGACACTGGTTAGAGACTGTTTGACACGATCCAGTCTTAATTGAAAATAGCACCCCAAATTTGCATATAGAACCCAAAAAAGTGCTTTTTAGTGCCAATTTAAAGCCAATAACACCTCCAACGGCGGTTTCAAACCGTATGTGTCAAACATTGGCAGAGATACATAGTTAGATTTACAACTGATTAGAGACGCAGACGGATAGAAAGCCAGATATTTGACTAGAGACGCAGAATTAATCCCACTATTTCCAGATGCCGGTTGTGATGCTCCCGGTGCACTTCGACCGCGACCCGGTGCAGGACGTCAACTCCTACGCCCATTCCTTCGTCATCCGTCCCTTCATCACCAGCGATTTCATGACTGGAGTGGCCGCCGTGCCCGGAATCCACATCCCCGAGAACGTGAGTGGAACAGACACGAGCACACGGACAGCTGTTTGGCATTTAAAAGGGACTTTTCGGAATCCGTAGCATACCTGTACATGATAGGGAGGTGGTATCAAAAAGGAAAGCACCGTTAGTGGGCTCAACCTTAAAAACGTTAACACGAGCACATACACCCAGATCACTCTCAAATCACCCTCTCTTTTCAGACCGTGACCCTGATGGCCGGCGCCATCAAGACGAAGGTGTACGGCACCTCCCGCGTCATGATCGATCTCACGAACAAGCCGCCCGGCACCACCGAATGGGAGTGATCCACCCCCCATTTGCATAATGTGCATGCATTTCCACGCCCTCTCATTTCTTCAGGTTGTGGGGGTCCCCCTCCATCATCCCCCCGTATTCAAATTGTTGTTGTTTGTCCCCTCCCTTAGCCTATTTACTGACGAGTACTTCCGAGAACCCTCTCTCTCGGTGTGAGATGCCGGTGTTTCAGATTGCAAATTGCTATATTCAAATTCCAAGAATGTTCCGTTTTGCACGTGCCTTACTCCCCGTCACGCATAGTCTCTTGATAGTTTATGAATATTTTCTCGTTTCTCTTTTGTTTTCTTGGACGAGGTGGACGTCCACCACTGGGAATGGTCTACGCCAGCTAGCTACTCCGAGGATTCTTCGCTTTCTGGGATGCAGTATACAAATTTCATGAGGGTGCAATATGCAAATTTGGTGTCAAAAGCTGGGTTTTTCAACTGGTTGGCAAGATTCAAATGTGAACCACAAGACCAGGGTTCGATCCCCATCGGTGCATTTAGTTTTTATTATCAATTTAAATGTATTTGTTTCAAAAGAAACAATTTTATTTATTTAAATTCTTTTTAAAAATTAGGTTTGATTACTTTTAAACTTGTTTTTTGAAATATTAATTTATTTTTTAAAACTAGAACACAATTTATGTGTTTTAAACTGATTTTTTTTAAATTACAAAGTAATTTTTTTAAATGAGAAATTTTATTAAAATTATATATTTTCTTGAATTGTAAAAATTAGAAAAAATTGTGTTGTATTGATTATATTTTATTAAATTCATTTTAATGGTATTGATTACTTTTAAATTTTATATTAAAATTCAAAGTTTTTAGGCCACAATTTTCTTTTTTTTAACTTTATTTAAAATTTTATTTGATTTTAAGTGTAGTGTTTTATGGCTTTTCAGCGTTACATTAGCTGTAATTACAAAAAAAGTCATAATTTTATAAAATCGGAAAATTACCAAAACAATTTAAATTTACTATTATAATGATTAATGTTAAATATGATATTTTTAATATTCTAATTTTTAAATTTAAAAATACAATCTTTATTTAAAAATACAACTTTTGTTTGAAAAATAAGTTAAAAATTCAAATTGTTTTATGTGACTTTTCAACGTCGACGGAAAGCCGTGTTATTTTAAAATATTTTTTTTAAATTGTCTATTATTCTACTTCTAGAATTCAGTCTTCAATTAAAAATACAATTTTTCTAAAATACGTAAATTTTAAAAATTAAATTTATTAACATCCAAATCTCCTCCAGCCAGCTACCTTTCACAATTCGAATCGATTTTTCGTTCGGTAGCCGTGATTCCCCGCCAAAAAACCGCCTTCTTTTCGGTTTTACTTCTATTTATTCTATTTTTATTATTTTAAAAATATTTAAATATACATTTAATTGAATAAAAATAGAATAAAATGTGTATTTTTGCAGAATGGAGCCAAACCGTCTTTTTTCGGGTTTACTTCTATTTAATTGTATTTTTATCAATTTAAATATATTTAAATGCATATTTTATTATTAAAATTTTGTAGTTTATTGATTTAAATACATATTTATTCTATATTTTTCAGAATGGAGGTGTTGAATGACCGTGTGAGCGTGTTGACCAACTACGAAGTGCTGCAGTTGCTCAACGAGTCGAAGAAGGAGGAGGCGGCCAAGCCGAAGGAGGAGAAATGCAAGCACCTGGGGCACATCACCAACTCGGTTGGCTATCTTAAATACTTATTTTTGTATTTTACAACCATTTTATTACTATTTTAAAGCAGGATTCTCAAATCACGGCTCCTCCCGGGCTGAGGAATTTTTTGAGCCACATTACTCCAATGTTTTACCCACAAAAGCTCCTTCAACTCATCCTCCATAATCAATTGGATGTGAAAAAATAAAACATAAATTTAACAAAAATAAATGAACAAAAAAATTAAACTTATGCCCGTAGAAGTCTAAAAAGCCGATATTTAATTATTTGGTGCCCCAAAAAATAAAAGAATAGGTGCAATTAATTTTTGATCTGTTTAAAATGCCTTAAATATGTTTCTCTATATCATATTAGTCCATTAGAGGTATACAAAAAAAGCTCCAAGTGGGATCGAACCTTGGTCGTGTGGTTGGTAATATGGGACCATTTTGCGTTAACGGACAGACACGGCATCTGGGGCAAATCACCAACTCGGTTGGCTATTTTACACATTTATTTCATTAATATTTTAATATATTTTTGAATATTTAAGTAATATTCAAATTTATACACTGAATCATTATTGCACATTAATTTTATTAAAATTTTACAACCATTTTATTTACATTTTATAAAGGTTTTCTGATCACACAAACTGAGAGGCAGAAAAAAGCGGAAGCGGCTTGAGCTCGGCAGAAAAAGCGGAAAGCGGCCTGAGATTGGCAGAAAAAGCGGAAAGCGGCCTGGGTCGCCAGAAAAAGCGGAAAGCGGCCTGAGGTTGCCAGAAAAATAGCAGAATTTCCCAGAAAGCCCGTCCCGTCCCGCGAGATCCCTGATTTTTCATAATATCAAATCATGCACTAGTTTTTAATTTTACCTTAATTTTATTTAAATTATAAAATAATTTTTATTAATATTTTTGTTAATTCTAGCTATTTAGACACTGAATTACCTGAAAAGAACGCCAGCCGTCAGCCAGAACGCCGAGAAAATCGCCGAAGTCGTCAAGAAACTCGCCCCTTTTAAGGTAATTTTAATTTTTTTTAAATAGTTTTTTATGTTTAAATTTACATTTTTATTGCTAAAATATTACAAAATTAATTTTATTTAAATTTTAATTATAATAATTTAAATTCATTTTTTCAGCTCACAGGCGCCGAAACGCTGCAAGTGATCAACCTGCGTCCCAAAACCTCGACGGAGGTAATTTTAATCATTTTTTAAACATTAATTTTAAGTTTTTACAACTTTTTTAATTTTTCTAAAACTTAAAACCTTTTTCAGATCCAATTGGTCGTGGAAGAGTCGGAAGAGCGATTACAGACGGAGGAACAGCTGACTGCCTTGATCGAGGTAGATATTCCGAGATTTTTGAATTTTTTGGTGAAAATCGGTTATTTTTCCATTATTTTCGCTGAAATTTGCGATTTTCACATCTATTTTTCACCAAAATCGCGATTTTTTAAAAATAAAAATCATTTTAAAATTTATTATAAAATTAAATAGAAAAAATCAATATTCTACTTTCAGGTGATTACCGAGACCCTGCCGGCTCCTGCGAAGAACTCCTAAACCCCACACCTCGCTACGATCTCTTTGTTATTTGTTATTGTTGCTATATTTAAATCAGTTTTCACTTGTTTTTTTTGTTTTCTCATGAACGGCGGAATCCGATAAATACCTCTTTTCTCTTTCGCAATATTCAAATTTAAAAAAAAGAAAATCAGATTCCCAAATGGACGACCAGGGGACGGACAGTATCGACGGAATACAAGTGGACGACGGGCCCTCCACTTCAAGGTTTGCCTTTTTTTTCGATTTTAGTGTTTTATTGATTTTTGCTTCTTTAAAAAACCTTATTAATTGATTTTTAGGTGGAAAAATCATTTTTATCGATTTATCGTTTTAAATCAATCAGTTTATCGATTTTCAGTGGCACGGTGTGTGCAGATGGCGAAGGAAGCACGGAGGAGGTGTGCGTCATCCCGGAGTCCGTGTCGGAGGTGGAGGTGGACACAGGAGCCAGCGAGGAGGTGGGCGGAGCTTAATTTCAAAGAAGGGTCACGGTAGTTTGGTCCTACTAATGAGGCTTTGGGTGCCAAAAAGCGGTCCGAGCGGCCTTTTGTTGCCAAAAAGCGGTCCAAGCGGCCTTTTGTTGCCAAATGCGGTCCAAGCGGCCTTTTGTTGCCAAAAAGCTGTTACGGTAGTCCAACCTACAGTATGCTTTCCTATTGATTTAATTTGGTTGAAAGATTTTAAAAGGTACTTAAATATTTAAATTTATTTTAAATTAACTTAAATTTATTTTAAATTAACTTAAATTCACATTTCTTTTCCAGGATTCCGATCTCATGAAGCCGCCGGTTCTGGAGCCAGAGGAGCCGCTTCCCAATGAAGCCTCTCCCCACGCGGACAATCCCGAAAATACCATTATTGTGAGTTTTTTTTTTTAAAGTTTTATTATATTTTTTAAAAATGAGTTTTAAAGTATAGAAATTTTAAGTTTGAATTCAAATATGTTTTAATTTTAAATTACTTGAAAATTTTAAATTTTCAGATATCGTCTGAAGACCTGGTGGAGGCGGGACTGGACATGGACAATTTGAACGATCTCACGAATGAACAGGTGGCGGTGCTCATGGAAATAGCGGAACGAAGAGTGGTTTGGGAGGGAAATTGGCTGAAAATTTGAGGGAAATTCAGCAAAGGGAGATGGAGGCGGCGCAGACGAGTGTGGAGTCACAGCAGACCATGGAGGAGGTCGCCGAAGAACATTACGGTAAGGCAAAATGCCAATTTATATGGTTTCAGGAGGAAAGTGCTGATTGCCGCACGGTTTTAGCCGAAATTAGCGATTTCCGCAAGGATTTTGGCAAATAATGTCGTTTGCCGCACGATTTTCTTTTTAAATGGCCGTTTGCCGCACGGTTCTTGACTGAAACTGCCGATTGGTCACGGTTTGTGGAGAATACTGCAGTTTGCCGCACGATTTTCGGTTGGCGTTGCCATTTGCCGCACGATTTTGTTTAAATTTGCCGAATTCCGCACGGTTTTTGGCGGCAACCGCCGTTTGCCGCACAGTTTTTGCAGTTTACCAGAAAAAAGCGGAAAGCGGCCTGAGGTTGCCAGAAAAAGCAGAAAGCGGGCTGAGGTCACCAGAAAAAAGCAGAAAGCGGGCTGAGGTCGCCAGAAAAAAGCAGAAAGCGGCCTGAGGTTGCCAGAGAAATGCAGAAAGCGGACTGAGGTTATCGGAAAAAAGCTCATTTATTTCTTTTCAGAAGGCGACGACGTGAACGTCCAAGTGAACAACGAGGCCCTGACAATGGTGATAACAGACGACGGGAGTCTGAAGCTAACCGACGCCTGCAACCAGACCTTCTTTGTAATTTCCCCTAATTTTTTGTCTGAAACCCTAATTTTCAGTTTTCCTCCGAACAACTGAACACGATGAACATAGACGTGAATAATCTGACGGACGAGAGCATTCAGCAGATTGTGCAAGTGGCCATGCCAGTCATTCAAGTGTTGGTTAGAAAATAGAAGCAGCGGAAAATTCGGATTTAGGGGGAAACCGCGAGAGGCGTCGGCAGAGGATCAGGTTCTTTATGATCACGACGTGGTGGGTACATTGCTTGGCTGGCTCCGCCTCTTTTGAACTACAATTAGGCCACGCCCATTTTGATGACCCGAACAAAGGGGCGGAGCCTGTGCCTACCTATTTTTTGCGTTTAGCTCGATTTGGGCTCTCGAAAGCACAACTGGACCTCTAACACCTCAAATATGCCAGGCTCAGCCCATTTTGGCACTCGAAATAGACCTAACCAGCTTGCTTTAACTATCCATTCAGAAAACTAGACTGCAATTTTTGGGCTCTATCCTAGATTAGTTGACCTTAAAAATTATAGCAGTCCATAAAAAAAATTTAAATAATCAAAAAATTTCTTATTTTTCTAATGTTTTGGTTGGTTTTGTTTAATTTTCGACACTTTCACTTTCAAAAAAATAATTTTTGAAAATGTAAAAAAAACCAACCAAAACATTTACAAAAATTAAATATAATAAAAATAGTTTTTTAACGCTTCGAAACTTTAACGGACCGCTATAATCCAGGATAGCACCCAAATTTTAGGCCACTCCCCATCAGCTCCTCCCATTTTTGACTTTGGCTACCCAGCTTCGTCCATTTCTTCACCCTCAATTAGCCTCGCCCACTGCTCTTGAGAATCCAATCAGAATACCATGGGCACGATACCGTAACCCAGCTTTTGTGACCCCCATTCTTTGAAATTGTCATTTTGGGTGATCAACGAGCTCTTATTTTTTATGAATTTTTGCCGGACGAGACCCTCGCCATTGTTCGCCAATTTTCTCTCTATTTCCACAAACCTCTTTTTTCAGAATGTGATGCAGCCGAGTGGATCGGGTATGAAGTCGGGTTTCATAAGGGCTTCGCAGCTGATTGGAGAGCAGATAGATGTCCGGAGGAACGGAAAGACGGCCTCCGCCACGATACGATACGTACGCAATGGTGGAGCATTCAAGGTACTCTCTCTCTCTCTCTCTCTCTCTCTCTCTCTCTCTCTCTCTCTCTCTCTCTCTCTCTCTCTCTCTCTCTCTCTCTCTCTCTTTCCCTCTGTATCTCTATCCCTCTCTCTCTCTCTCCCTCTCTCTCTCTCCCTCTCTCTAACACCCTCTCTTTTAGGTCCAATTCGACGACGGCCATTTTGAGTGGGTGACGGAGGACCAGATAATAATGAGAGGGAATCGGACCCATACGGACCACGAGGGGTTAGTTTTCTGTTTTTCGGTGCTATATGCTAATTTTTTGGCTTTATCCTGGATTATCGGTCTTTAAAAATTAATTATAGCGTTACTTAAAAAAGTTTTAAAATTTTTTTAAAATATGTATTTCATTTCTGTAATATTTTGGTCTATTTTTTTTCGATACTTTCACTTTCAAAAAAAAATAAAAATTAAAAAAAAGTATTTTTATTACATTTTATTTTTGTAGTGTTTTGGTTATTTATTTTTTTTTAAATTTCGACACTTTCAGTAGATTTTTTTAACATTTTTTTTTGAAATTGAAAGTGTCGAAATTTTAAAAAAAAGACCAAAAAAATACAAAAATCCAGGATAGAGCCAAGTGTTTTTCCCTCTATATGCAAATTTTTCGCCTCTTTATTCAAATTTCCAGGTATCACAATGGATCTTCGCCCGCCGTGCCCCGGGTGGTCCATGCCTCTTCGATGGCCGGGCTGAAACGGGCGGCCGCTGCTGGCGGTGGCTGTCGCGAAGCGAAGAGAGCGAACCTGGAGCCGAATTTCTGCTGTCCTATTTGTGAGAATAAGGTTAGAGGCAGGGAAAGAGAGAAGGAGAGAGAGAGAGAGAACTACCGTAATCCCCTCAATTCCAGGTGTATCAAAAGGAACCGGCCTACATCGTCATCCGAATACCGGCCTGTGACTCGTGTACGCGTGAGAAGATCATCGTCCTCGACGACGGGACCGACGGCGACGACGACCGCGCAGTACTCTAATTAGCGGGGCTCATTAATTAATGATGTATTTATCGAACTTTCCCACCACACTGCCTGTACAATAAAGAAATCTTTATTTGATCTTATTTTTAATATCATATTCAATATTCAAATCAGGCTTTCACGAATATTCACAACAAGGGGGTACGGTAACGACATCGGCACAACTTGATTTGGATACTGTAACTTGAAGAAACTTGATTAGCTTACAAGAGGAATAAAGAAATAGGGGATTAGAGCTCCTGGTGGACTAGGTAGGCCAATTGGGAGTCCACCTGGGTGACCACTGAACCGTGGATTTTGTAGATCAACTTCAGGTCCTTCAGCAACATGTCGATCGCAGTGGATGCCTTGGATTCGCCGATTTCCTGGAATTTCTGCAGTTTTTGATGTTTTGACACTGTCTTTTATCAATCAAAGGCCGATTTTTGGCAACAAGAGGCCGCTTCGTACTTTTATCAGTTAAAGCCGTTTTTTGGCAACAATAGGCCTCTTCACCTACTTTCAGCAATTAAAAGCCGCTTTTTTGGCAGCAATAGGCCGCTTCACCTACTTTTTGCAATAAAAAGCCGCTTTGTGGCAACAATAGGCCGCTTCACCTACTTTTTAGCAATTTAAAGCCGTTTTTGGCAACAATAGGCCGCTTGACTTGCTTTTTGGTGACTAAAAGCCGCTTTTTGGAAATTAAAGGCCGCTTCACCTACTTTTTCCAATAAAACGCCGCTTTTTGACAACAATAGGGCGCTTGAATCGCTATTGAGGTTATCGCTAGTGAGGCTAGTGAGGACAATAGGTGAGGTTATTAACTGCGCCCACAGTTTTAGCCAATAGCTGTGCGGCATCCGGCGGTTTCAGTAGAAATAGGGTAACTTGTGATAGAAACCGTGCGGCAATTGCAATTCTGCCCAAAAACCGTGCGCAATTTACAATTCCAACCTAAAATTGTTCGGCAAACGGCAAGTTTAGCCGAAAATCGTGCGGCAAACGGATGTTTTAAGCGGTTGTTGTTGAAAAGCGTGCGGCAATTGCGGTCCTGTTGAAACTGCGATAACTTGCAATTCCCTCCACAAACCATGCGGTAATCGGTAGTTTCTGTCAAAAACTGTGCGGCAATTGCAGTTCTGACAAAAAACCGTGTGGTTATCAACTTTCACAGATCATATGGCAAACTACAAGTAAATAAAAAGTGCGACTTTTGCAGTTCCAACGGAAAATGTGCAACATCTGGCGGTTTTAACTAAAAACTATGCGGCAATCGGCAGTCTCAACTTGGAACGGTGCGGGAAATCGGTAATGTCTGCTGAAAACCATGCGGCGATTGCAGAGAGAGAAACAGAGAGATAACCAAAATGCGACATCTTGCAGTTTATTATAAAAACCTTGCTGCAAAGAGAGAGAGAGAGAGAGAGAGAGAGAGAGAGAGAGACAAAGATAGAAAGAGAAAGAAAGAGAGAGAGAGAGAGAGAGAAACAGAGACAGAGACAGAGACAGAGAGAGAGACAGAAAGATAGAAGCCAACACTATACCTTGCTCAGTTCTTGCTTGAGAGCAACGACAATTTCATTGACAGGCGTTTTCTTCTCAACATGTTGAGAGAGGGTGGTTCGGAGCTGAAAAATTAAAACTTTTCATTAAATTCTAGATAGAGTTCTACCTGTTTGATTTGCATCTTTGTCAGGTAGTAGCCAGGGATCTTGGCGAGGCGATCGGAAACGAATTCCAAATGTCTGAAACACTAAAATGATTAAAACTACCCTCACAATCTCTTTTCCAATCGTTTTCTCACTGGTAAAAGTTTTTAAAATTTGGTTCCCGCAGCGAATACCGTATCCCATTAATAACTATCCATTTAGGAGCTTTGTTCCTAAACCAACCTAGGAATTATGACATTGTTTGTGAAGAACGTCTTGTATCCATCGCTCTTGTTGCTCAAATAATGTTCGAATGTCTTCATGAGAGCCTTGTAATTTTCAGCATAATCCACACAATCTTTCGCCAACTGAAGGAAATATCTTTTTTTCTTTTCTAAGCCTTCTAAACTAACATCATGGATCTCCTGATGATCAAATTCCGGTTGTTGATCCAATTTTTCAGTCCAATCCAGGGAGAGAGTTACGTAGTCGGAGGTGAAGTCACAGAGGGAAAGAGTAGGAAAAAGGAAGAGAGCTAGGAGAGAGCGCATTGTGATGAATTGTTAGAGGAAGCGACTGGCAGGGAAGGGGAGGGGGAATGATACAATTGGGCGTTTAAACACCTGCCGACGGCTGAATATACAAATGGGGACTGTACGGATTGTATATTGACAGGTCACAGTGGATTTGAATATGGAATACGTAAGAGAGAGAGAGAAGAGAGAGAGAAAGATAGAAATTGAAAGAAAGACAGAGAGATAAAGAGAATGACAGAGAGAGAAAGAGAGAGCTTATCCTTTTTTTAACGCTTATCTTTTTTTTCGCTTATCCTTTTCTCTGTCTCTCTCTCCTCTCTCTCTCTCTCTCTCTCTCTCTCTCTCTCTCTAACACACACTTTCTCTCTCTAACACTCTCTCTCTCTCAAACCTTCTCTCAAGTTTTGCTGTTTTGAATATTTCAAAGTTTATTCGTGGTTATTCATTTTCTCAATAGTCATAGAAACACCCGGGTTACAACTGATTGTTAAATAAATATCTCTCTTCTTAATCGAAACTTTAAATTCCTCCAGCTCTTGATGAAACAGATAACCATCAAGTCCTACTTGGCCCAATGCCGCTTCCACGATTTCAATAGTGAAATTCCGAAGAAAACAGGTGGAATTGAAATCATGGGGAGTTTTCAGCAAATCCTAAAATTGTATTTTAAAAATTTAATTATATTCTTAAATTCGATTCATAAAAATAATATAACCTTGACTTTTCCAATGATCTCTTCTGCCGAAAAACGACTTTGAATGGTCACTTTTCGAGCTTTGATTGAAAAGAGAAAATCAAGGGAACAGGCGTATGGATGCTCCAGATGAAGCTGAAATTTCGATTTAAAATTGGAAGTAAATTGTAACTTACAGAAGACTGAAGTGGACTTTGATCAAACGTATAGTTGATTCCTTCATAACAGCGGATTAAAGTAATTTGAGTCGTTTTAACGAGATTGGAAAGCGTTTGTTCACAACAATCCCATCGTTTTTCGCAATAGAATTGGCCACAGTGGGAGACCAATTTTTGGATGGAAGAACAGATAGCGTCGTTTAGGGGAAACTGAAATTGTCTGTAAAGAGAGAGAGAGAGAGAGAGAGAGAGAGAGAGAGAGGGGGGGGGGGAGGGAGAGAGAGAAGATAGATAGGGAGAAAAAGAGAGTTAGAAAAAGAGACACAGACACAGGAGAGATACAGAGGTTAGAGACGCAGAGATACCAGAGCTAGAGGTGAGAGACGCAGAGATAAGAGCTCTAGGTTAGAGACGCAGAGATACCAGAGATAGAGGTTAGAGACGCAGAGAGAGAGAGAGAGAGAGAGAGAGAGAGAGAGAGAGAAATTTACAGTAAAAACGCAAATAAACGTAGTCGACAACCGCACTTTTGCATTTTCCGGGATTTTGATCAATTCTACCGGAATACCAAGGACTTTGTGTGTTGCCTTTTTACCAATCAAGCATAAATTCAATTCTCCGTTCTAAATTATAAAAATAGAAAAAATAGAAAAAATTTAAATATTAAATGAAAAAATTACCTCGTTCGCCACTAAATGTTCAACCTGCATTGGAAAAGTCATATTTTCAAGTTTCCCGCAAAATGAGCTTGATAAAAGACTGCATATTTCGAACTTTGCAAATTGAGGATATTCGAACTAAAATTAAAATTAAAAACTAAGAAATATATATTTTTTTATTAAAAATACCTTCTTTATTATACAAATTTGCAGTATATAAGGTAGATTTTTGAAATTGATTTTCTCCTTTAAAAAAGTAATTTCTTTAAAATAGGACTAAAAAAACAACCTTTTTCTTGGGGTGAAGTTTTTTTGAAATGTAGTTAGAAATAGATTTCAGCATTTAAAACAGGTGAAACAGATTAATTAATTTGAAATTATGAAATCGAAAAAGCGGGAAAAAAGCGGAAATTCCACTAGGGACTCAAGTTCGCTTTTTATAGTTTTTTTTTCTTGTTTTTATTTTCTCTCTCTCTCTCTCTCTCTCTCTTTCGTTTTCTCTCTCTCTCTCTTCCCTCTCTCTCTCCCTCTCTCCCTCTCTCTCTCTCCCTCTCTCTATCTCTCCTCTCTCTCTCTCTCTCTCTCTCTCTCTCTCTCTCTCTCTTCCTCTCTCTCTCTTTCGTTTTCTCTTTCTTCCTCTCTCTCTCTCCCTCTCTCTCCCTCTCTCCCTCTCTCTCTCTATTTCTCTCTCTTTTTCTCTTTTTCTCTTCTCTAAAAAAAGCAAAATCTTTATTCTTACAACTTCAAATATAATACAAACAGATCTCATTAACAAACAATCTTAGTGTCTTCCCTAACAGAGAGACCTCCTTGAACCCGGACGAAATCATCCACAACCCACTGTCCCAAATAGCTCTGTTTGTGATGAGACAAGATTAAATTCAATGCTGATTGATCGAATCTAATAAAATAATAAGAATAAACTAATAAAAATACATAAGGTAAATACCTGTGACAATTCCCATAAATCCCGTCGTAGATTTTTGCGCCCCAGGGTAATTTGGCATCTCGCGGTGCCATGCATTTTTCCTCGAGGGCACAAAGAACGAGCCTAGGTTTAAAAAAATTGATTTAACTATTGTATAAATAAGCTTATAGGTTAATTCAAATGGGTAAAAATACCATTTATAGACGAGATTCATAGTTGGGGCAGTACGGTAGACCAAATGTCTTCCGGCGTCGAACATAGGTGAAAAGTAGATGGTTTCGTTTTTGGTTAGAGAGAGGTAACGGTACATATCTGAAGGTGAGTTTTCAGAGAGAGAGAGGGAGAGAGAGAGAGAGAGAGAGAGAGAGAGAGAGAGAGAGAGAGGGAGGGAGAAAGAGAAAGAGAGACAGAGATAGAGATAGAGATAGAGATAGAGATAGAGAGAGAGAGAGAGACAGAGAGAGTGGGAGGGAGGGAGGGAGACAGAGAAAGAGAGAAAGAGAGAGAGATCAACCTGGATGAGTTTCAACCCCAATCACATGACTTGCCCAAAGGAACATAAACACCAAAGGCTCCTAAATTTACTTCTTTTACAATCTAAGTGCAAAAACCTTACATCTGGACCCATTTCTGATTTATAATATTTAAGTTTCTTCAAGAAATAGGCGTCGGAATTAGCTTTAGGGAATTTTGTAGAAGAATCCACCCAAAAGACAGCACCGAACTCTTTCAGGGCTTGCTTAAATGATTTTAAATTGTTTTTTTTTCTTATAGAATTACAGCTACGATGATTGGTTTGAAAGCGTAGTTGAAGTAATTCTTGGTGACGTGGGGAGGAAAATGGGATAAGTTGGCTCGACGGTAGATCACATTGCATGCCTCCTAAAATTAAAAGTTTAACAATCAATCGATGGAAACATAAAACAGTAGAAATCGATTGATTATGTACATACTTTGCTTAAAAATAAATATCGATTAGGGCCTCGGGGCGATAACATACCGAAATAGTCTGCACTGTGTTTACAGTTGTTATACCTAGTCTGCCCTGTGTTTACAGTTGTCACCTCTCACCTTAAACCACTTCTCCGTGCTCTTTGGGAGGTCCATTCCAAAAACCACAATTTTCCTTTCCGGAAAAGCCAAGCTCACATTCACCACCAAATGTTTCCCTTCCTCTGCGTGATTGGGAGAAAAGGCGGTGACCAAGGTGAAATCAGGTAGATCATCTCCTTCGATTTTAATCGGTTCATCATTAAAACCTTAAAATTTGTTTAAATATTTTAAGGTAAAAATCAATAAAACCCACCCAACTCATCCAAAAAGTTTGCGTATTTTCCGTCGAAAGCCAATTCGGCGTCAGGGTAACGAAAAGTATCGATTTTTCGATTTATAAGGGAATTATTGGATGAATAGTGGAAGAAAACAATGAAAAGGAGGAAAATGGAGCAGAGCTGAAGAAAAGTGATTTTTTATATGGAAAATTTAGATTACCTGAACGATTGGGCGTTTTGGAGGGTGAAATTGCATGAATAGAAGTAAAAAAGTCAAACCCAGACGAAATCGGAAGAGAAGATCTTTTTCTGGTGGCGATTGGTCGTAGTCTGGAAAGGAAAATGTAGGTTTTGCGTGGCCGAGGCGTCCTGGAGACGTGTAGCAACGAGCAGCGATTCGTAAAGTGGCCGTTTTCCCGCGGGGAACAAAAAAGAATTGTTTTTTAGAATAGTCGATCTGGAATTTTTTGAATGCATTATCGGGGTTGATGTGGTTAACAAAAGACTTGCGGCTGAAAAGACGCCGACCGAGATAGAAATAAAGAGAGAGAGAGAGAGAGAGAGAGAGAGAGAGAGCGAAAGAATAGAAAACCCTGCGTCTCTGACTCTGCCGTCTGCGTCTCTAACCCTGCCATCTGCGTCTCTAACCTTCTTCCCGTCTCTGCGTCTCTAAAAATGTTCCTGTCTCTGCGTCTCTAACCCTGTCATCTGCGTCTCTAACCCGGTCATCTGCGTCTCTAACCCCGTCATCTGCGTCTCTAACCCTGTGTCCACTGTCTTCTGCGTCTCTAACCCTGTCTTCTGCTTCTCTGACTCTGCCATCTGCGTCCCAATAAAGATGAAGGTTGAAAAAACTGTTGTAAACGAGACATGAATAGGTTAGAGACGCAGAGAAACGAGAGAGGATAGGTCAGAGACGTAGAGGAACGAGAGAGGATAGGTTAGAGACGCAGAGAAACGAGAGAAGATTGGATAGAGACTCAGAGAAACGAGAGATGGATAGGTTAGAGACGCAGAGAAACGAGAGATGCCTTTGATTACCAAAAAGCGGCTCTTAATTGCCCAAAATCGGGTCAAGCGGCCATGTGCATTTCCACCTCAAAATTAGAATAATTTTAAATTCCTTCGAGAAATTACCATTCTTTGCGCCCGCCGCGTGAAGTTCACGGGAAATGGCCCAATTACCTCATCATTTCCTTCCTTCTCCTCCCCTTCGGAGGTCTCCCCTCGCTCTTCCTCCAAAATGGACAACTCGTTGATTGAGTCCCATTCCCAAGACGATATCCCCAAGGAGAATTCTGGTGAGATAGCATACTCTCTCTCTCTCTGTCTCTCTCTCTCTCTTACTTTAATCTTACTATTTCAGACCCCGAGATGTCCGAATTCGCCCACCGAATTCGAATCGCCAACCTCAAATTCGGTCATCAGAAGACGATCGAGGAGTTGAAGCATCAGAAGACCACCGAGGACTTGAAGCATCAGAAGATCATCGAAGACTTGAGGCATCAGCAGACCAGCGAGGATATCAAGTTCTCCCACCTGATGGAAATCGAAGATCTGCAGTTCGACTATCAGAAGTCTAAGGATGAGAAGTCGGAGGAGAAGAAGACTGAATGAGACCGACTGCTAGGTGATCGTTTGCAAAAGAGACAATAAAGACTGTGGGAAAAATGTTGTTGCCAAACTTTTTTCGTTATTTTTCTTGATCACTTGAAGTTATTGAATGTAAAAACAACAGTTTCAACATTTTCAGGACATCGAATTTGGCCGTAGTCTTCTTGTTTTTTTTTGTTTTTCTCTTGCCCAAAAGTATTTCTCCTCTTATCTCTCTCTCTCTCTCTCTCTCTCTCTCTCCTCTTATTTTTCTCTCTCTCAGAAAGAGAGAGAGAGGCAAACCCTCTCTGACTCTGCCTATCTGCGTCTCTGACTCTCACTTCTGCGTCTCTAACCCTGTCACCTGCGTCTCTAACTCTGTCATCTGCGTCTCTAACCCTGTCTTCTGCGTCTCTGACTCTACCATCTCCGTCCCTAGTCCCTGACAACCTTATATCCCCATTATTAATCGATCAACCTCATTTTCCTCTGAAAACGGCGGGCAAATTCGTCAAAATACAAAAATTGTCGTAATTTTTTAAAACATCAAAATTGAAATACCGTAATAATCGCGATTTCTCGAAAATATGTTTCCCCTGCGTATTCATTTTTAATCCCACGTAAATCCAAAAACATACGGTATTTTCGAAATTGTCTAAAATTTTTAATTTTAATGTTTTTACTGTTTTTATGTTGATTTTAATAGTTTAATTATTTGATATAAATTGTTTATGGGATTTTCTAGTATATTTTCCCTAATTATCACGAATTTTTGCCGTTTAAGACCTTTTTTTTGGGCATTTTGCGTCATTTTGTGAAACAAGCTTTATTTCTCAATTGTTTCTTTTTTCTCTTGTTTTTTTAAATTTATAATCAGTTAAAATTAACAAGTTCAGAACCGGGATGGTGTTCCTGTTAACCTTCTGACCTAAATGCTCATATGTGACGTGTCAGCCGCTAGAAATCGCTTTCTTCTAATTACACTAATATTTAGCATATTACAGACCGATTTCGCACTGCGGAGCCCATTTCTGTTGATTTTTATAGTTTAATTATTAGAAATAATTGGTTTATGGGATTTTCTAGTATATTTGCCCTAATTTTCATGATTTTTTGCCGTTTTAAGACTTTTTTGTGCGAAACAGGCTTCATTTCTCATTTGTTTCTTTCTCTTGATTTTTTTCTATAATCCATTAAAATCCTCAATTTCAGAACCAGGATGGTGTTCCTGGTAACCCATTTCGCCCCTAAAAGGGATTCAACCGGCTTAATGAACTATCTGGTCAGTTTTCTCTCCCCCTTTGCCTTGAATCCTTCTTTTTCCACCCTTTATTCAAATTTCAGCAAGAGAACCAGTTTTCCTTCGCAGTTACCGATGATATCAACGAATTGGCCATCTGGGCAGCCGCCCGGGACGCACACCAAGCCATCACGGATAACAGCAGCGGAAAAACAGTAGGAAATCGATTTTTTTCGCTGATTTTGGGGATTTCAGGCCGTTTCCTTCGATCCGACGGGTGGAGTCACCGTCAAGCTGGAAATGCCTCAGGTTTGGTGGTTCTTAGGCGATGATATTGTGAATTTAGCTGATCAAGAGGGAGCCTCCCGACGACTACCTCCAGCAGAACGGAGAGGACCAGGGAGGAATGGTGCGTCTGCGTCTCTACCTAATTGTCTGGATGCCTGCGTCTCTGCCTTGCCGTCTCTGTCTGATTCTCTGCCTCACTGTCAAGATTTCTGCATCTCTGCCTTGCCGTCTTTTTGTCTGCTTCTCAACCTCATTGTTGAGACCTCACTGTCTAAGTCTGCGTCTATGCCTACTTTCTAGATGTCTGCGTCTCTGCCTCGCTGTCTAGATATCTGTGTCTCTACCTCGCCGTTTTTGAGTCTGCGTCTCTGCTTCACCGAAAAGGTTCTGCCTCTCTAATTACCTGTTTCTGACCTATTAATGCTAATAGTCGACTTGTCACTATAAATCGCTTTTTCTTCTAATTTCCTCAATTACCCCAATAATTATATTGCAGACAGATTTCGACCCCACCCCGGAGCGCATTCCCCAGAAGACCAATGGAGGCCATCAGAATGGAGGAGGGGATTTTCCTGAAATCTACGTTAGTTTTTCTCCAAATTTCTTTCTTTTTTAAAATTTAAACCATTGATTTTCCTAGGTAAATTTGCATTTTCAGGAGAAAAACGCGTCTTCCGGAGACTGGCATTTTAAGAAGAACCACCAGAAGGTACGGAATTTGGCTGTTAAAATTTGATTTCACTGTTTAAAAAAATTAAATCAATAAAATTTCATTTTCAGAGAGGAAACGACGAGGAAGAGGAATCCGGCGAGGAGAAGGAGAACAGAGAATGTGGACTGTCTGGGGTAGCTGAATCCAGTCGACTGAAATTAATCGGAATTTTAGGACAAGGAAGAGTCCGCTGATCCGATGGAGGATTCTGATGAGGAAGACTCGGAGATGGAGGAGGAGGAAGAGAATGTGCCCCAGGGAACGGCCCGCACTAAGGTTTGTTTGGAGGTGTGGGAGAGAGGCAGAGAAGTAGAGAGATGGGTTAGAGACGCAGAGGAAAGGGGAAAAGTTCCGACGCTCAGAAAACCAATCAATAACTCATTTGAATTTCAGGCGAAGAAGTGCCCGATGGCCGAGTGCAGTGCCGGCTTCTCCGCCCTGCGCGACCTCAACGCCCACCTGTCTCATGCGCACCCGGGCCAGCTGCCCTTCTCCTGCGCCTCCTGCCCTCGCCACTTCCTCCAGAAGCGCCACCTGGAGAGCCACGTGGACAGACGCCACAAGACACGCGCCTACAAGTGCCACGGCTGCGGGAGAGCCTTCGACACGTGGCAGGTGCTCCAGGAACACCACAAGATCTACGGAGACCGGCCGCATCTCTTCTGCGAGCCCTGCAATCTGACTGTGCGCACGGCCGAGTTCGAGCTGCACGAGCGCTCGATCTACCATCGATTTGTCATCGGAGAGCAGGTATTTCGGGGGTTTTATGGGTGTAATAGGCTAATTTTAGAAGAAGAAGGAGAGGGAGAACGGACAGGTGAAGAGCGTGAAGGAGGAGCCCGTCGACAGGCAAAAGGGAGAGATGGTTCGTTTGGAGAGAGCCAGACACTTGGAGCGAGAGGAGAGAGCGCAGAGAAAACAGGGGATGTACCTGTTAGACGCAGAGGAAAGATCAGAACCACATATAGATAGTTGATAGACGGCGAGGGTCATAGATGCAGAGAAAAGAAGGAGAGACATAGACGCAGAGGAAACCTGGACATAAGCATTGTTAGAGACGCAGACAGTGAGGTGGTTAGAGGCGCAGAACAGTAGCAGAGGTCAGACGGTCAGAGTCCTAGGCGGCAATTAGAAGCCGCTTTTTGGAAACCAAAGGCCGCTGGACCTGTTTTTTGACAACTAAAACCCGCCACGTTAAAAAGTTGCACCTGACCTAATTAGGCTTCTGCGTGACCTAATTAGGATTGTGCGCGCTTCTGCCTTTAAAATTTACTAAATTGGTCTGATTATACGTGATCTGCACGCGTACCAGATCGGTATAAAAGGAGATGTTATATAAAGTGAAGGAAAACAGATCAATGTTTGACAGGTACGGTTTGAAACCGCCGTGGGAGTTGCTATTGGTCTCAAAATGGCACTACAAAGCATTTTTTGGGGTGCTATATGCTAATTTGGGGTGCTGTTTTCAACTAAGACTGAAACAGATTGGATCATACAGTGAATGTTCGCAAGAATTACACGCAAATTTGTGAAGAGTTCCAGTTTTCCTTATTAATACTAGGAATCAATCAGTAAAGAATGAATGAACAAGTAAAAAAAAACAAGATAAACCCAATAAAACAATCAAAAAAGGCGTTTGCAGACTGTCAGAAACATGGCTGCGAGTCCTGGACGCAGAGGAAACCGTAGAGTAACAACCAGCTAGAGACGCAGACTCTGCGTCTCTAGCTGGTTGTTACTCTGCGTCGCAGAGGAAAACTAGGGCAGACGCATTGAGGAGCGCAGACGCAGAGGAAACAACCAGCTAGGGACGCCGTGGATAATCAGACACACAATAGTCATATACACATATAGCTATTAAAATCACAACTACTGGTAAAAAATTCCCCAAAAAACAAGATTTCCTCGCCCGAACCCCTTTTTATTGATAGTGCGCTTTATTCCTATCCGATTGCCCTAGTTCTTCTTGGCCAACTCCATGATGAGGCCGATGGCTGCTTCGAAGACCTCGTAGTTGTCGAA
Source organism: Oscheius sp. G VE-2021 (assembly GCA_022343465.1). Taxonomy (NCBI): domain Eukaryota; kingdom Metazoa; phylum Nematoda; class Chromadorea; order Rhabditida; family Rhabditidae; genus Oscheius; species Oscheius sp. G VE-2021. The sequence goes on from JAJQXH010000020.1 coordinate 1,022,032, forward strand.
GACGTTGCTCCTCTGCATCCTCAGCACCTTCACAGCCTCCACCAACTTGATCCTCTGCTTCGTCTTCACCCTCTCCGCCTCCATGTCCAGCAGGGCGAAGACCCCGCTCCTCGTGGCTCCGTCCTTGCACACCACCATCACCGGCCCCTTGACCTCGTAGGCGACGGCCTTTCTCATCTTCTCCTGCGTCTCCAGAAGGTCCTTCGGCAGCTGGTGGTCACTGCCCCATCCATTGATGCAGAAGACCTTCGTCTTGTGCTTGCCCGCAGTCAGCGTGTAGAGGTCGAAGCCAGAAGACTTGTTCTCCTCCTTGGCGTCCTTCAGAAGCACCTTTCCCTCGTCCGAATCCGCCTTGTCCAGGAAGACGATGGCTTCCGGCTTCTGCTGATTCACCAGACGGTGGAAGTCGTCCTGGGTGCTCTTCAGAGGAGCCTGCGCCAGAATGTACTGGTCTGAAAGCATCTGGTTTCAGAAGACAAAGGAATCTTCAGGAGACTGATTCTATACTAAAAAACCATAGGCTTGGTTACTTTCGGACATATGCATTTTGGCAACCATAGGCCGCTTTACCCGCTTTTGGCATTACAGGCGGCTTTTTGGAAACTAAAGGCCGCCTGATTCGCTTTCACGCAAACAAATGCCGCTTTTTGGCAACAATAGGCCGCCTGATTAGCTTTTTACAAAAATAAATAAAAGCAGATTTTTGTCAACCTTAGGCCGTTTGAACTCCTTCTTTCCAATTAAAACCGCTTTTGGCAACGAAATGCCGCTTTGAAGCTTCTTTTAGGTTGGATCTGGTTTCAGAAGCCTCGGAAACCTTCAGAAGCATGATTCTCATTACGTACTGGCTCTGGAGCAGCCATCGACGAATGAGGCGTGGTAGTAGTCGGCTCCGTCGGTCAGAAGGACCCGGTTCAAGTCGTAGAGGAAGACTCCGTCTAGCTTCAGATTCTTCTCCCGGTTCTCCGTCTTGAAGTAGTTGAAGAAGGTCGGGCTCTCCTTCACATCGTCGTCGAAGGACTTGACCACTCCGTCGCCCAGCTTCTTACTCGGCGTCCTGCTCTGCATCTGAAGATTATGGGTTTCTGGGGCTTCAGTTTTATCTTCTGGTTTTCTTTAGTTTTTTTCTTTAGTTTCTGCTTCAAACCAAGGTTTTCTGTGTTTTCTCTTCGAATTCATCAAATTCTGCTCCAAACCGACCTCATCCAGCAGTTTCTTCGGTTTGCAGATCTTCGTCTTGGCCTTCCTGGTGGATCGGTTGGAGCCTTTGGTGTGGAGGGCGGTCACAGCTCCGTGGTTGAGGATGGTGTCACCCATTCCGGGGGAGGGCAGGGGAGAAGTGAAGGGAGGGAGGCGAGAGGCCACGCGGTGGATTTAGCGTAACGGAATCGCATTTTCTGGAAGAAATTTGAATTTATTCTAATTCGGAGGTCGATTCAATTTCATGGAAATGCAAATTCAATCAATTACTGGTGAACTCAGGAATATGCAAATTTGGTCATGTATGGAGGGGAGGAAGAAGAAAAAGAGTAGAGATTGGGAGCCGCTTTCTGGCAACCAAAGGCCGTTTGAACTGCTTTTTGGCAATCGGAAGAAAGAAGCCAGGCATAGTTAGAGACGCAGAGGAAAGAGACATATGCAGGAAAGACGTAAGTAGACTGTAAAATGGTCATAGCAGAGGAAATGTGGCAGGGTCATAAACGCAGAGTAAATGTTGATGTCAGATGGTGAGAGTCATAGAAGCAGAACCTGTGGTAGCAGCGTTAGAGACGCAGAGACAGACAAACGCTCAGATACGCAGAAATATGGGAGACCATTCGGTCATGGACGCAGAGGAAAACCAGGAAAGACAAATTGTTATAGACGCATAGGAAATATGCAGATTCAGAGAGTTATAGTCATAGGCAGGCGCTGTATTCTTATTTTCTCCATTTTAACCCAGAAAGATTGGCATGAAACGCTGTGTAGAGACGCAGAGGAAAAGTGGCAAGTCATAGACGCAGAGGCAGCAGTCGGAAGCGACGAGACACAGCTAGGCCAAGACGCAGAGGAATTGCTAGACGTTAGAGAACCAGTATAGTGAGAGACGCATAGGATCGTAGTAAGCAGGAAGGTTAGAGACGCAGAGGAGTTTGTTAGAGACCAGATAGCCAGAGATAGAGAGATGGTTAGAGACGCAGAGGAAAGAGAGAAAAACAGATAGCAATATTCGTATATGTGGCTATATTCTAATTTACTCCATTTTAACACAGATAGATTGGCATGATACAGTGTAGAGACGCAGAAGAAAGTGGCAAGATGCCATTGACGCAGAGGGATTTGCTAGGGCACAGAGCGAGAGAGATGGATGGTCAGAGACGTAGAGGAAAGAGGCAGATTCAGATTGTTAGAGTGACATACCTGTGCTGTATTCTAATTCCCTCCATTCCAGATCGACAAATCCGCCTTCGACCCGCCCGACGACGACGAGGAGGACATGCCGACCTACCGTAGCCTTGCCCATCAGCCGTCCGACGTGTCCTCTCCCTTCACTTCCTCCTCCCACCCGTGGATCTGCCCAGTGAAGGAGTGCGGCGGCGGCTTTGCCTTCCAGAAGCACCTCCTCTCGCACGTGAACCACCGCCACCCGGGAACCCGCCCCTTCTGGTGCCCCCACTGCCCCGAGCAATTCACGGGCAGTACGCTAATGTACAAACACGTGCGGACGGCGCACGGAGAGGAGCTGGGCGAGGACCCCGACGGATACAAGTGCGAGGACTGCGAAAGGGTCTTCTCCCAGGCCTCCAACTACCGTACCCATTGTGCGGCCTTCGGCGACCGACGCCACTACTACTGCCAGCCGTGCCATTTGACGGTGCCCGAGGAGGACTACGAGAAACACGGGGAGATGCACAGGAAGAGGGAGCAGAGACAGGTGATTTGCAGTCGGAGGAGGGGAGAGCGGCCTTTGGTTGCCAAAAGGGGCTCTTAATTGCCAAACAAAGCTGGACAAGTTTCAAAAATTTGCTTTCAAAAGTTGAGTAAATGTTTTCGTTTTCATTAATTTCAGTAGTTTGGCAAAAACGTTAATTTAAAAATGTTAATTAATTAAATTTATTTAATGTTAAACATGTAATTTATTTAAGTTGGTATATTATTGTAATTTAAAAATGAGTTTTAAAAAATTAAACATGTTCATTATTTTAATTTAAATATGTAATTATTAAAATAATATAAAAATTTAATTTATTTTCAATTAAAAAATGTTTTTTACTTGAAAATGTAATGATTTTATTTTAAAATATTAAAATATAGCAACCAAAAATCCAATTTACGCCCTTTTCTAGCACCAATTTCATTTATTTTATTTACCCTATTAAAATCACGAGGGGTTGTTACGTTGCTCAGCGGGACTATCTATGGTGTGATTCAGAATAGGCGGCCTTTGGTTTCCAAAAAGCGGCCTTTTAATCTCCAAAAAGCCGGTCAAGCGGCCTTTGGTTGCCAAAAAGCGGATTTTAATCGTCAAAAATTAATTTTATTTCAGTTGGTGGTGGTGAAGAAAGAAGACGAGGAGGAAGAGGAAATGCCACAGGAGAAGGAGCAGCCTCAATGGGACGAAAAGCCGCGACAGAATACGGTAGGTTTTGACTGCAAAATCTTCCTCTGCGTCTCTCTCTGTCTCTCTCTTTCTCAGGTTATCTGGTCTCTAACAAGTTATCTTTTAGTTATATCATCTTTTAGTTAGTTATCTGGTCTTACCTCGGCGTCTTCTCTCTCTCTAACCCCTCCTTTCCAGGTCATCGCCCGTGTCATCCCTGCCCGCACGGACTCCTCCTTCCACTGGAGTTGTCCTGTGCCCTACTGCGAGGCGGCCTTCCCCCTGCAGAAGGACATGATCAACCACGTGTTCGACGACCACCCGGGCCAGTTCCCCTTCTGGTGCCGTCTCTGCCCCCGCCAATTCAAGCAGAAGGGCCTCCTCGACCGACACTACGTCACCAAGCACGCCTTCAAGACGCCGCCTTCGGATTACCGCTGCGACGAATGCGGCATGGGCCACAACCGACTGTCCTTCCTTCAGAGGCACCAGTCGGAGTGGAGGGGAAGGGCTCACGTCCAATGCCAGGAATGCGAGGAGGTGATGGAGGAGGAGGAGGTGGAGAGACATCAGAAGCAGTGCCACAACGGGGATCAGGAGGTAGGGAGAGAGAGAGGCTAGAGACGCAGAGATACCAGCGCTAGAGGGTAGAGACGCAGAAAAACAATATACACAGAGGTTAGAGACGCAGAGGGATATGAGACCTAAAAAGTTAGAGACGCAGAGTGGAGGCATAATTAATTTTATGAAAATCGCTTTGTGGCCTAATTAATTGGCATACTACCGATCTCAGGCCTCAATTTTTAACCTAAAGCCGCTTTTTGACCTAAATTAACAAACCTAAGGCCGCCTTGAGGTCTTAAAAATGAAATGGCTAATTTCCTTCTTTCCAGACGCCCGACGAGGCTGACGTCACGCAGCAGACCGACGATGACGTCACCACTCCGGAGCCGTCGATGCACATCGAAAACGATTTTGATTTTGTGAGTTTCGCCCTTCTTTTTCCGTCTTTTTAAGCCTCGCCCACTTTTAAACTTTTAAATTCAAAGTTAGCCTATCAAAATCGTATTTTCAGGTCGTAGACGCCGTGTACGATTACGAATGGGACGAGGAGGAGCTTCTGGCGTGGGAGATGGGGGAGGAGAGGCCCATCGGAGGAGGCGTCTCGCCTCAGGAAGAGGACATGGATCAGGTGGGACTCTGCGTCTCTAACCTCTGCCTCTGCCATCTCTGCGTCTCTAACCCTTTTCTTGGGTATCTCTGCTATATCTCTAACCTCTAGATGTTTTGTGTCTGCGTCTCTAATCTCTCGCTGTGGTTTCTCTGCGTCTCTAACCAACCTCTGCCTCTGGTATCTCTGCGTCTATTACCCTCATCTCTCTCTCTCTCCCTCTCTCTGTCTGTCTCTCTCTAATCCACCCCTTTTTCAGGTAGGACACGTCGAGCTGTCCCCCGAAGCCGCCGCTCAAGAATATAATCATTTCCCCATGGTTGGTTCCGTTTTCCCTTTCCTATATGCAAATTTTTGGGTCCTGTATGAAAATTAAGCTAATAATTCCCTAATTTCAGGAGGAAGTAAGATCGGACGAGGCCATTCTCCCTGTGCAAGACGTTGCTGAGACCGAGGTGATTTGCCTGCAGTATTCCTAATTACTTCACTATTTTGAGATCGAATAATGCCTTATTGATCTACTTTCTTTCAGGTTAAGACGGAAGACACGGCCGAGGACGACGAATACGGAAGGATGTATGTGGAGGAGCCGTTATTCCAGGAAGTCCCGCTGTTCCAAGAGGTGAAGGAAGAAGTGAAGGAGGAAGTGGTGGAGGAGGATTCCACTGGCACCAAGGACAAGCCGCCGAGTTCTGAGGTGAGAGAGACGCAGAGGAGAAAGGCAGAGACAGACAGTTAGAGACATAGAGAAAGAAGAATGCGAGAAGTGAGGTTCAGAGAAATTGGTTAGAGACACAGAGAGACGAGAGCTACAGAGGTTAGAGACGCAGAAGAGCAGAAGCAGAGTTAGAGAAAGGAGAGAGACGCAGAGGAATTTCTCTTTTCCAGACTTCCGAAGAGCGGGAGGATTCTGATGAGGACGACGAGCAGATGACCTCCGACGCCGTCGAATCCGAGCCCGACTTCAGGAAGATCGAAAAGCCCAGTCCCCAGGTAGCGCTGCCTTCAGAATCCCTCCAAATTTGGTTTATAAAGGCCAAAATCGGCTTTTGTTACAAAAAAACAAAACAGGTTAAGCGGCCTTTGGTTGCCACTTTTTTCTTTGCCAAAAGCAGGTAATGCAGTCTTTGGTTGCCAAAGCGGCCTTTGATTGCCTTTGATTGCCAAAAGCGGCTTTTAATGGCGAAAGAGCAGGTCAAGCGGCTTTTTCTTCCAAACATCAGGTCAAGCGGCCTTTGGATACCAAAAGAGCGGCTTTAATTTGCCGAAAACAGCTCAAGCGGCCTTTGGTTGCAAGAAGCGGCTTTAAATCGCCAAAAAGCAGACCAAGCGGCCTTTAGTTGCCAAAAAGCGGCATTTGGTTGCCAAAATCTTAGAACCCTGTCTTGCCCTCTGAATCCCCTCATTTCAGCCTCATGAAGTCTTGCCGGCAGCCTGCTACCGTCGTTGGAAGTGCCCTATTCCGATGTGTGGAGGGGCGTTCCGTGTGGAGAGGCTGCTCGTCGACCACATGGCGGAGCACCCGGGTCAGAAGCCCTTCCGCTGTGGCCGTTGTCCCAGGAAATTCAAGACGAATAGCCACCTTCTGCGGCACGAAAGGGAGAAACACGTCGATTGATTTTGAGCCGATTCCATCCCCGATTCACATTGTTTTCTCCCTTGTTGACACCGTTGTTTTTGTTGATTTTTCTTGTTGAGTTGATAAATTCTGAATTGTTTGTTGTGTACGAGTCTAATTTGTCGAAATATCGATTGGATACTTCTAATTGTGTGTTTTTTTTAAATTTGATGTTTTTGGCGGGATCAAGCGGCCTTTGGTTGTCAAAAAGCGGCTTTTAATTGCCAAAAATAGCAGGTCAAGCGGCCTTTGGTTGCCAAAAAGCGGCTTTTCATAGTCAAAAAGCGGGTCAAGCGGCCTTTGGTTGCCAAAAGCGGTATTTTTATCGATTGGAAAAAACGTCATTTCCTGTTTTTTTAATCGTTCCTAAACTATTATTTAGTTACTTCGTTGCCGACGATGCGTTACTTAGTTACTTCGTTGCCGACGATGTCCTGTGAGAAGTAAGACCGACTCCACGGAGACGAAGGACCTCCGTTCGAACGAACACTCGGGTGAGATGGCATTTTCACTTTTATCTCTCTCTTTCTCTCTCTCTCTCTCCTCTCTCTCTCTCTCCTCTCTTTCTCTCTCTCTCTCTCTCTCTCGTCAATCTTACTATTTCAGAACCTGTGGAGCGCCCTGGAACTGCGAACATCCACGCCGATGAGGACAATGGAGTGGAGACTGCGCTGACCCCGCCCACGACCCCGAAGAGACCTCCGGCCAGTCCCCAGTCCGCCCAGCCCCCGCCCTCTCCCGCCGGCCTCCAGTACACCATGCCAGCCGTGAGACCCTCTTCCATCCATTGAATATTTGCAACATTCAGGACGTCCTCGATCTGAAGACGGCCGTGAAGAAAACGAAGAAGAAGCCGAACGACCTGACCAACCTGCCCTCTTCCGTCTCTCCCAAGAGGGTCAGTTTTCAGGAGAAATCGGAAAAGACATAGAAATAGACAGAGAAATAGACAGAGACAACAATCAAGACAGGGACTGAGATTTAGACAGAGAGAGAGAGAGACAGACGGACAGACAGAAACAGCAATAGAGATTGAAGGGATTGAAAGCGAGAATGGGTAGGCAGAGGCGGCGGCGTGAAAATGGAAAGGCAGGCAGAAAAAGCAAATAACAGAGAAAAGCGATGAGAGAAAAGTGATGGAAACATGTTTAGCGCCGCGATCTGCGGAAACTGGCCCGGTCCACCGCTGTTGCGATGTGGGAGGAGGAGGAGGAAGAAGAGGAAGCGATCAACGTGACTCAAACCTTCCTGCGTCAATTCCTCGACGTCATGAAGGAGGAGGATCCGAAGACCACCAAGGGCGAGCTCTACGTCGCCCTGCTCGCCCTCACGTGGAGCCATGACGAGATCATCGACCGTCTGCTGGATGCGGACGTAGGGCTAATGGTTTAAAAAATATATAATCATACTTTCAGATGATTTTGTCGTTCCATTCCAGGTGCCAGTTGGTGGCACTTGCCCATCAAACCCCGATCCACGTGAAGCTCCTGCTCTCCAACTTCGAAGTCTTGGGCTTGGGTGTGGAACAACTGAGCCAGGTGGGTTTTAAAGGCAATCGCAACACACACATTCTTTAAGAACATCGACTGGGCGTTCAAGACCCATCTCGCAGGTGTCGCACCGACCACGACGTGCTGGAGCATAAGGAAGCAGATCGACAAGGAGCAGAGGAAGGACACGAGCATGGACGCTGAGGAGAAGGAGACCGAAGAAGACTGAAGATGAAAGTGACTGTTGGGAGATTGTTGAGATGATAAATGATAAATTGTTTGTTGTGTACGAGTCTAATTTGTCGAAATATCGATTGGATACTTCTAATTGTTTTTTGTTTTAAATTTAAAAATGTTTTTTGGTTCCGAAAGCGGAATTTTGATGTTTTTTGCGGGAACAAGCGGCCTTTGGCTGCTAAAAAGCGGCTTTTAATTGCCAGAAAGCAGGTCATGCGACCTTTGCAGAGACGCAGAGGATACGGCAGACGACAGAGAATAATTAAGTCAGAGACGCAGCGGCTTGATCTAAAGAGACACCCGCTACAAACCTTAAATTAACGAAAATCCGTTAATTTTCTATTTTTTATTGATTTATTTCAAGAAAACTCAGTTTATTTTAAAATTGGCCATTTGCCAGACACATCACTTCAATTGATGGGTCTCGGCGCGACTGAGAGTACTGTATCTTTATGTATTGGAAAAACGTCATTTCCTGTTTTTTTTAATTGTTCCTAAACCATTTAATTAGTTTTAAAACTTAAATTCAGTTTAAATTTATATTTTAAAAAAATTAAAAATGGAAATTTTCCCCTAAATCATCGCATTCTGAAGTTTGGCTCTTTGCCAAGAGCTATTTTTGGCTCTTTGCCAAAAGATCGGACACGTCGCTGCTAAAATTCCAGTTTTTTCGAGAGCAAAAAATAACTGTAAAGTCGCTATTTAATCTAAATTGTGATAATGTGTATTAATAGAATAAATTTTTAAAACCAAATATTAAATTTTCAGTGAATATGGCGATGAAATCGCAAATCTACCTCACCAGAATGCCGACGGATCTGGAAGAGGCCGAGAAGATAAAACAGTACCTGGTGGGTGCATTATTCCTAATTTAATTTAATCTTTTTTAAATTTATAATAAAATGTATTTAAAATAATAAAATTTACTTAAATGAACAAATTTGAAAATGGATGAGTTCAGACAGAGAGCGGCATAAAATTCGAAGTCGCCGAGAATGAGGAAGAGATGCGTCAGATGATGAAGAATCCCCCTCCGGACATGGTCAAATCCCATGTAAGCTATTTTTTTGTTTATGTAAAACAAATTTTAAAAAATTAAATGAAAATATGATTTTTTTTAAATGAAAAATATAGTTTTTTAAAAAGTTTTTTAATACAATTTTTTTCAGATAAGAATATTGTTTTATGTAAATATATTTTTAAATTTAAAAATAAAATTATGGTTTATTTAAATTCAAATGAAGTTTTGTTTAGAATTGGGTTTATTTAAATTTAAAAAAAAATTTTATTCAATTAAAAATGGTGTATTATAAAAAAAAGTTTTTTTTTAATATTTTAAAAATGATTTTTAAATAAAAATAATAGTTTATTTAAGTAAAATTATGGTGTTTTTAAGTTAATAAAAACTATTTGTATAAAAATATAGTTTATCGCGCGCAGCGCGAAGCGCTGCGTGTGATTTGGGTTGAGTTGGCCCCTGTGTACGCCCTAAAAAACACAAAATCGCCCGTAATTCGTTCAAATTTCATATTTATTCGCATTTCTTGTTGGAATATCATTTTATAGCACAAATTACGTTATCTTGTCAAATATGAGGTCATTTGGTTTTGTGGCGGCTGAAATATCGATTTTCCAAAATTTGAAAAATGTTGTCCGTGTGCCGTACGCCGTACGCCATATGTCCACTCGGTGTGAGCTTCTCTCCCAACCGATTTCTACGAATTTTGGTACACTTATTAGAACTATAAAAATAACCTTGCGCGCAAAGTTTCACAGAAATTGATTGAATTCAAAAGAAGTTATGAAAAAAATTGTAAATATGTGTTTTGTGTTGAGTGGGCACCACATACGCAAGAAATAGTTAAGATTAGACTGTGTACATGAATTTATAATAGTTATTTGTTTTGTTATTATAAATTGAAACAATATTGTTTATCGTGCACCTTGCGAAATACCTGGAAATGTGTCGAGTAATTTTGACAAACGACGGCCGCCGCGTGATTTGGACTGACGGGAACACTCACAACCAACCCGTGGGGTTTTAATGCGTGTTATACCGCATTCCGTAACTTATATGATGGCAATTGAGAAAGTGATCTCCAAATCTGCTAAACGACCTCCTCCGCCGAGCTAGGCGCGCTGAAAGATTGGGCCGCAGTCTGCTCCCCGTACTTCAACGCGGCGGGCGCCAAGTGGCCGACTGCCAATGCGCTTGTCTAATAAACAAAGGTCCCGGGTTCGACTCTCCGCTGCGGAATCTCTTTTGCTTTTTATGATATTCATCCAACCATTATAAATTTTCCACAAAAGAAGAATTTTAAAAAAAAATTTCTGGAAATTAGCAGATATTGCGTTTGTGGGATAACAAAGTCTTTTTTCTGGAATTCTATTTTTTTCAATAAAAACATGTCCAAGTAAGGTTCCAACAAAACTTTAAAAAAAATTAATTTAAAAAAAGTTTTTTTTTCAAAATTAAAATAAATAATTTTTCTTTAAAATTTTGACCGATTCTAACGTCGAACAGGACAGTTTATTGTTTTGTTTTCCAAAATTTGTGGGCCAACCATGAAGTACAAATCACCTACAATAAAAAAATCATAAAATTTTAAGAAAAAATAGTTTAAATTTTATTAATGTTATAAGATTTTTGTAATAATTTTGCGTTTTCTGTACTAGAGGTTTTTTATTGAAAAAATAGGATCCCAGAAAAAAAAACAAAACACACAAACCCAATATCTGCTAATTTAAAAAACAAACCCAATATCTGCTAATTTCCAGAATTTTTTAAAAAAATTTCTTTTTCCGTGGAAAATGTATGATGATATCATTAAAAGCAGAAGAGATTCCGCAGCGGAGAGTGAACCTATCGGATCATGTTAATGAAGCGAATGCCAACTTCCGGTTATTTCATCATAAGGAAACCCTGACCTAACTAGTAGCTAACTAGGGTTTTTACTATAAAATGTCCCGCAACGAAAACTTCACTTATTAGCATAATGCGACAAGCCCAACTACTAGCGTTTTTGAATAGGCTGCGCACGCCGTTTAAGTGATCAATCGCAGACTTTGGTTATTTCACACGCCAAACAAGCAAACATAAGCAAACGTAGTGAAGTGCTATTTGGTTCATCGGCGGCTTAACGTTAGATTTTTGTAATTTTGCAAAAAGGAGTCCGTATGTCATACTGTGAGAAAACGGCAACAACACCGAAAAAATTATTCGCTTGTTTTGAAACTTGATTCGATTTCGTCGAATCAACAAAAACTGAACAATTCTTATGCGAAAAAGAGATGAACAAAAAGAGGGGGTGATTTGGTTCGAGTTGCAGGGATTTCAATTCTACAAAAACAGAACAATTCTATTGTCATACATTACCGTTTAAAACTTCCGAAATCATTTGAACAAAAATCGAACAATAGTGACCGTGGGCAACACAACAAAAACGGAACAATTGAAAATTTTTGCAAGCAGTTGAATGAAAAAGAACAGTCCACGTTTGTTTCTTTATATGCCATTTTTGACTTCCGAAATAAGAACAAATCACGACCGCTTTTTTCGAATAAAAGGCGCATTTTCCAAATTCAAATTCTTATTGAAACACTCTGGTAAAAAAAAATGTCAATTTTATTTTGTTTTAGAACGTTTTAAAATTTTAAAAAGTCCATCTATGTATTTTTTTCTTATGTTTTTATTTTATTATAAAACAGAGTTTTTTGTACTAATCTTTTATGATCATGGGGTTGGCATACACCCAATCTTCTTAGCAAAAATACCACTTATAAATTTTGATTTTTCTCTCATTTCATAAGCAATAGGTTAAGCAATATTTGGCAATCATGCACATTTGTTTTTAAAAAAAACTAAACAATTAATAACCGAATAATACATATTTTAATACAATGCTTTTCGGATAGGCGGTCGTGATTTGTTCTTTTTTCGGAAGTCAAAAATGGCATATAAAGAAACAAACGTGGACTGTTCTTTTTCATTCAACTGCTTGCAAAAATTTTCAAATGTTCCGTTTTTGTTGTGTTGCCCACGGTCACTATTGTTCGATTTTTGTTCAAATGATTTCGGAAGTTTTAAACGGTAATGTATGACAATAGAATTGTTCTGTTTTTGTAGAATTGAAATCGCTGCAACTCGAACCAAATCACCCCCTCTTTTTGTTCATCTCTTTTTCGCATAAGAATTTAATTTAAGGTTCAAAATAATGAAAATTGTTGAATTGTTGATTCACGTGAAATATGGTTTTTAAACAAAAATTAAAATAATAGTTTTATTAATAAAAAATTAGATATTTAAATTACAAATATAGTTTGCTTAAATTTTTAAAGAAAATATAGTTTTTTTAAAATATTAAAGTATTTTTATATTTAAATAAAAATTTATTTTTTATATAGTTTATTTATATAAAAATAGCTTTTTAAATTAAAATATACTTTATCAAATGAAAATGTAGTTTATTTATATGAAATTTAAATAAATAATCGATTTTAGGGTCTCGATCCGACCGCGGGGAATGTGGTGCTGGAGGCATGCGAGCAAATGGAGCCCTCTCCGCTGGGAATCCCTCTTGTCTTCAGGGAGAAGGGCCAGGACGAGGATATGGACAAGTTGCCCTGTGGAATGGTGCCGTGGAAGGAGGAGGAGGAGATTAGCGTAGTGGGCAAGGAACCCGTGTTCAAGGAGCCCCTGCCTCCGAAGAGAAGAGCCCAGGTGGGTAGAGAGGTGGAGGGAAGAGACGCAGAGGGAGAGAGGGAGCAGTGGAGGTTAGAGACGCAGAGAAATGAGAGTCACAGAAGTTAGAGACGCAGAGATACCAGATCCAAAGTGTAAAGACGCAGGGAAACGAAAGCTTGAGGTTAGAGTTAGATAACCAGAGAAATAGGGGTTAGAGACGCAGAGATATCGGAGCAAGAGGTTAGAGACGCAGACAAACGAGAGTTATAGACGCAGAGAAACGAGAGCTAGAGGTTAGAGACGCAGAGAAACGAGAGCTAGAGGATAGAGACGCAGAGAAACGAGAGCTAGAGGTTAGAGACGCAGAGAAACGAGAGCTAGAGATTAGAGACGCAGAGATACCAGACTTAGTGACGCAGAGAAATGAGAGCTAGAGGTTAGAGACGCAGAGAAACGAGAGCTAGAGGTTAGAGACGCAGAGAAACGAGAGCTAGAGGTTAGAGACGCAGAGATTCGTGAGAGAAACGAGAGAAACAGCGGTTAAAGACGCAGAGAAACGAGAGCGGTAGAGGTTAGAGACGCAGAGGAACGAGAGCTAGAGGTTATAGACGCAGAGATTCCTCTAAATGCATCATTTACCTTCCTTTTTTTCAGAAACCGCCCGAAATGGCTATCAAAGAGGCGGAGAAGACGGCTCCGAAGAAGACGCTGAAATGCGTGGCGTGTGGAAAGGAGTACGCCATTCCCTTCCAATTCCACCTGCACTGCCAGAAGTACAAGAATAAGCCCCACTCGAACTGCAATGCCTGCCAGAAGATTTACTACGGCACGGAGGCCGTCCATCAGAAGACGCACGTCAAGAGGAGCCATGCGTGATATGCGAGATTATGCCAATTGTTGTCTTTTCTATGGAATTTGCTACGTTATAAAGACTGTTACTTTTCAATTGGAATAATTGGAATGAATGGAATCAGAGGAAAAGAAGCAGATACGAGGGATGGATTGGTTAGAGACGCAGATGAACGAGAGGGATAGGTTAGAGACGCAGAGGAACGAGAGAGGATTGGTTAGAGACGCAGAGGAACGAGAGAGGATTGGTTAGAGACGCAGATAAACGAGAGATATCCTCTCTCTCTCCCTGTTCTCAGAATAATTAGCATTTCCTTAATTATTCGAGAATCTTCTTTGCGCCCGCCGCGTGAAGTTCACGGGAAATGGCCCAATTAGCTCATCATTTCCTTCCTTCTCAGAGCCCGGTCATCTCGATGATCTGCAATACGCCCACCAGCTCGCACACGAAGAGATCAAGTTCAGCCATCTGAAGAAGATGGAGGAGCTGAAGTTCCACCACGAGAAGTCCGTCCAAGACCTCAAGTTCGCCTACCAGAAGAAGAAGCAGCAGTCGGAGGAGGAGAGCAAGAAGAGCGACTAGGTGATATCACAGGCCTTTGAGCAATAAAGAGGTTCAAAACTGTTGTTGACAAACTTTTCTCATTGCGTCATTTTGGGGAAACAGGCTTCATTTCTCGTTTGTTTCTATATCATTTAAAATCCACAATTAACCCTGTCATTTGAGTGTCTGACTCTGCCTATCTGCGTCTCTAACCCTGTCATCTGCCTCTCTAACCCTGTCTTCTGCGTCCCTGACAACCTTCGATTCCCATTATTAATCGATCAACCTCATTTTTCCCTGAAAACGGCGGGCAAATTCCTCAAAATACAAAAATTGCCGTACTTTTTATAAAATTCAATTATAAAATACCGTAATGATCGCGCTGGTTCGAAAATATATTCCTATTGCGTATTTATTTTTTAATCCCACGTAAATCCAAAAACTGATAAGTCCGTATACGGTATTTGCGAAATTGTCTAAAATCTTAAATTTTAATGTTTTTAATGTTTAATGTTGATTTTTGAAAGTTTAATTATTAAAAATAATTGGTTTATGGAATTTTCTAGTATATTTGCCCTAATTCTCATGATTTTTTGCTGTTTTAGTACCCTTTTTGGGCATTTTGTGAAACAAGCTTTATTTCTCATTTGTTTCTTTTTTCTCTTGATTTTTTTATTTATAATCAGTTAAAATTAACAAGTTCAGAACCAGGATGGTGTTCCTGTTAACCTTCTGACCTAAATGCTCATATGTGACGTGTCAGCCGCTAGAAATCGCTTTCTTCTAATTACACTAATATTTAGCATATTACAGACCGATTTCGCACTGCGGAGCCCATTTCTGTTGATTTTTATAGTTTAATTATTAGAAATAATTGGTTTATGGGATTTTCTAGTATATTTGCCCTAATTTTCATGATTTTTTGCCGTTTTAAGACTTTTTTGTGCGAAACAGGCTTCATTTCTCATTTGTTTCTTTCTCTTGATTTTTTTTCTATAATCCATTAAAATCCTCAATTTCAGAACCAGGATGGTGTTCCTGGTAACCCATTTCGCCCCTAAAAGGGATTCAACCGGCTTAATGAACTATCTGGTCAGTTTTCTCTCCCCCTTTGCCTTGAATCCTTCTTTTTCCACCCTTTATTCAAATTTCAGCAAGAGAACCAGTTTTCCTTCGCAGTTACCGATGATATCAACGAATTGGCCATCTGGGCAGCCGCCCGGGACGCACACCAAGCCATCACGGATAACAGCAGCGGAAAAACAGTAGGAAATCGATTTTTTTCGCTGATTTTGGGGATTTCAGGCCGTTTCCTTCGATCCGACGGGTGGAGTCACCGTCAAGCTGGAAATGCCTCAGGTTTGGTGGTTCTTAGGCGATGATATTGTGAATTTAGCTGATCAAGAGGGAGCCTCCCGACGACTACCTCCAGCAGAACGGAGAGGACCAGGGAGGAATGGTGCGTCTGCGTCTCTGCCTTGCCGTCGTTGTTTCTGCGTCTCTACCTAATTGACTAAATGTCTGCGTCTCTCCCTCAATGTCTAAATGTCTGATTCTCTACCTCACTATCGACATGTCTGCGTCTATGCCTCGCTGTCTTTATGTCTGCGTCTCTGCCTTGCCGTCTTTTTGTCTGCTTCTCAACCTCATTGTTGAGACCTCACTGTAAGTCTGCGTCTCTGCCTCACTTTCTAATTGTCTGCGTCTTTACCTAATTGACTAGATGTCTGCGTCTCTCCCTGCATCTCTAATTACCGGTTTCTGAACCATAAGCGCCGATAATTGGCTTGTCAGCCGCTATAAATCGATTTTTCTTCCAATTTCCTCAATTACTCCAATAATTAGCATATTGCAGATCGATTTCGACCCCACCCCGGAGCCCATTCCCCAGAAGACCCATGGCGTAGTGGATTCCTCTGAAATCTACGTTAGTTTTTCTCCAAATTCCTTTCTTTTTTTAAATTTAAACCATACATGGGCAGGTTAAGCGCGACTTCGGAAATTTTCCCGGATGATTTTTTCACCATGTGGTCCCCCCATATAAACATTGCCGATAGAGCACGTTTACTGTTTTTAATAAAATGCAGTCTCATTTCCCAAATGAATTTCTCAGCTGCCAGATGAATTGGTGAAACCTAGTAGCATTCATAATTAGTAGTACCAAAAATACCCTAAATTTTTTTGGAATCCCAAATGATTACTCATTTCGTGTTCTTAGACGAACACATAAAGCTCAAATTCAGATGTATGTCCCATGTGGCTCAAACTGGCACCGGATTCATCCAGATTTTTTGAAAACTTTTTAGTTTTTTTGTTTTCCAAAATTATCATTCAGCCAGAACAATTAAAAAGTGTCTATTTTATTCACAATTTATCTGGGAATTATGTGCTTCCTTTGCATTTCTTTGCATTTCAGGAGGAAAACGCGTCTTCCGGAGACTGGAATTTTAAGAAGAGCCACCAGAAGGTACGGTAGTTTTTTATTTTTATTTTTATTAAAATTTTGAGGCAAAAAATTTAATAAAATTTGATTAAAAGTCAATAAAATTTGATTTTCAGAGAGGAAACGAGGAAGAGGAATCCGACGAGGAGAAGGAGAACAGAGAATGCGGACTGTCTGGGGTAGCCGAATCCAGTCGACTGAAATTAATCGGAATTTTAGGACAAGGAAGAGTCCGCTGATCCCATGGAGGATTCTGATGAGGAAGACTCGGAGATGGAGGAAGAGGGAGAGAATGTGCCCCAGGGAACGGCCCGCACTAAGGTTTGTTTGGAGCCGTGGGAGCACTGTTTGGCACGGTCCAGTTTTTGTTTAAAATAGCACCCGAAATTTGCATATAGCACCCCAAAAACGGGGTTTTAGTGCAATTTTGAGGCTAAAAGCACCTCTAACGGCGGTTTCAAACCGTACATGTCAACCATTGTGTGGGAGAGAGGCAGAGAAGTAGAGAGATGGGTTAGGGACGCAGAGGTTGTTTAATGAAGGTATGGACGCAGAGGAGGTAGAAGTAGACAACCAGAGAATCACGTTAGAGACGTAGAGGTTGTTTTACGGTCGGACGGAGATGCAGAGGCAGACAATCAGATACTCGAGTTAGAGACGCAGAGGTTGTTTCATGATCAGAAGCAGACGAAGAAATGGTTAGAGACGCCGAGAGGGAAAGATGGGCTGGTACGCAGGGGTTCATTTCAGACGCAGCACTGTTTGACACGATGCAGTCTTCGTTGAAAATAGCACCCCCAATTTGCATATAGCACCTGAAAAAGTGCTTTTTAGTGCCATTTTGAGGCCAATAGCACCTCCAACGACGATTTCAAACCGTACGTGTCAAACATTGAGACGCAGGGGCAGAGAGATTCGATTGGTTAGAGACGCAGAGGGATTTGACCAATTAGAAGAAATGACTTGGGCGGAATCTTCAGAGACGCAGAGAAGAAAAGGAAGACAGGGACGCAGATATAGAGAGACTGGTTAGATTAGACTGACTGGTTAGGTTAGGTTACACTGGTTAGAGTTTGGTTAGACGCAGAGCCAGAGAGATTGGACTGGTTAGAGACGCAGGGGCAGAGATTGGACTGGTTAGAGACGCAGAGGCAGAGAGATGGGACTGGTTAGAGACGCAGAGGCAGAGATATTGGACTGGTTAGAGACGCAGAGGCAGAGATGGGACTGGTTAGAGACGCAGAGGCAGAGATATTGGACTGGTTAGAGACGCAGGGGCAGAGATTGGACTGGTTAGAGACGCAGAGGCAGAGAGATGGGACTGGTTAGAGACGCAGAGGCAGAGATATTGGACTGGTTAGAGACGTAGATGCAGAGAGATTGGACTGGTTAGAGACGTAGATGCAGAGAGATTGGACTGGTTAGAGACGTAGATGCAGAGAGATTGGACTGGTTAGAGACGCAGAGACAAATTTGACTGGTTAGAGACGCAGAGGAAATCTGACACGCAAAAAACCAATAAATAACTCGAATTTGAATTTCAGGCGAAGAACTGTCCGATGGCCGAGTGCAGTGCCGGCTTCTCCGCCCTGCGCGACCTCAACGCCCACCTGTCTCATGCGCACCCGGGCCAGCTGCCCTTCTCCTGCGCCTCCTGCCCTCGCCACTTCCTCCAGAAGCGCCACCTGGAGAGCCACGTGGACAGACGCCACAAAACCCGCGCCTACAAGTGCCACGGCTGCGGGAGAGCCTTCGACGCGTGGCGGGTGCTCCAGGAACACCACAAGATCTATGGAGACCGGCCGCATCTCTTCTGCGAGCCCTGCAATCTGACTGTGCGCACGGCCGAGTTCGAGCTGCATGAGCGCTCGATCTACCATCGATTTGTCATCGGAGAGCAGGTATTTCGGGGGTTTTATGGGTGTAATAGGCTAATTTTAGAAGAAGAAGGAGACGGAGAACGGACAGATGAAGGGCGTGAAAGAGGAGCCAGTCGACAGGCAGGAGGGAGAGATGGTTCGTTTGGAGAGAGCCAGACACTTGGAGAGACGGAAGAGAGGCAGAGAAAGGAGAGGCGTAGATGCAGAGATGGAAAGAGGGGCAGAGACGCAGAGAATACACTTGGAGCGAGAGGAGAGAGTGCAGAGAAAGGAGAGACGTAGACGAAGGAGAGAGACGCAGAGAATATGCGGTAGATGAGAGAGCGCAGAGAAAACAGGAGATGCCATGATAGAGACGCAGAGGAAAGGAGTAGATAGATAGTTGGCAGACGGCGAGGGTCATAGACGCAGAGAAAAGAAGGAGAGACATAGACAAGGAGAAAAGGAGAGATATAGACGCAGATAAATACCTGGACAAGCGAATTGTGAAAGACGCAGACAGTGAGGTGGCTAGAGACGCAGAACAGTAGCAGAATCAGACGGTGAGAGTTTTAGACGGCAACTAAAAGCCGCTTTTTGGTAACCAAAGGCCGCTGGACCGTTTTTTGGCAACTACACGACGACATCAAGACTGCTAGGAGTCCGGACCGCCGTGGACCCGCTGCTCCGGGATCTTCTACTAGTAAAACGTCTTTACCTGACGTGTGATAGTCTTCTAACCTATCAAGATTTGCAATGTTTAGACGGATATGAAGAACCTGATCAAACAGACCATTGAGAGACTTGAGCAGGAACAAGCCCGCAGTCAGGTCTCTGAAAGGAAGATTGAATCTCTCCAGGAGGCACTCCGCAAGACCGATGGAAAGGTGGCCAGCACTTTGGACAGTTGCGACCATCTCAGTGCACAGGCCAGGGAGACCAACACTACCATCAAGGTGAGAAACTTGATATTGCAAAACATCTTTCTTCCCCATTATCTCAATGACCATCCATCGGAAAACATCGAGTATTTTTCAGGAGATTGCCACTACGATCGAGAAGAATGATGTCTGGACGAAGAAGGCCATCGACGAAACCAAGAACTCACAGGAGAAGATGGCCGATCTCATCGATCAGAAGATGCAGGATCTCACCGAAAAGTTCAGCGCACTGAAGACGCTGGTGACGAAGAGCACGCGAAGTGGGACCCCGAAGTGTGTCCCGAGCAGGGTCTCGGCCTCCCGCGTGAGTTTTCAAGCAGAGAGAGAGAGAGAGAGAGAGAGAGAAAGAAAATAAAGAAAAGAAACAGCCGAGAAAGGGGACCGCCTTGTTGAAAATGCCCGCACTCCGCCTTGAAAGTTATGCTAATGGGATGCACTTTGAGGGAAATTGCATTTCCTCTTTTTTACTTCCGAATGACAGCGATATTTGTTGAAAAGAGCACTTTTCGCATTTCTAAGACGTCAGAACATAAACAGACAGAGAGAGATAGACATGTAGAGACACACAGAGAGAGAGAGAGAGTAAAAAGGCTGAATAAGAGATGAGTTTTAGCGCAAGGCTCTCCGCAAGTTGGCGAGAAACACGGTCATCGCTATGTGGATTGAGATGGATTTGCCAGACGGTCAGATCTGCCTGACCCAAACTTTCCTGGGCGATGTGTTGGGCCGCATCAAAAAGTCCGACCCTGAGAACCCGGAGAACGAGGGGGAGCTCAGCAAGGAGGACCTCTACGTTGCCCTTCTCGGACTGTGCTGGAGCTCCGATGAGGAACTGGACGTGCTTTTCGACAACGATGTAGGGAACTTTACCTGAAATAGGAAAATCACATAATACAGTGCGTGCCATAAGTATACGGCCACCCCGAAATTTGGCCAACATGCGAGTTCTGTGAAGGATGAGGAGATACCAATGAGATCACTGGATTCACCATGTCAGAAAAAGTCGTTATGTTTATTTTCGGAGCTTCGGCATTCTAATTAGCCAGGATATTCGAATTTGTTCAAAAATCACCCGTGTCATAAGTATACGGCCACATCGAAAAGGCGAAGATCGACGCCTATCACGACGCTGGGAAATGCAACCGAGCCATTGCATCTGCTCTGGGACGCTCTCGAGATGTTATCAACAAATACCTGGCCAATCCTGCTCTCTATGGATCCAAGAAACGTCCTGGTCGACCGAGAAAGCTGACCTCCCGTGATGATCGTGCTGTTCAAAGGTTGGCTTCGAACAAAGTCATTTCTCTGAAGAAGATCAGTTCTGACGCTGGACTGAATGTCAGCAAAAACACCATCCTCCGTTCTTTGAAACGGACTGGCAACATCGCGCGGAGGAAGATGCAAACCGGCCCTCGACTGTCTGCAAGGCATCGCGCCGCTCGTCTTCTCTTCGCCCAGACTCACATTGCTGGAGCCACCGATTGGAAGAAGGTAACTTTTTGCAACATTTCTCAAAATACCACTCCACAGATTGTCTGGAGCGATGAGAAAAAATTCAATTTGGATGGGCCAGATGGTGACAAAGGCTACTGGCACGATCTGAGGAAGGAGCCTGTGTTTCTGTCGAAGAGGGGATTCGGAGGAGGCAGCGTCATGTGCTGGGCTGCTTTTTGCGCCGATTCGACTGTTGCCATCGCCTTCATCACGAGCAAGATGAACTCTCTTGACTATCAAGACGTCCTCCGCCTCAATCTGCTTCCCTTCGTGAATGCTGCCCAGACGCCGTTCATCCTGATGCAGGACAACACCCCCATCCACTCCAGCAGGTCAACGAAGCAGTGGCTTTGCAACAATAACATCGGTCTCTGGATTTGCCTGCATGCAGCCCCGATCTCAACCCGATCGAGAATATTTGGGGAATCCTTACCCGCCGTGTTTACAAGGATGGAAAACAATTCGACGATGTTCCTTCGCTGAAAACGGCAATTTTGCATGAGTGGGGTCAGTTGGATCAGCGTCTGCTCCAGAACTTTGTCTCGTCTATGCCCAGGCGTCTTCTCCAAGTGGTTCAGCGTCAAGGAGGCCAAACCGACTACTGATCGACTGTTTTTCCCGTGTTTTGTTGATAAATATAGCATATTCTAAGGTGGCCGTATACTTATGACACGGGTGATTTTTGAACAAATTCGAATATCCTGGCTAATTAGAATGCCGAAGCTCCGAAAATAAACATAACGACTTTTTCCGACATGGTGAATCCAGTGATCTCATTGGTATCTCCTCATCCTTCACAGAACTCGCATGTTGGCCAAATTTCGGGGTGGCCGTATACTTATGGCACGCACTGTAGGTTGTGATTCCCTTTCACTCGCGAGCCCAATTGGTCGCCCTCTACCACATGGAGGAGCGCAATGTGACCTACTTGATGAGCGACATGGAGGACATGGGGTGGAATGCGGAGCAGTTGGCCAATGTGAGTTTCCAAGTTTCCAATTTCTCTCTCTTTCCCTCTTTCTCGCTCTCTCTCTCTCTCTCTCTCTCTATCTTTATTTCTCTTTGTCTTTCTCTCTCTCTTTCGCTCTCTCTCTTTATTTCTCTCTCTTTAGTTCTCTCTCTCTCTTTCTCTCTCTGTATCTTTCTCTCTCTCTCTCTGTCTCTCTCTGTCTCTTTCTCTCTCTCTCTCTCTTCCCTCTCTATCCCTCCTTCAGGTCATCAATGCCGAAGACGTCGGTCTCCTCTATCATTTTTTATCAGTGATTAACATATATCAATCAATAGCTCTCACGCTGAAAATTCAATTTCGAATCACCTGAATGACTATGGTAATGGCTGCCACGTGTTGAGTGTCGGGGACCTCTCGATCCGAGTATTTAATGAGGATCCCCAGAATCAAAACGGATAGTGTCCCAACCAGGAAAGAATCAACTGCCGTTAGAATCACAAAGTCTACAGCTTCTTTGTTTCTTTGTTGTAGTTGGAAACTGACACTTCTCTTGGGAGATCATGACCTCGATGGTCCAGAAAACGGCGGTGATGTTCAGCAACAGGAAGCCGATCAGGTATGAAACGATATGAAAAATCCTCATGTCATTGGCCTTAAGGGTTTCGCTCAACTTCTACTGACATTGTCTCTTAACCAATCATTTGGAAAGAAGGCTTATGGTTCCTTTAAAACGTAGAATTTTTTGCAGAAAATGGTGGGTTTTGCGGGGAACAAGATGAAACTTTTTGAAATATGTAAAATTATATGGTTAAAACGATAATATATGAATTTCGAGAGTTTCGTTGAAATTATCACGTATTATAGGGTTAACTTGGTTTTGAACTTCGTTTTTAAACTTGAACTTCCTTTTTTCTTTAGTTACTTTTTATGATTATATATAGGTTTTTATTAACTTTTAATTATTCTTTTCAATATTTATTTTTCCAAGTTTAAAGGACTGACCGGCTATTTCCGTGCTCCATCGCCAAACTGTAGCCAGTTCCTCTTCCAGATTTTTACATTCCCAAAATTTATGGATTTTCTGTTTCTTCTTGCTATTTATGTATACTTTTTATGTAATTTAATGCTAAACATGTTGGTTTATGTATCTACCATGAAATAACTGCGGAAATAATGTGAAACGCCACTTTTTGATGTCAAATTGAGGATTTCTACAATTTCTGGGTTTCCTTCGAGTTTTGTTGGCGCAGAAAATGTTTCCTTTTGTTTTTAAATGAATAATCACGCGAATCGATTCAAAATGGCTAAATTTTGATGGTAAATTGACTCAATTTCGATCTTCCGCGGCAGTTTTGGTGACTAAAATGTGTTCCATGTTTGTTTCTTGTTATTTCTCGATTATTCTTCATTTTCCTCGTTTTTCTTTGTTTCTTTGTTGTTTTTTGCTCCATTTCAGTGATGGCCGAGGGAGGCCTACTGGGACAGCTTCCGGCGAGAACCTGGGCGGTGAGTAATCATCTTTCTTTCCCTACAATTCTTTATAATCCCTGTATTCTTACCTTATAATGGAAGCGGTGAGTAATCATCTTTCTTTCCCTACAATTCTTTATAATCCCTGTATTCTTACCTTATAATCCCATTTAGGCCGACATTTCCACCATCATCAAGGCCCGCTCGACCTCCTACCTGTTCTACCACTTCGCCGACTTCTTCATCGCCAAGAAGAGGGTCATGCCCAACTACACCCTCATCATATCGCACAGGGTCAGTTAACCTTCTTTTCTTAGTTATTTCTCTATTTATTCGTGAGGAATAGCTTAAAATGGTCTTTTTTCAGGAAAGCCGCTACCTCGCCACGGCCTACCTGAACCTGAAGAAGATAAAGAAGACGCTCAAGTTCTACCGCGATCTAGACGTCTTCGCGCCCTACCAGTTCCAGGAAATCGACCTGGTATGCTCTTTCCTCATTTGATTTTGATCTTTTATCATTTGATTCCAAATCTAATCATTTCGGTTTCAGAGGGCCTTCGACCCCGAGCACCACTTTGACATCATCAAGAAGTCGGCCGGCGTCTGCAAGACGCTCAGATTCTCCATGGAGCACATGCGCGGGAGCCACGTGAAGAAGGTGCTGGAGGCCATGCGACCGGAGAGGGTCGTCATCAGTTTCGGACCCCACGCCACCGCCGATGTCGACGCATACAAGCAGTTCGACGTGAGTTTCATTTTATTTTCCTTTGGTCACTGGTTTATACATTTTTAATATGTAAAACCTTTAATAATATTTAATATGTAAAACCTTTAATAATTTTCTTTTTGATGATTTCGTCTTCAGCCGCTTCTTCCAGCTAATTAGGCAATTTGCAGCAGCAAGTCTAAAAATGAAGATTTTTATAGAAAACTTTTTTTCGAAGTCTCAGAATTCAAAATCTCTTTATTCTACAAATTAGCATTAAGGGCAGCAGAAGCAATGGCCGTAGATCGGATGGTGTCGGAGCTGCCTCCACATCGTTGGTCTCTCTTCTTCCAGTTGTTTTGCCAACAGGCCCCAAGAATTCTTCGACCTGCGCTTCCATGACAACAATCGCAGTTGAATGTGAAACATGCCTGATTGGATTGGCACTACAAACGTAAGATTGGTTGATAAAGACATGACAACTAAGAATCAGAGATAGAGAGACCGTAAGATACATGCAAAGAAAGAGACAGAGTGAAAGATAAACTAAAAACAGGGAGAGATTGTTTGTGGAGTCGGTAGGTTTTACAAATCGAAGCCCAAACAGAACTATGAAATACTTAAAAACTCTGGTTTATTGGCAATATTTTATTGTCTGTAATTCTAATGCAGCCTTGTCCTCCTACTTCTGGCATTCCTTCTTCGCATCCTCCTTCTTCGAAGGGTTCTTGTTCTTTATCGTCTCAGGGGCTGGCTTCATAGTCTTGTCGGAAGGCGTCTTCTTTCCCTTGTCCTTGCGCTTCTCCTCCTTGTCCTTCTTTTCCTTGTTTTTCTCCTTGTTCTCCTTCTTGTCCTTCTCCTCTTTGTTCTTCTTTGTCCTTTTCCATTTCCTCCTTGTCTTTTTCCTTCTTGTCCTTCTCGTTGTTCTCTTTGTCCTTTTCCTTCTCCTCCTTGTCCTTTCCATTGTCCTTCTCATGGGGCATGTGGAACGACTGGTTGGGAGCGGATCCATGTACCGGTTAGCCGTCTCCTTAAACAATCGTATTTGTACCGTAATTGCATTTGAAACTAACCAGGGTCAGACGTTCACAATCCCAACCCAAATCCTTCTGACACCTTGTATGGAACGGAAGGGTCACCATTTTCAAACGCAAATTTGACAACAATAGTAACGCGCTTTTTAAATGAGTTCTTTACAAAAGTTATGTGTGATTGCATGAAAAAACAGAAAAACATAGTTAGCCGTTTACCATGATGGAAAAAGTTTCCAGGAAATACAAAAAACCACCAAAAAGTGCTGTTTTTGGAGGTTTTTGGCCAAAAACGTGGTTTTCTGTGGAGAAATCAAGTTTATCTTTCTTAGCAATCTTTTCGTATATATGACTGTGTGTTTTGGACAA
Source organism: Oscheius sp. G VE-2021 (assembly GCA_022343465.1). Classification (NCBI taxonomy): domain Eukaryota; kingdom Metazoa; phylum Nematoda; class Chromadorea; order Rhabditida; family Rhabditidae; genus Oscheius; species Oscheius sp. G VE-2021. The sequence goes on from JAJQXH010000020.1 coordinate 1,047,467, forward strand.
GTTTGAAAAAATACCGCATTTAACTTTTACCTACCGTAACCCGGCGCCCAAAACCGACCTCGGCCCAAAAGTTTCAGAATAACATATATGGGTCCTAGAGAGGTCACACACAACTTTTCAGCCGATTCTAAATTTTGGATTTCGTTTCTATGTCACTGGTCTGCTCGAGTCTTACAGATACGAGCTCTTAACTGCCAAAAGTGATCAAGCGGCCTGTGGCTGCCGAAAAGCGGCCCAAACAAACAAAAATCCGTATTCTTGTGATAGATTGTTTCAAGATGAACCATTCTCTTCAGATGCCCGTCTTCTCCCACCGATATTCTTATTTTCCCTTTTCAGGACACTTTGGATAGTACCTTCAAATCAGCAACGCCGCCAGAAGAGCATCAGAGACGCAGAGGAGACTTTACAGAGTTAGAAAGCACGGTTAGAGACGCAGAGAACATCTGAAGATAGACTTGGCGGACCGAGGAGGGTCCTCAGACAGTGAAAGACCGTTCTTCTTGTCCAATTGAGGTCTAAAATTCTAATTTTCCGGTAATTCAACTCCGGCTGCCTTTCGTACCTTGTTTCCCATGACCTTTTTCTCCAAAAAAAAACAACTCGAATTAAAATTTATTGCTGTACAAGCATGACGTAAGAATAAATCACTCATTTTTTAAAATTAACATATTCATAGTGCATCGTGCCGTTCCATACAAGGTGTCAGATGCTGGCGCTCTACCACACCCACCCTCGCCATTTCCGCAACCTCATTGGGGACTACGAGGATTTGGGATGGGATTGTGAGCGTCTGGCCCTGGTTAGTTTCAAATGCAATTACGGTACAAATACTATTTATTAAGGAGACGGCGACCCGGTACAAGGACTACTCAAATGGATGCGCTCTCTCCCAGTCATTCCACATGCCCGAGAAGAAGGAAAACGACAAGGAGAAGAAGATTGGATCTTCCCAGAAGGAAAAGAATCCGCCTCCCAAGAAGAAGATCAAGAAGACTTCGCAGGAGAAGTCGCAGAAGAAAAGAAAGAGGCCCCTTCCAAGAAGGAGGAGTCGAAGAAGGAAGCTGGCCGGAAGTAGGAAGACAAGACTTATCAGATATGATATGTCAGAATTCATGACAATAAAATAAAAAATTTTGTTAGTAAACCAGAATTTTAAGTGTTTCACAGTTCTGTTTGGGCTTCGATTTGTAATACCCACGACTCCACAAACAATCTGTCACTCTCTCTAGTTTTACTTTCACTCTCTGTATTTTTCTTTGTATGTATCTTATTGTTTCTCTATTTTACATTCTTAGTTAGGTGTCATGTGTCTCTTTCTCTCTTTCTAGAAATAAAAAAAGCGAGGAAAAGGGAGAAAAACAAAAAAGAGTGATGAAAAACACGAGATAAATAGAGATATAGACAAAGATAGAAAGTGAGTGAGAATGATGTTGACGAACGCTGAATACGTTTCAAACAAAAAAGTATACGAAAGAGAGAGATGATAGAGAATCAAGAGAGAGAGAGGGAGACACACACACACACTCTCTCTCAACTATCGAACTTTCTCAGAGGCCGGGGATGTGATATGTGATCTGCTCAGTGTGCGTGTTATCTTGTTCGAGAAGTGGAATAAGGATGACTACGAATTATACTAATTTGGCTGCTGTTAAGAAGGAGGCCGAGATACCGGCGGCACAACGCAAATTACTCCATGGCCGCAGTTGTGACCAGTTAGTTTTTATGAATTTTTATAGTTTTGAAACCCCAAAATACATTTAAAAAATCACACATTTTATATAAAACTTGATTTTATTTAAAAATTTCACAAATTAAGGGTCTACACCACGTACGATGCGATTTTTGACAAGGCGTGTAAGTCGGCCAAAAACCCGGAGGAGCAGTTCATCCTCTACCTCCGCTGTGGGGAGCTCTACGCGATGATCAAACAGAAGAACGGATTTGCCGCCTTTGCGAACAAGGTACTTTTTATTTAAAATTACCAATAAAATTTCAAAGTTTTGGAGCTGGAGCCTAATTTTGGAGTCCTGGGCCAAAAAAGTCTTATTTTCCCTTTTCAGGACACTTTGCATAGCACCTTCAAATCGGCAATGTCGCAGATGGAAACCCTGGAATCGATTTTGAAGGAGAAGTACGAAAAGAGCCAACAAGGTAATTTGACTTTTATGGATTTTTCCCGTTGTTTCGCACTTTACGGGTCTATTTTAAAGGACTTTTAAAGGTTTGCCCGTTGTTGAATGACCTCCGGACGTTTCTCGCTGAAGAATCTGCGATCCTATAAAAGCGGCCTTTGCATCTGCTTTCTGTTAAAAATCGGCCTGTTGCTGTCCGATTTCTATTAAAAAAACGGCCTGAGGTTATCCACTTTCTGTAAAAAGCGGCCTGAAACTGCCCGAAGTGAAAAGCGGCTTGATTCTTCGGCTATCTTGATTCTATGATAAGGGGTCGAAAGCAGCCTGAGACTACAAGATTTCTTAAAAGTGGCTTTAGACTGTCTTCTTTCCGTTAAAAGCGGCCTGAGGCTGCCCGTTCTTCAAATAGCGGCCCTAAATTGCCTTAATTATATAACAAGCGGCCTAAGGTTCAATAAAAACATAATTAGGCCTTTAAAAAGAGTCCACTTTCTATCATTTCCTTTTTCAGTGGAGATACCCGCACCGGTGCCCGTTTCGAGAGGCTTCATCAAGCCACGAGAACTGCTCCGAATTGTGGAAATGGAGAAGAAAACTGCGGTTAGTCTTTTTCCCTTATTTTTTTACGCGTCGCGGCGCGCTACCTAAAGTCCACGCGTCACGGCGCGCCGGCCAAAACGGGGGGGGGGCCTAATTTATTCCTCTTTTTTCCAGATAATCCTCGACTTCCGCTCGAACCAGCAGACGGAGAGAATCAAGTACACGAAGGGCGACAGCCACCAGGTCACTGTGGTCTCCATTCCCAGGGAGACCATCTCCAACGGGTAATTTGCATATTGCCCTAGGTTCCTGAATTCTAACCAAATTAACTTTAGTCTAACTTTTCCACTCTGAAGAATCTGATAAACGTCGGGCAGAGGGCTCTTCTGAGCCGCGTGGCCGCCTCCGACTATGTGGTTCTGATGGACGACGAATCGCCACGGATTGTGGAAGGAGAGGCGGAGAGAGGAAGCCACGCCCATATTCTGAAACTCGCTATCTCCGATGTAATTTTTTGCATTGAAAAGCCGCTTTCGGCTACCATAGGCCGATTGACCTGCTTATTTTCACATTTTCCTTTCAGTACAATCCCCAGGAGAAGCCTCGGAACGCCCCTCTCTTCATGGAAGGCGGCATGGGCCAATGGAAGCTACAGTACCCCATGTACACGCAGCGGGAGGGGAATAATTCCCTGGCGGTGGGAGACAGTCTGAGCCATCTCATTGCCAACTACAAGGTTGTGAATGTACCGGAGGAGATTATGCTGATTTCTTTAGACCGCTTGACCTACTTTTTGCAACCGCTTTTGGCAACAATAGGCCGCTTTTTTTGGTAATTAACGGCCGCTTTGTGGCGACAATTGGCCGATTGACCTTTTTTTACAATTAACAACCGCTTTTGGCAACCAAAGGCCGCTTGGCCTTCTTTTTGCAACCGCTTTTGGCAACAATAGGCCGCTTTTTTGGTAATTAACGGCCGCTTTGTGGCGACAATTGGCCGATTGACCTTTTTTTACAATTAACAACCGCTTTTGGCAACCAAAGGCCGCTTGGCCTTCTTTTTGCAACCGCTTTTGGCAACAGTAGGCCGCTTTTTTGGTAATTAACGGCCGCTTTGTGGCGACAATTGGCCGATTGACCTTTTTTTACAATTAACAACCGCTTTTGGCAACCAAAGGCCGCTTGGCCTTCTTTTTGCAACCGCTTTTGGCAACAGTAGGCCGCTTTTTTTGGTAATTAACGGCCGCTTTGTGGCGACAATTGGCCGATTGACCTTTTTTTACAATTAACAACCGCTTTTGGCAACCAAAGGCCGCTTGGCCTTCTTTTTGCAACCGCTTTGGCAACAGTAGGCCGCTTTTGGCAATCATAGACCGCTTTTTTGAGAAAAAGCGGTCTATGATTTTTTGGCAACCTTAGGCCACCTGATCCGTCTTTTTCCAATCAAATGCCGCTTGACTCTTTTTTGTGATTAATTTGGCAACCATAGGCCGCTTGACATTTTTTTAGCAATTAATAGCTTCTTTCATGTAACATTTTCAGTACAATCCCCAGGAGGGGAATAATGCGATGGCGGTGGGAGACAGTCTGAGCCATCTCATTGCCAACTACAAGAGACGTTAGTTGGGCTAAGGGTACTGTATTTTGGGTGTTTTTAGCGTCACTGGAGGACTTTTCGCCGAAGAAGGCGCCAAGACCGCCGTCGGTGGAAAGAGAGTCCAGACACTGTTAGACAACTAGAGAGATAGGGTATCAAATGAAGAGACCCCAGGCGACGAGTGGAAAGAGAGGCAGAGAAGGAAGACACGGTTAGAGACGCAGAGGACACCCAGAATTCACAGAGTTAGAGACGGAGACACTCTTATACATGGTGCGAGAGTGCATCAAACGGAGAGACGCCAGTGGGCGAGAGTGTGTAGAGACGCAGACAATCCAGGCATGGTTAGAGAAGCAGAGGACAAATGACGAGATAAGTAAGAGACCGTTCTTCTTCTCAAATTGATTCTTAAAATTCTAATTTTCTGGTGATTTCTCTCCGATTGCCTTTCTCACCTCGTTTCCCATGACCTTCTTCTACAAAAAAAACTCGTATTAAAATTTACTAGTTACATCAGATCTAGGCGACAACTATTATGCACAAATAGGACCATTTCACACCTAGGTACATACCCTCTTAGTTCACATATCACAATTATCGCGTCTTGAATATGGCGACCTAGAGGCCTCTCTTCTTGAAATAGAGAATGTAGGCCGCGGAGAACTGAAATTAAGGGGGGTTAGAGAGAGAGAGAGAGAGAGAGAGAGAGAGAGAGAGAGAGAGAGAAACCCACATCTATGTCGCTGGCCCTGGCTCCACTGACCCTCTCGTCGTCACATCGCATCCACTCATTCGTCTGCAGATGCCGCGAGAATGCCGTGTAGTGTCCACTATTCAGCCTGCCCCTATGATTCTAAACACCGTATTCTAATGTCATTAGAATAGGGAAAGTTACCGTAACCGAGTAGAGTTTATAGACGGAGTCTCGGCCCCTCTCGGCGCTGTCGTGGAGATAGGGAGCCAGGTAGAGGTGTTCTGTCCGGACGCAACCGGCCCGTCAGTCGAGGTTCTGCGCTGACGCTGACCGGTTCCTAACTGAATTGCTGATGGTTTTATCTGCTAAATGTAAGGTTAGTCTTTACCGTTAATCTGTGTGGGTTTTGGGCCCTTAATATGTGTCAAACTGAATTGCCCGTGAGGATTTCCACTATCAGGTCTTAGGTCTCTGAGTTATGGCAGCTGACCCCTGGGACATTTTGTTCTGTGTATTAACTCTCATTATTCCATTTCAGAACTGATCTGCGTCGTTCTGTGGAAGAACTGGAGTGAAACTGCCTCCTGCTCACCTGCGACGTCCGTCTTGCTGTACACCTGCCGTTAGTCGCCTTTTTATGTCTGTTTTATTTGTGTGAAAAGTTTAGGAATAAACTTCGAGCGCAATCTGAGTTCCGTGGGGTTTGGGACGTAAACTGCTTGGAAAGGGAATCACTACTCTTCTGCGGCACTCACTCACTCACTCACTCACACATATGGACCGCTATAATTTCTAAGGACCGCAAATCCAGGATAGAGTTCTCTCTCTATGCTGCTCTCTCTCTCCCTCCCTCCCTCCCTCTCTCTCTTAATCTTTCTTTCTTTCTTTCTTTCTTTCTTCATCCCTCTCCCTCTCCCTCTTTTTCTCTTGCTCTAATTAGCATTTCTTTAATTATTCGTGAATCTTCCTTCCGCCCGCCGCGTGAAATGCACGTGGGAATGACCTCATTCCCACCTCATTCCTTCACCTGCGTCTCCCCCGGACAGTCGCCTTCGGATCCTCCCTTCCTCTACTTCAGAATGGATCCTCCGCCGTCGCCACAGAAGCGCTACGATCTGAGAAGTACGTCCCCTCCCCTCCACAGATACATCATCCTTCTTAGAAATTTTCAATATCCCGTCGGACACGGATGTTGCGACGACTGTGGACACCAGCTCTCCCAACTCCACGGCCAGTGCGTCCTCCACCGTCTCGGAACCGCGCGAAGACGCAGACGGGGGTGAGATCTTCTCTCTCTCCCTCTCCCTCTCCCTCCCTCTCTCTCTCTTTCTTTCTCTCTCTCTCTCTCTCTCTCTCTCTTTCTCTCTCTTTCTCTGTCTCTCTCTCTCACTTCAATCTTACTATTTCAGACCCCGAGGTGTGCGAATTCACCCACAAAAAGCGAATCGCTGACCTCAAGTTCTACCATCAGATGGCCTGCGAGGACTTGAAGAATCAGAAGACCTGCGAGGACTTGAAGCATCAGAAGATCATCGAAGACTTGAGGCATCAGCAGGCCAGCGAGGACCGGAAGCATCAGGAGACCATCGAGGAGTTAAAATTCTCCCATGAGATGGAAATCGAAGATCTGCAGTTCGACTACCAGATGTCCAAGGATGAGAAGTCGGATAACACGAAGAAGACTGAGTGAGAGCAAATGCTAGGGGATCTTTTGTCTTTGAAACAATAAAACTATGAGAAAAATGTTGTTGCCAAACTTTTTTCATTATTTTTCTTGATCACTTGAAGTTATGAAATGTAAAAGCAACAGTTTCAACAGTTTAAGAGTGCATGTCAGAAGTCGAGCAGGCCAGGGAGATAAAATTTGGCCATAGTCTTCTCGTTTTTCTCTTGCCCAGAAGCCGTTATATGGGCTAAATATGACATTCCGAAACTTTTGAACCAATGGCGAGGTCCCATGTTACTGTAACTTTCCTCAAAGTTCATGAAATTAAGAACTTGTTGATAATTGCTAATAAACAGATATGCGATATACAACGGGATATCTGTAAATGTAGTGTACCCCTTTAGGTCAATATCGATCAATTTTTCGTCCCGGGTTACTACGCGCACATATCAAATCTAGAGAGGCCAGTTGGCGAGAGTGGGGAGAGACGCAGAGAACATCTGACGATAGACTGGGCGGACCGAGGAGGGTCCTCAGACAATGAGATTGATCTCAGATCGGCCTGTTTGGCTCTGTTTTTAAATGTCGTGGCGGGACCTCAAAGTCCGCATTAACAGTCATCTTCTTGCCAAATTGATTCTTAAAATTCTAATTTCCTGGTGATTTCTCTCCGATTGCCTTTCGTGCCTTGTTTCCCTTTACCTTCTTCTCCCTTAAAAACAACTCGAATTAAAATTTACTAGTTACATCAGATCTAGGCGACAACTATTATGCACAGATAGAACCATTTCACACCTAGGTACATACCCTCTTAGTTCACATATCACAATTATCGCGTCTTGAATATGGCGACGATTTCGACGGTTCTTCTTTCCTCCCTCCCTAGAGGCCTCTCTTCTTGAAATAGAGAATGTAGGCCACGGAGAACTGAAATTAAGGGGGGTTAGAGAGAGAGAGAGAGAGAGAGAGAGAGAGAGAGAGAGAAACCCACATCTATGTCGCTGGCCCTGGCTCCACTGACCCTCTCGTCGTCACATCGCATCCACTCATTCGTCTGCAGATGCCGCGAGAATGCCGTGTAATGTCCACTATTCAGCCTGCCCCTATGATTCTAAACGCCGTATTCTAATGACATTAGAATAGGGAAAGTTACCGTAACCGAGTAGAGTTTGTAGACAGAGTCTCGGCCCCTCTCGGCGCTGTCGTGGAGGTAGGGAGCCAGGTCGAGGTGTTCCGTGTCGAAGGCCACGGGGATGTCGTTCTTCACGTAGTCTCCGTTGACGAAGGAGAAGCGGAGGAGATGGACTACCTGAAGAGACAGAATTAGAGTGAGAATTAGACAGTTAGAGAGGGAGAATCCTAATTAGGTCACGCAGAAGAGCGCAGAATCCTAATTAGAGAAAAAACCGACCACAACGGAGGGAAGAGTCCACAAGGAGAGCTTCTGAGTGGCTGGGCGGGCAGTCTTACACCTAGGGCACTCCCATCGGCCATCGAGGTTCTGAAAAAAGAAGACTTTGTATTAAAAAACATTAATTTAATTAATTTACAAATTGTTACATTTTTTAAAATGTCTTAAATATGTATATACTTATCATATTAGTCAATTAAAGTTAGACAAAAAGAAGTGCACCGATCGGGATCGAACCTTGGTCGTGTGGTTGGTAATTTATGGGACCAAAATCATTTTCCAGTGGGTCCGTGAGAACCCTGGGGAAAGTGGCAGTAAAAGTGGCAAAAAGTGGGCGGAGCTTTTTAGACAAGAACTGTTAGCTACAGTAACCCAAAAGGCAGGTCACATCTTCTCCTGTAGGTCAAAAAGTAGGTCAAAGAATCCTTACATGGACTGAGAAAGAGAGGTTGAGGCAGTCGGTGAGGGCGGCGCGGCCATGAGACTCCGGAGGCAGCCCGACCTGGATGATGTTCACGTCTTCGAAGGTGATCGACTGGGTGCGGCACTGGGCACACGTGACCTCGGACACCGTTCGGGGCTGAAAATGAAGGCGTGTGGTTGTGTGCACGTGTTGGAACCTCTTTCTTACTCTGCTTCTCTAAGAGTACCTAGGATCTCTGCGTCTCTAACAGTGTCTATTTTCTTTGCTTCTCTAACAGTGTATATTTCTCTGCGTCTCTGACCTTCAAGCTACTCTGCGTCTCTAACTGTGTCTCTTTCTCTGCGTCTCTAACAGTGTCTCTTTCTCTGCGTCTCTAACAGTGTCTAACTTCTCAGCGTCTCTAACCGCGTCTATTTCTCTGCGTCTCTAACCGCGTCGATTTCTCTGCGTCTCTAACCGCGTTGATTTCATTGCGTCTCTAACTGTGTCTATTTCTCTGCGTCTCTAACAGTGTCTCTTTCTCTGCGTCTCTAACAGTGTCTAACTTCTCAGCGTCTCTAACCGCGTCTATTTCTCTGCGTCTCTAACCGCGTCTATTTCTCTGCGTCTCTAACCGCGTCGATTTCTCTGCGTCTCTAACCGCGTTGATTTCTCTGCGTCTCTAACTGTGTCTATTTCTCTGCGTCTCTAACAGTGTCTATTTCTCTGCGTCTCTAACAGTGTCTCTTTCTCTGCGTCTCTAACCGCGTCTATTTCTCTGCGTCTCTAACCTTCAACCTACTCTGCGTCTCTAACAGTGCCTAGCTTCTCTGCTTCTCTAACCGTGTCTATTTCTCTGCGTCTCTGAAATTCTAACTTCTCTGCGTCTCTAACAATGTCTATTTCTCTGCGTCTCTGAAATTCTAACTTCTCTGCGTCTCTAACAATGTCTATTTCTCTGCGTCTCTGACCATGTCTGATTTTCTGCGTCTCTAACAGTGTCTATTCTCTGCGTCTCTAACAATGTCTAGTTTCTCTGCGTCTCTAACATACATTGTCTTGTTTTCTCTGCGTCTCTAACTGTCTACTCTCTCTCTCTCTCTCTCTCTCCTTAAAACTCACATAGAGGGCCCGGCTCACGGGAGAGTAGGAGAATTGGTTTTGTTTCCTGTCGAAATCCAGCGCCTCTTTCCTGATATTCAGGCCTCCCGTGTAGTTCTGCACCGGGGGCACTCCTTTCCAGACCTTAAATACTTCTTTAAAGAGAGAGAGAGAGAGAGAGGAGAGAGAGAGAGAGAGAGAGAGAGAGAGAGAGAGAGGCTACCTGATTGGTGTCTTCGTGAAGGGAGGCCAGGAGAATCATGTAGAATTCCGATGCGTCCTGCTGCTGCCCGTTCATCAGCATGGAGTTGACTTCGGTGGCGAAAAGTTCCTGGAAAAGGCTTTATTTATAAAGGAGAGGATGTATTTAAGTTAGAGACGCAGAGAAACTAGGCACAGTTAGAGACGCAGAGAAGTTAGACGGTTAGAGACGGAGAGAACTGACTGAGGAGGGTCCTCAGACAGTCATAGACGCAGACATCCGCCGAGATAGTGTATCAGACGGAGAGACGCCAGTCAAACAGAGTGAGAGAAGGAGAGCTCGGGGCAGACATGCAGAGGCAGCCCTCGTCACTTACAAGGAATTTCTGGGGCCGGAAGTACTCAAACTGCCCGCTCCACACGTTGTCGATGAGGGCGCTGAACACGGCCGATATCACTCCCTTCGTTCCCAGCGCATTCTGCCTGAAATGACCGATTGTATAAGATTAAATTCCATATTTTAACCTTTGAAATTTAAATTTACATTAAAAAATCGAATCTTACACTTAAAAAAACGTTTTTTTCAATTCTTAAAAAAATAATTTTACCTTCAAAATCCAATGTCACAATTTAAAACTGCATGCAATTTTCCACTTAAAACACAAAAAAACAATTTTATACTATACAATTCAATTTTTATACTTAAATCGTTTTTTACACTTAAATTTTCAAATTCAATTTTTAACTTAAAATTTAATTTTACAATTAAAAAAATAACCTTTAAAATCCAAGTTTCCACTTAAAATAAAATGCTACGCCAAAATTTTTTTTAATTTAAAAAAAATCCAGTTAAAAGTAAAATTTCCATAGATTCCGATTTTAGTCGTAAAATCAAATTTTACCATAAAAATTCGATTTTTAAAATTTTAAAAATTCAATTATATCCTTGAAATCCAATTTTTCACTTAAAATGGATTAAAAAAATCATTTTTTTTAATAAAAAAAGTTTAAAATCAAAATTTAAACTAAAAATCCAATTTTTACTTTAAAAAAATCCAACTTTCCCATTAAAATTTCATTTTTAAAATGAAAACACTCCGCTTTCACCATTAAATTCCAACCTTTTCACTTAAAACTTTAATTTTACATATAAAAAAAATTCCACCAAAACTCACGTATTCACTCTGCTGATGAAGTTCTCCTGGGTGAAGATATTGACGATTTCTGGCGTTTGGAAGAGGGCCTAAATGAGAAAACTACCGTAATCCAGAAAGAGGGAATTTACCTGGAGACAGGCGTTCATAAAGCAGGTGTTGCCCATGTTGTTGAGGCCGGTTTGACCTGGTCTCTAAAGAAAAAGGGAATGTATGACTGTCTAATTCTCTCTCTCCCCCCTTCTCTCTCTCTCGCTCTCTCTCCTTCTCTCTCTCTCTCTCTCTCTCTCTCTCTCCCTACCGGCGTAGATCTTTTAGAGGAGTTATTCCAAATGTTGTCCGTCATCCCTCGGTAGATCTGCATCAGCATCTTTTGATCATTGTCTGAGATGAGTCCCGGCTTGGCCGATCTATCCACAGTTGGCATGGCTCTGAAAAAGATGGCTTATTTCTTAGTCCTATCTTTGTTTTATGAACTCTCTCGGTGTTCCTCTGCGTCTCTGATTCTGACACTCTCTGCTCTCTCCCTCGCTGTCCCTTTCTCTCGGCGGACATGTCTACGTGTACCACAACTTTTCTCAGCGCTCTCTTCTGGCTACCCAGTCTCTCGTTTGATGTCATCCGTCTATAATTTCTCTGCGTCTCTAACCCTGCCTAGTTCTCTGCGTCTCTAACAGTGTCTATTTCTCTGCGTCTCTACCCTGTCTACTTACCTGCGTCTCTAACCCTGTCTACCTTATAGTGCTAGCGTTTCTCTGCATCTCTTCTGACTCTCACCGACTGGCCTCTCGATTTGATATACTCTCGCCATGTCTGTGTCGTCAGCGTCTCTTCCCTCTCCCTATCTACTTCTCTGGTTCAACGTTTGACAAGTAAGGTTTGAAACCGGCGTTGGAGGTGCTATTGGCCTCAAAATGGCACTAAAAATGACACTTTTGGAGTGCTACATGCAAATTTGGGCTGCTATTTTCAACTAAGCCTGAATCGTGTCGAACAGCGCTCTGGTTCTTCCTGTCACCTCCCTCACCCTCTGCGTCTCAGTCTATCAGCATGATCTTGTAGGGTTCTAACTGTGTGGTTCTGACAGCATTCCTCTGCGTCTCTGACTTCCCTTGATCTCTGCGCCTGCCCTCTGTCTCGTCATATCGTTGCCTGTGCCTCTCTCTCCTCTCTCTTTCTCTTTCTTTCTATCTCTCTCTCTCCTCTCTTTCTCTCTCTCTCCTTCCACCCACGTTCTGGGAGCGGGTGTGGGCGCCTGGTGAGGCAGCACAATGTTCCTCACGACGACCTCCGCCGGCTTGTTGCTTCTGTCCACATTCGGCTGGATTATCTCTGAATTTAACTTTGAAACCAATAAAATCAATTGGTTTTTAATCAATTTTAGATGAATCTCATTTTAAAAATGAATTTAATCGATGATTTTTATAATTAATTCAATCGATTGAATTTTTAAAAATCAATTTAATCGATTTTAGATAAATCTCATTTTAAAAATCAATTTAATTTTTAGATTAAAATGGACTGAAAAAACAAATCGCTACTCACTCAAATCGCGAAGCCCTGTGATGTCGTTGGGTTCCTGTGCTGGGAATACCTTGGCAGCGGACTCTCCTCCGGCCAGACGGGGAGGGGTCTTAGGCCTGGGAGGGAGACACGGGAGCGTCGGGAGCCCATTGGGAAGCTCCGGCTGAGCCAATGAAGAGGGAGCGAATGGAGAATTCTCATTCGGAGTGGGAGAGCCGGTGGGAGGAGACGAGGCATCTGAAATAAAATTGGAAGATGAACCGCTTCTGGCAACCATAGGCCGCTTGACCTAATTTTGCCTTTTAAAAGCCACTTTTCGGCAACCATAGGCCGCTTTATCAGCTTTTTGGTAATTAAAAACCGCTTTTTGACTACCATAGACCGCTTGATCTGATTTTTCCAATTTAAGGGCGCTTTTGGCACAACCAAAGACCGCTTTGACCCTTTTTGGCAGACAAAGGCCGCTGGGACCGCTTTTTGGCAAGTAAAAGCCGCTGTTTGGCAACCACATACCGCTTGGGCCGCTTTTGGCAACCGTAGGCAGCTTGACCTGTTTTTGGTAATAAAAAAGCCGCTTTGAGGCAACCATAGGCCGCTTGACCTGATTTTTTTAATTAAAGCCGCTTTTTGGTAACCCAAGGTCGCTTGTATGGTAACCAAAGGCCGCTTAACCTGGTTTTGTTAATTAAATGCCGCTTGGACCACTTTTTGGAAACCAAATGCTAGAAAAATAGACAAACCTGGCTTCTTCCCCTCCTCAATCAGCATAATCTCCTCCGGAACATTCGTAACCTCCTCTCTTTCCACCAACGGCGGTCTTGGCGCCTTCTTCGGCGAAAAGTCGTGGTACTGTACCTCCAGCGACGCTAAAACCACCAAAACTACAGTACCCTTGGCCCAACCAACGTCTCTTGTAGTTGGCAATGAGCTGGCTCAGACTGTCTCCCACCGCCATCGCATTATTTCCCTCCTCCCTCTGCATGTACATGGGGTACTGTAGCTTCCACAGGCCCATGCCGCCCTCCATGAAGAGAGGGGCGTTTCGAGGCTTCTCCTGGGGATTGTACTGAAAAAAATAATATTAAAATAGGCAGTCAAAGCGGCTTCTAATTGCCAAAAAGCGGCCATTTGTTGCCAGAAAGCGGCATTTAATTGCAAAAATTGAGCTTTAAGTTTAAAAAAGCAGATCAGGCGGCCTTTGGTTGTAAAAAGCGGCCTTTAATTCCAAAAAGCAGGTCAAGCGGCCTATGATTGCCAATTTAATCGCAAAGAAAGAGTCAAGCGGCTTTGATTGTCAAAACGCGGATCAGGCGGCCTATGGTTACAAAAAAACGGCCTTTGATTGCAGAAAAAAGCAAGTGACCTATTGTTGCCAAAAGCGGCCTACTGGTGCCAAAACGCAGCCTTTAAAAGCCAAAAAGCAGGTCAAGCGGCCTATGGTTGCCCAAAAGCCGCCATTAATTGCAAAAAAAAGCCAAGCGGTCTTCGGTTGCCAAACGACCTTTAATTGGGAAAATTAGGTCAGGCGGCCGTAGGTTGCAAAAAGCGGCTTTTAATTACCAAGGAAGATGGTAAAGCGGTCTATGGTTGCCAAAAGCGGCCTATGATTGCCAAAAGCGGCCTTTAAATGATAAAAAATACGGGTCAAGCGGTCTTTAATTGTCAAAAAGCGGCCAATGGTTGCCAAAGGCGGCCTCTAATAGAAAAAATTGTCCAGCGGCCTTTGGTTGCCAACGGCGGCCTATGGTTATCAAAAAGCGGCATTTTATTGAAAATAAGCCGTCCAAGCGTCCTTTGGCTGCCAAAAAGCGGCTTTTCACTACAAAAAGTGGCACTTACATCGGAAATGGCGAGTTTCAGAATATGGGCGTGGCTTCCTCTCTCCGCCTCTCCTTCCACAATCCGTGGCGATTCGTCGTCCATCAGAACCACGTAGTCGGTGGCGGCCACGCGGCTCAGAAGAGCCCTCTGCCCGACGTTTATCAGATTCTTCAGATTGGAGAAGATGAGACTAAAAAGAAATCAATTAGAATCAAGTAACCTAGGGCAATATGCAAATTACCCGTTGGTGATGGTCTCCCTGGGAATGGAGACCACAGTGACCTGGTGGCTGTCGCCCTTCGTGTACTTGATTCTCTCCGTCTGTTGGTTCGAGCGGAAGTCGAGGATTATCTGGAAAAAGAGGGGTGAGTTAGGCTCCGCCCCTTTTGGCCGGCGCGCCGTGACGCGTAAAAAATGAAGGGAAAAAGACGAACCGCAGTTTTCTTCTCCATTTCCACGATTCGGAGCAGTTCTCGTGGCTTGATGAAGCCTCTCAAAACGGGCACTGGCGCCGGGATCTCCACTGAAAAAGGAAATGATAGAAAGTGGACTCTTTTCAAAGGCCTAATTTTGTTTTTATTGAACCTTAGGCCGCTTTTTTTTAGAGAATTAAGGCAATTTAAGGCCTCTTTTTAGAGAAATAAGGCAGCGTAAGGCCGCTTTTTACACTAAGTCTGCGACCTGAGGCCGCTTTCTGTGGAACTGATGTCATTTAAAAGGTTACTGTTTAACAGCAGGTTTTATGGAAAAAGAAAACCGCCTTGTATTAAATTAAGACTGCCTAAGGCAGCTTTTTGTAGCTTTTTTTTAAATCTCAAGCCGCTTGTTTTTGGAGAACCGAGGCAACCCTAAGGTCGCTTTTTCTAACCTAGGTTGTTTTTTGGAGAATTCGACCGCTTTTTACATAGTCCATTCAGCCTCATGGCGATTTTTATAGAAAGCACTCACGCCGCTTTTTCCACAAGCAGGCGGCCTCAGGTTGCTTTTTACCTTATTTCAGGCCGCTTTTGGAGAATCCAGGAAACCTAAGGCCGCTTTTTCGATACTTTCGGTAGCCTAATCGTAAGGCCCTTTTTTTCAGAGTCCAGACCGCTTTTTGAACTATCCGGGCAGCCTCAGGCCGCTCTTAACAGAAGGTAGACACACTCAGGCCGATTTTCATAGATTTCTGGTAACCTTAGGCGGCTTATCATCAAATCAAGGCGTTTCAGGCCGTTTTTTACCGAAAAAGGATAGCCTCAGGCCGCTTTTTGGAGAATCCAGGCAACCTAGGTCCTTATTTTGCAGAATTCCGGCCGCTTTTTCGAGAAGCAGACGGCCTCAGGCCGCTTTTTACAGAAATCAGACACACTCAGGCCGATTTTCATAAATTTCTGGTAGCTTTTTAACACAAAGTATGCATAGAGACCGCTTTTTATAAAAGCCGTTTTTCAAATAATCTTCAGGATCGACTGCAGCCATTCTCAGGCAGTTTTTAAAAGGGTTTCTCAACCCATCCAAGGGCCGAGAAAGGCCCGGAGGTCGTTAAATAACGGGCAAACTCTTAAAAGTCCTTTAAATGCAAAAAAAAGAAAATGACATAAAAGTAGACTTACCTTGAGGAACCTCCGGTGCAACAACGGGAGCAGGGGCCGCCACGACAGCTGGCTGGCTCTTCTCGTACTTCTCCTTCAAAATCGACTCCAGGGTTTCCATCTGCGACATTGCCGATTTGAAGGTACTATGCAAAGTGTTCTGAAAAGGGAAAATAAGACTTTTGGCCCATAACTCCAAAAGTAGGCTCTAAACTCCAAAAACGGGTAATTTTAAAATAAAAAAGGGTAATTTTGAATAAAAATTACCTTGTTCACGAAGGTGGCGAATCCGTTCTTCTGCCTGATCATCGTGTAGAGCTCCCCGCAGCGGAGGTAGAGGATGAACTGCTCCTCCGGGTTCATGGCCGACTTACACGCCTTCTCGAAAATCGCATTGTACGTGGTGTAGACCCTAAATTTGTGATATTTTAAATAGAATTTTAAATAAAATAAATTTTTATATAAAATTTGTAATTTTTAAATAAATTTTACAGTTTATAAACAATAAAAATACATAAAAACTTACTGGTCACAACTGCGGCCATGGAGTAATTTGCGTTGTGCCGCCGGTATCTCGGCCTCCTTCTTCACCGCAGCCAAATTAGCATACTTTGTAGTCATCCTTATTCCACATACGAGGTGTCTGAAAGAGGTAAAATAAGAAATAGAGATAAAATAAGGCGAAAAGGGAAATTTAGAAAGAAACGGCTAGAAATAGCTTTAAAATAGGCAAATACGCTGTTTTTCTAGGTAAAATGGGTTAATTAAGTAAAATATTGTGATAAATACAAAAATGAGGAAAAAAGAAGCGATAAGACGGGTGTAAATAGCGGAAATCGGTGACGAATCAAAAAGAACGAGATTTGCGCCGAAAGTGGCGCAGTTTATCAAGGCCATTATTTAAAATCGTTGCGGGACCCAACATCAAATACAGCTGATGTGGATGTTCTCACTATGCTAATGTTTTATTATTGACGGGAATTGGAATAAATAAATAACAATGACTAGAACGAGTTGATGCCTTTCTTCCCTCATCTTTGAAAATAAAACATATCTTTTAAATTTAAAATAAAATTACCTTTCTGACAATATCCTTATATAACAAAACGCTATGGTGTGTGTGTGTGTGTGGTGGATCACCTCCGCGGTCATTTCCCGCGGGAAGAAGGGTGGGTGCGGTCGCAGGCCGTGCTCATGCAATTAGCTTAAAT
Organism: Oscheius sp. G VE-2021; assembly: GCA_022343465.1. Taxonomy (NCBI): domain Eukaryota; kingdom Metazoa; phylum Nematoda; class Chromadorea; order Rhabditida; family Rhabditidae; genus Oscheius; species Oscheius sp. G VE-2021. Next base: position 1,064,498 of record JAJQXH010000020.1, read on the forward strand.
TCATGCTCATTTCTAAATAAAGAACGACCGAATGCGGTTAGAAAGAAGTGAAAATTTGCATATATTCGCGGCCGAAGGCCGCCCACTTTAGAGGCCGGAGGCCGTCCGATGAAGCGGCCGAAGGCCGCCAAGTTAAGAGGCCGAAGTCCGTCCAATGAAGCGGCCGAAGGCCGCCCAGTTAAGAGGCCGAAGGCCGTCCGATGAAGCGGCCGCAGGCCGCCCAGTTCAGAGGCCGAAGGCTGTTCGATTGAGCGGCCGAAGGCCGCCCAGTTAAGAGGTCGAAGGCCGTCCGATGAAGCGGCCGAAGGCCGCCCAGTTCAGAGGCCGAAAGCTGTTCGATTGAGCGGCCCAAGGCCGCCCAGTTAAGCGGCCGAAGTCAAATTTATTAGCATACTTTCGGGTGCGAGACCAACCCATCCAGGAGGTAACGCGCCGTAGGCGCGTTTACCGACTGGTCATTCCACAAGATCCTTTCACTTCTCCTCATTCTGTTGAAGATATTTGTCCATTACCCTCCCGTGTCCAAACTCTCCTGTCCATTCCATCTCGTCACAAAACCTTGGATAAGAAAAGTTACCAACCAAAGTTTAATGCAGCTCGAACTTTTATTTATCCTAAATGTTTCTGTAAAACTACGGCTACCAAGGGGTGGCAGGTTTCCGCCAGGGTAGATCACTTGAGGGCCTTAAAGACGAGGGACAGCTGGGGGTTGATCGGAACCAAGTTCTTCAGAGCACCCGAGACAGCCGTATCGGAAGCACGCCTGAGGACCTGAAAATAGCTTCGTTCTCTCTCTCTCTCTCTCTCTCTCTCTCTCTCTTTCCCTTTCTCACTCTCTCGCACGCTTTTTCTTTCCCTCCCTCCCTATCCCTGTCTCTCTCTCACCTTCCACTCCTCCATGAAATCTTCTACTTTGGAGACCGGTCTCTCTCCGATGTTACTCTTCTTGTTGAAGACCGGGCGGCTTTCAAGATCCATCGAATGGCAATAGAGAAATAGAGAGAGAGAGACATAGACAGAGAGAGGGGGAGAGGGAGAGAGAGAGAGAGAGAGAGAGAGAGAGAGAGAGAGCGTGCCTTGGATCTCCTCTGCCTCCAATTTCACTTCTTCCTCCAGTATCTCGGTCCAGGTCCTTCCGTCTGATCTTCTTATCGATTTTTCATTGTTTTTAGAAAATTGACAGCTCAAATATAAAGAAATTTATATCTTGTTTTCTCGACGTTTTCATGCACACATTCCAGGGTGGGTCATCCATGGGTAACCGCCATCTTTTAGGAAACTGTCGTAACCTACGCGGCCATGGGTTGTCAAAAGCGGCCCTTGGTGAGAGGTTAAGGAAAAATGAAGAATTCAAGTATACTTCTCGCCAATCCTAGTTCTTGAAAAAAATGCTAATTTGTGGCAACATTATGCTGTTGACATTAGAATTTCTAACTACGACATCATTATTTTGGCACAAATTAGCATTTTTCTAAGAACTAGGATTGGCGAGAAGTATAACGTAATATCTCGTAAATGCGTAATCAGCCTACCCATTGCCATTCCTTCCCCATTTCCTCGTCTCCTCCGCCAGGATGCAGTCGGCTGGTCCCCCGGACCCCCACATCACCTCTCTGGCCGTGGCCTCCTTCATCCTCCTCTTCTTCATCTACATTCTCAAAATGGGAAGATCCACCACTTCTAAAAAGGTAACCCCAACAGTTTATGATAAATTTACCTTCTCTCAGACTTCTCCTTCTGGACACTTGGAGGTTCTGAGTCAAACCGAGTTCCAGCGTCTCTTTGACTCTGATGACTTTTTCAAGCGTTTTGTGCTTGTTGATGCAAGGAAATACCAATGTTGCCACATCAAAGGAGCTATCAATATTGGAAACTGGGCCAAAGCGGAGGAGAAATTCAAAGATTTGACGGAATCTCAGAAAATTCCAATTTTCTACGGCTCTGGGGATATGAAACGATCCATCGGCCTGTCAGTGATCTCTCTCTCTCTCTCTCTCTCTCTCTCTCTCTCTCATTCTCTCTCTCTCTCTCTCTCTTCATCTCTCTTTACTTCAGGGCTGAAACGTTCATCGGAGTTTCCAAATGGACCGAAATACCAATTCCTGATAAGATTTACCTCCTGGATAAAGGAATTGAAGGGTTCAAAGCGAGCGGAGGAGAAACGGAGGCTTCAGAAGTACCGCTAATCTGCAACCCAGCCCTGAAGTACCCCCTCATCAAGATATTCAACCAAGTAGGAATCAAGAGGAATGTAAAATAGTCAAATTCAGCTGACTCCAAAAGATCTGGTCAGACTCTCCTGGACTTGTGTCGATATGTTTGAACGCACAATGAGGACAAGTGGAGTGGCGGTGCCATTGGAAATGCTCCTGAAAGTCACGATAAACGAAGGAATTCCCGTTTTCAAGTACTTTATTTGGAGAGAGGAGAGACTTTGGACCCCAGATGTAAGTCTTTCACTACCTCACTTACTCACTGTCTCTTCACACACTCACTCTTTCGCTTTGCAGGAGGACTACTTGGAACACAGCGATTCTGCCATCTATCGAACCGTGCCGTGTAGTGTCACCCTTCGCTCTTTGGATATTAGAATTGACGGAGTAAGTTTACTGTGATTGATTTTTACCTTCTGAATTTCAGGGCGTTTTGACAGCCGCCCTTTTCTCCGACATTACCTCATTTCTGAGAACTTTGCCTCTGAATTCTGTGAATAGATTCGAGGTTTATCGGATGAATGAGTGCGAATGTTGGCAGGAGATCAGAAGTTTCATACAGGTGGGCCTGGTTCTAGAGAAAAAATACATTGCGCGGAGGGCGTAGCGCTCCGTTGTGGTTTGATTCCTCACCATTCCCTGGCGACCCGGCTCCCGTAATCGAATAATATCCCTCGCTTCGGGCGAACGGATAGACGTATCAATACCAAATTTTACCGAGCTGTAGGAACCCTTAGCAGGTCGCTGCGCGCCAAGTTTCAACCAAATTGGTTAAAAACATTAGAATCACAGTCAAAAAAATGCGTTTTTGGCGAAACTCAATTGAACTCGTGGTGTAATGGAGTAAGCATTAGACTGACAATCTGGCGACCTGGGTTCAGTTCCCGACCTTGGTTTTCCTTTTGCTTCTTATATTTTTAGTTAGCCGCTTTGTTTAAAAATTAAGCGTAATAAGGTTGTTAACTAGAACTTCTAGGTCGATAGCGAGGCACACTGTTTCAAGTTTTTCTCTATTTTCACTTACTTAAATGATGAGTTCAAAATGTGGCCGACCGCTGTGTACCACAGTGCTTGAGCGAATGAAGAGCGCACGTTTGGGACCGTAGCGTCCTCGAATAGTCCCACCGCATTTTTATTTTCTTAAGTGGAAATGAAGGGCAGGGTGTAAAACTGCAAAGGTAGAGGACGCGAGCTTACGAGGGAACCTATTTTCATCAGTATGCCCAAATGAAACGTGCAATATCGGAAAAGGTGGCCACATACTTGTAGTTTAAGTCTGCGTTTTCAAAATCTGCTGAGCTGCCTTAGTTTTCGAGTAATCGCATATTTTCTGTCGCCGCTATTCCCCCGCGTGATAGTCATGGATGCGCCACAAAGGTAAAAGTGTGCCTCGGTAGTGAAGTGGTAGCGCGTCCAACTCTTGTTTTGCAGGACGCTGGTTCGAATCCCTTCGATGATTTCCTTTTTGCTTTTTAGATATTTGAGGATGCACAAACATTCGTTTTCTCTGAATTCTGTTTTGGATTTTTTGAAAATTTAAAATGAAGAAAATCAAAGTATTTTTTAAAGAAAAAAAAATTCAATTTTCAAAACCATTGGGTTCAAAACAAAATTCAGAGAAAACGAATGTTTGTGCATCCTCAAATATCTAAAAAGCAAAAAGTAAATCATCGAAGGGATTCGAACCAGCGTCCTGCAAAACAAGAGTTGGATGCGCTACCACTTCACCACCGAGGCACACTTTTACCTTTGTGGCGCATCCATGACTATCACGCGGGGGAATAGCGGCGACAGAAAATATGCGATTACTCGAAAACTAAGGCAGCTCAGCAGATTTTGAAAACGCAGACTTAAACTACAAGTATGTGGCCACCTTTTCCGATATTGCACGTTTCATTTGGCCATACTGATGAAAATAGGTTCCCTCGTTAAGTTGAGGTGCTCTACGAATACTGATAAAAAGAGAACAATTATTATGTGTGAAAAAGCGAGACGCACAATGAGTGGGTGGTTTGGTTCCTGATCATATAAAAAGTGAACAATATAAATGCTAGAACGCTATGAAAAGAAATCAAAAGAGAAGAATAACTTGACGAACTTTTCGAAGCGTCAAAACCACCTCTGACGGAATATCGGTCTCTGTTAATAGGACTAATATCGCTAGTTAACGAATGCGTGATTCAAGAAGAGACAATATAAATTGCAATTCTTATCCCGCCAGAGGTGGTTTTGGCGCTTCGAAAAGTTCGTCAAGTTATTATTTTCTTTTGATTTCTTTTCATAGCGTTCTAGCATTTATATTGTTCACTTTTATATGGTCAGGAACCAAACCACCCACTCATGTGCTTCTTGCTTTTTCACACATTATAATGATGTTTGGCATTACGCAAAGAAGTCTATCGACATTAGTGGGAGATGCGAAATTCCGCAATGGTTTAGTCAATTCGCCCTTAGTCTGGAGGTAGGTGGAGAAAAAGAGAGATAAATATCATATTTGTCAGCTGAGATGGATGTCTTTAAGTTCTGCTGAAATTCCTATTGATTACATCCTGGACTCTCCAGCGGAATTCATCAGATTTGGTCGTGCTCTCGAAACAGTGGACGACGTTTACAAACTGGTCGAGGTATTCTATTTTTGATTTTCTGGAATCAGTTTGCTTTAGAAGTTCATGAAAACCAACAATCAGAAGCTCTCTGTGCGCCTGGACACGCATTTCGAAACCAGAGAAAATCCCCTTTTCGAAAACGAAGAACTCCTCCCGAAGGACTACCAGGGCCCTCTTCCGGAGAAAAGGCCTCTGTTCTGGGTTCATCGCACTGAATTCTGGCCCAGCATGGGTGACCAATACTGTATTATGCGTCAGGACGGACTTGTCATTCAAATTGACTACTACGAAAACGCCATCAGTTGCGAGTTCCAGGACGACTACATCGAATTGCCGGATGCCATTCAGCACCTCTTCTAGAAAGTGATATCAAATTCAGATAAAAAATTCTGACGATGAAATTCTTTTTTTTTTTTTTTTTTTTGAAAGTAAACTATAATTTCGATTTAATTTTAGTGGTTTCCCAAAGGAGCTAATTTTAAGCCGAAAAATAATCGAAATTTGAAGGACTGTAGAGGTAGTACTGTAGTCAATGATTCAGCTGTTGATACTAGCATTGTAAGGATCCTGCAACGAAAAACTTACTGTCGTTAAACATTCATCTGTTACTTAAGATTATATTTATTTTTTGAGCTTGGATTTTAGTTTTGTTTTATTGAATTTACATTCTTTTAATGCAAAAAACATAGTAGTTTCTATTTCTAAAATTTGTATATTTGTAATTATCAGGCGATCTTAACGAGAAAAAGCTTGTAACGAAATGTTGCTCAAAATCTGTGAGAATTCCGCTTTTTAGCTTCTTCTGGCTGTTTTCTGACTTTTAAACTGTTTGCTTTCTTGCTTTTAAACTGTTCACATTGTAAATATTGCAAAATCGCTGTTTTAGAGGTCAGACGCGACTGTCATTGACAATTGCGTTGCAATCATATCCCTATCGTTTTTACCCATTTTTTTACATTTATCGATAAAACGCTGATATTTTAGGGTAAAAACAAGCCATGGGAGATTTCGTTCATTGCAACAAGTGCCTCTTCCGGCCGAAGCAGCAGCCGACGACGAAGCTCTTCATCACCTCCTGCTACCACATGGTCTGCGAGAAGTGCATAGACGGAGGTTTGTTTTCTCTTTTAAATTAAAATAGTTTAATTAAAATATTCATTTAGAATTGCTTAATTCTTTTCTTTTAGGCGCTCCCGGAACGCCCTGCAAAATCTGCAGCAAGCCGATGAAGGCCCTAGAAATCAACAGGGACCTGGACCCTCATCTTCAGGAGGTATTCATGGTAAAATGTCTCTATTTCTTTAAAAGTGGAATTTCCAGAACCCTAAGCAAATCTTGGCCAAGCGATTGGCCGCTTTGAAGAAGAAGAAGGACGACTTCCAGAAGATGATGTACAACAGTTTTATGAACCATTACAAGGGCCAGGTGATTCCTTCCTTTGTTTATTCTCACCTGATTTCAGAAGGCAAAGCTCGGCCAGGCCATGCAGTACTGCCAGAAGCAGGCCAATGCTTCGAAGGAGAAGGACAAGTGGCATACATGATTGGTTTCCAATTAAACTCGACTTTAGGGAGATTGCGGAGCTGAAGGAATGGCTGGCGACGGCCAAGGAGAAGGAGCGAAACGACGCCCAGCGCCAAATGGCCGAATTGCAGCAGCTCGAGAGCAGGTAGGAGGGACCTGTGGCTCTATCTAATCGATGTTCAGGGTCAATGCCCCGACTTCGATGGATTCATCGATCGGTCGGATGTTTGGATTTCCTGTCGAAGGCGAAGCTCCGCAATTCGAAGTCGCCTTCGATTCTCAGACCATGGGCTTCCACAGCCAGATGGATCTGAACGAATCCGTTTGTTCCAATCGCTCTTCTCTCAACGGGAGCGCCCGGATGTCCATGAACAGCCCTCGCCAAAGCAACTCCTCCCTTCTCTCGGAGGTTCGTCTTTAAACTGTTAAATTTGCAAGATGATCATGGTTGCACCAACTATTTCCTTCGTTTTAAGATGACTACTCCGAAGATGCTGGGTATCCGCAATATGGCCACCGCCGCGTCGATGTTTGGCCAGCGTCTCCCTCCCGCCCCGAACCCCTACGCGGATTTCTTCGCTCGCAGTTCCCCCAGGTTCGTCTCCGAAATAATCCCAAATTTATGCCTTTTTGAAGGAACCTCCACCAGCCTCCGATGAATCCCTCGTCCGCCAACAGGTCTGGAGGACGCCGTGGGGACAACGCCCAGTTCCAGTGTGAGTTATTTTCCCTTGTTGCTGCCAATGACACGACCCTCATCCTTTTATTCTCGTGGAAGACGCTTCCTTTTTCAGCGCTGCCTTTCTCCTCCGGCGCCATCTCCCGCGGAAGCATCATTCCGAAGAACAACACGCCGTCGGCCAGTCACTTCCGAGATCCTCAGCTCCCCTTTTAGCTGTATAATATCCCCCGCTTTTATTATTCTTTGTGAATGTTGTTGTAGTTAGACTGCCTTTTACTGTTCCGTTTTGTTACTCCCTCTTTAGGGCCAATGAAGTAGTTTCTTTCCATTTTTCTTGGTTTCTACTGACTTTCTGCTTGCTCCTTCGTCACCAAATGCGCCGATTTCTACTACTGCTGCTAGTGTTCTAGGATACCGATACTGGCTATTGAGGGCCGTGGATTTTGGGAACCACACCTAGTTTCGCAAGCCACTAAAATGAGGTCTACCGTAATCCGCCGAAATGTCCTTCCAGAAAGATTCAGGGCTATTTCTCTTATTTTTTTGTTGGTTTTGTTCATCGGCTGCACAATATAGGGCAGATATGCAGAGGGCGAGACACTCAAAGAGTCAGGGACCCAGACGATAAGACACCCTGACGGTTAGAGGGACGGACAGGTAGACATGCAAATGGTTAGAGAATTAGAAGGGTAAGAGAGAGACATAGATTACCAGAGAAGTTAGATACGCAGATAGATAAATGCAGAAACTAGAGAAACATGGTTAGAGATGCAGACAGTTAGAGTCACGAATCGTTGGAGGGACAGAAAGAGAAGTTAGAGACGCAGACCTACTGATTGAAAATGTCAGAAAGTTCGAATAAGGCAGTACGAAGTGCTATCCCGGAGAAGATAGATCATGCCGGTTGGAAAAGGTCGTTCGGAAAGGTCGAAGGTTGTCAAGTACCGTCTACAGAGGCCTGAAGATCCTATTTGGTCATTTTGACCCATACCTAGGGAGGGAACGCGGCGCCTACTTTGGCGAGGAATAACTTAGGACAAAGTGCATATTTTCCGTTCAAATTTTGAGGAGTGGTAGATCAAACAATTGAGAGGGCAGTGCAAAAATTTGATGTTCAATAAATTATTTTGAACGCTGTTAGGTGGCTTTGAAAATGGAAGACATCGCACATACCCCCTTAACTGACCACCTTAACTCGAAAAATGGAAAATTGTAAAACGTTGGAATATTGCATTTTAGGTTAAGATAGATGTATAGAAGTGTTTTGACCACCTTAACTACCTTTGTATTGCCCTTTTTTTCGGAAAACACCCCCTGCTAACCCCTACCCCCCTTAACTTTTGGCCTCCTACCCACCCCTAACTCTGGCAACCCCGTATTTACCCTCCCGAGGTATGTTTTGACCAGCCCCGCACTCAGAGTGTCTCACCTTCGTCCCGACCGTGTCGTCTCGTAGGTCGCCAAAGTCCAGATGGTAATGTTTCAGTTCATCTCCTCTGGACTTCCCAAGGTAATCCTGACAACCAACTACCAGGTGGCGCCCCAATTCCAACAACTGCTCGTATACTAAGCATTGTACATTATTTAGCTAGTTTATGGTAGATCAAATTCTTATAAAGCTAGTTACACCCGCGCGCGATAACCCTTATATAGTCCCCTACCGCGCCCCCACGCGATAACCCCTTCGCTTTGGTCGGCCAAAGTTTTACGAATGAGCTACTTTGCGAGCTTATAAAACGGGTTAAGTTGAAGCAATCTTCCTAATTTTTGGTACAGTAGATGCTAATGTCTCATTGATAGTGTCCACTAACAATGAACCAAATACGTCGAAAACGGCAAATATTTCGAGGACATGAAGATGCTGAAAAATCAAATTTCGAAAAAAAAGTTCTTGATTTTCTCAGCCGTCCTTCAAATTGAGGCTCTTCAAAGAAAATTTACTTAAATCATATATACTCACGCTCAACATGACCAAACTGGTTTCTTCGATTTCTGAAAAGTGCAGGTGACATCAATTATTATTTTATGCGTTTTTGAGCTTCAAGAACTCGACTCATTTTCGACTGAGAGTAGCGATAATTGGAAAACTGGCACATAGTAAACAATTAATCAAAGCGATTTGTTTTTGAATGCCAATATTGCTTTGTTTGCAATGCTTGGAACACATGTACGGCCTCTATAGCTGAACAGAACCGAAAAAATGTGTCAAAATTTGAAAGTTTGGTCCCTTGTTTCTCACCCGCTATTGCGAAATACAAAATGAAGTAGGGTCCAGCAAATTGGTTGGCACAATATCAAGTTCCGATTTTAATATCAGCTTCCTGAAATTTTTCTTGCGTTTTATATAACGCTGCAAACTTTTTTTAAACGACGATTTTTGATTTTTGGAGTCGCAGTTTGAACTGAAAGCTTTAAAAACATAGGTCACCTTAGGTACCCTATCGTCATTTAATATAATTGGTGGATTTTTGAATTTTGAATTTTTCATTTTATTTTGACTAATTTAGAATAAGGCTAATTATGCATACGTGAAGATGGGGTACGTTACGTGGCCCGGCCTATAAAAGCCCTTTCCTCTCGCTCCCTCCTCATTCGCAGTGATGGTGGACCCGAAGAAGGACGACAAGAAGAACGCCTCGACCCGTAGTGTGAAGAAGAAGAAGAGCAACGACGGAGGAAAGGCGAAGGCGAAGAAGGCGGACGGAGGAGAAAAGTCGGCCAAGTCTATGAAGTCTACGAAGAACAAGAAGAAGTCGAAGGAGGCCAAGGGGAAGAAGAGCGAGAAGCCGAAGAATCAGTCGGTGCTGCAGGCGCCTTCCGAAGAGCCGAAGGAGAAGGAGATGGAGAAGTCGACCAGGGGGAAGAGGCTGCCCGAACTGACGCCCGAGGGACAGAAGGCGGCACAGGCCTTTCTGGCCCACTTTCTGAGTCTGAGTGAGTCTCTCTCTGAATTTTTATACTTAACATCGATATTTATATTTCAAATTCAATTTTTAACTTAAAATCTAATTTTCCAATTAAAAAAATTATGTTTAAAATCCAAGTTTTATACTTAAAATTGAGATTTACGGTTAGAATCCAATTTTTAGCTGAAACTACAAATAGTTGAAAATATTTTTTACATTTAAAATCCACACTAAAAATCCAATTTTACGCTAAAAAATCGAATGTTGCAATTAAAACTTTGAAAAAATCAAATTTATAGTTAAAATCCGATTTAATTTTAAAAAAAACTTCTTTAAAATACAATTTCACAATTTAAAAAAAACTACAATTTACACTAAAAAAAACCAATTAAAATTGAATTTTAAGAATGATGGAATTTCATTTTTTTCCCGTTAAAATCCAACTTTTACACTTTCAAATTTACCCAAAAAAATTCAAATTTACACACAAACAAATTCGATTCAAAAATTTTTAAAAATTCAATTATATTTTTGAAATCCAATTTTTCACTTAAAATAAAACTCTAAATTTTAAAAAAAATCACTTTTTTTAATTAAAAAAAAAGTTTAAAACCAAAAGAAACTCAAAATTAAACTCAAAATCCAATTTTTACTTATTACAATTACTTATACAATCCACTTTCCCATTAAAATCCAACCTTTTCACTTAAAACTTTAATTTTACATTAAAAAAAATCCACCAAAACTCACGTATTCACTCTGCTGACGAAGTTCTCCTGGGTGAAGATATTGACGATTTCTGGCGCTTGGAAGAGGGCCTAAAAAAGAAAAAAAACTACCGTAATCGAGAAAGAGGGAATTTACCTGGAGACAGGCGTTCATAAAGCAGGTGTTGCCCATGTTGTTGAAGCCGGTTTGGCCTGGTCTCTGAAGAAAAAGGGGATGTATGACTGTCTAATTCTCTCTCTCTCTAACCCTCTCTCTCTCTAACCCTCTCTCTCTCTCTCTAACCCTCTCTCTCTCTCTAACCCTCTCTCTCTCTAACCCTCTCTCTCTAACCCTCTCTTTCAGCCCCTGACCAATGTTCCACCGAGTTCAACCAAGTCAACTCCGCCCCTCAGGGAGCCAGTGTCTCCGAAGACCTTCTGAAAACAGCCACCGACCCCAGTATCCCCTGCATTGAGGCCACTGCCGTAAAGTCCGATGGCTCCTTCTACCACTGCAACAGGATCACCCTAGATACCGTAAGTCTATTAATAAAAGAAGCCTAAAAGAGCCATCTCTCAGGACGACCGGCAGTGGATCATCGCCCAGCCGCCGAAGGAGGACCCGGAGCCCTTCTGGAGGATGATCTTCGAGCAGCAGGCACCGATGGTGCTGGTGCTTGGGCCCGCCTTTGACCAGGGCAAGAAACAGTACGGGGAGTTTTTCCCGGAGAAGAAGGCGGACTACAAGTACTACGGGAAGATGTACGTCAACAATAAGAAGGTGGACGTGGACGGAGGGCTGACGGTGTTGACGTTCGAAGTGCTGCCGGAGGGATCCTCGAATTCTGTGACTACGAAGATTGTGTTCAGTGTTGGGTGGGGGAAGGGGGACATGAGCCAGGGCAACACTTGCGCCAAGATTCTGCAGCAGATGCACAAGTTGGAGGTGGGATTTCTCTCTCTCTTTCTCTCTCTCTCTCTCTCTCTCTCTCTCTCTCTCTCTTGAAGAAGCTAGACGCTGTTAGAGACGCAGAGAAAAGCATAGTTAGAGACACAGAGAAGTCCGACAGCTAGACACTGTTAGAGAGCCAGAGAAACATCGTTAGATGGTTAGAGACGCGGAGAAGTTAGACAAGGTTAGAGACGCAGAGTAGTTAGACAAGGGTAGAGATGCAGAGAAGTTAGACAAGGTTAGAGACGCAGAGAAACTAGACACTGTCAGAGACGCAGAGAAACTAGACACTGTTAGAGACGCAGAGAAGTTAGACAAGATTCGAGACGCAGAGAAGTTAGACAAGGTTAGAGACGCAGAGAAGTTACACTGTTAGAGACGCAGAGAAACTAGACACTGTTAGTGACGCAGAGAAGCTAGACACTGTTAGAGACGCAGAGAAGTTAGACACTGTTAGAGACGCAGAGAACCTAGAAGCTGTCTCTGTCTCTTTCTCTTTCTCTCTCTTTCCCTCTCTCTCTCTCTCTCTCTCCCTCTATCCCCTCCTTCAGCCAGGTCCCATCGTCTCCGTCAGTGTCTCCGGAACCGGTCGTTCCTGTCTCATCTCGGCCGTCTCCCTCCTCTCCAGAAGGATCACCAGTGGAAACTACTCGAACGTGGTGGACCTCGTGGTGTCGATGAGGAAGCAACGGGCGATGGCCATTCCGGACAAGGCTCACTACGGCCACATCTACGCTATGCTGGCCTACTTCCTCATGGTGGCTTTGTATTCTAATTGAGAGAAATGGGAGATTCAGACGAGGTCGAAGGACAAGACCCAGTGGGAACAGGCCATCCAGCGGTTCAAATTGGCCGTGGCTCCCGGGATCGCTGCTTAGAAGAGAAGAACAAAGTTTGATGTAGAGATGCGTGGGATGTGCCGAATAAATGTTCGAATGTGCTTTCTTCTCGTATTTTATGCGAATTATATTATTTTTTTTCTTTGAATCCAGTGTTTTTTCTTGTCTAAATGGGTGTCCAGGCGGCCAAACCCGATCAGAAACGCTCACCATCCGGCCTTAAGTTGGCTCTATCATTTTAAGTAGGTCCTTCATTGTCAAAGGCAATCATCGACGGTTCTGGCTCAACAAACAATAAACCACACCTTAACTTTTAGCCTTACGCCTTAAGGCCCTTAAAGGTTTATCCGAGTACCTTAAATACACCCACGACCATTGATTTTAAAGGTCTAAAAGGATTTTGGAGAATACCCAGTGGGAAATAGTTTTGCTGTTTTCCTGTCTTTAAAACTTTTAAAATTTGCCTAAAAATCTTTTTTTCGTCCTTTAATCACCAATCACAACGATGATTCAATCCCCTACATGCTCTTTTCACTTCATTTACTCGATAAAAGCGGTCTTAGGTTGCCAAAAAGCGGCCCTGAGGCGGCCTTAGGCCTCGGAAGACCCTTGAACCCATATTTCCCAGTCAAACTATCCCGGGTTCGATTCCGGTCGGAGCTTTTCTGTTGTCTGACTTTAATTTACTTTTAAACTATAAATAAGCATAATTAGTGTATTTAAAAGGTAAAAAATTATTAAATAAATGTAAATTTGGTTTTTCAAAAACAGGCCAGCCCCAGTAGTTCCTGTGTGATTTGGCCCAGGTGGCTCTCAAAGCGGTTTTAGGGCGGCCTTAGGTTGTCATAAAGCGGCTCTCAAGCGGCCTAAGGGTGCCAAATACTTCATAAAGTTGCTTTTCTTGTCCGAAGATGTCTGAAAATCCTATTTGGCAGAGTTAAACCCGAATTCCCTTGTAAAACAAAGAAAACAACAATTGTTATACGAAGTTTACTACAAGAATTCCAACTCAGAAATTCACAAGAGGAGATCCAAATAGCAATGCGTAGGTGGAGATGTGGAGGGAGATCAGTGCGGCCCGCCAGAGTTCGATTCCCCGCGGAGACGACGGACCAGCTGCATGTCTTTAGGGAAAATGGTCACTCGGTGGGCGTGGATGGCAACGAGGTTCGTATCCTCGAAGAGGCAGGAGAAGTAGGCCTCGGTGGCTTCCTGGAAATGGGGTTTATTTTAAAACTATTTTAAATTAATTAAAACTAATTAAATTATTTAAAATAATAATAATAATAAATTTAAAAAACGAGAAAGAAAACAAACCTGGAGGGCTTGGAGGGCGAGGGACTGCCAGCGAACGCCTTCGGACAGAGTGGTGCTCTTTTTCTGAAAAAAAAGATATTGATTTTCGGCAGAGAAAGCGAGAGAGAGAGAGAGAGAGAGAGAGAGAGAGAGAGAGAAACTCACGCAAACTTCGTCGCAGATCTGCCTGACCACTCGCTGGAAGGGGAGACGTGGAATGACGTTCGTCGTCGTTCTCTGGAGACGGCGAATTTCTCGAAGGGCGGCCACTCCGGGCGCTAAAAATCAATTTTTATGGGCTATATTCTAATTTTTTAAATAAAAATTAGCATTTTAAGCTTTAAAAAGGCAGTTTAAAGCTCAAAAAAGCAGTAAAACTCACCGGCTCGCTTCGTCTTGATTTTCTCGTCGCGTCTTTTCAGGACGGCTCTCTTGGTTTCGAGCCTCTTCAGGCTCTTCTGCGGAGAGGAGACGACTCTCTTCTTGGCGACCTGCTTCTGACGGGACATTTTCTGAAAGAATAGACAATTATTAAATATAGTTTTAAAATACAAAGAGAAAATAAGAATACGAAGAATTAAACTACTTAAACTATTTAAAAAGCCATAAGTAATTAAAAAGAGAATAAACTGCTAAATAGTCTAAAAATAAATGATAATTACATTTAAAGAATAGCTATTTTTTAAAGCTTTTGAAGACAATTCGGAATAATATACAAAGGTAAAGTGAGGAAAGCAATAGAAAGTTTGGAATGAAATACCCAAGGGGCACAAACGAATTCTGAAAAAAATAAAGCAGATGGCGCTTTATTTTGCGATAATTCCATTTGTATTATTTACTTTATTTTTTTTGAAAGCAAAATTATTAAAAAATGCTAATAAAAGCAGTAAAAATAGGGAAAAGCGAAAGAAAAGCCAAATTTGGCAAAAACCCAAGCAGCTGACTTGTCAAGTTTCGCAATCTGACGTTAAAAGCAGGCCACGGTCCCAAGAAGAATTTCTGACCCCGCCCATTTTTCTGTACAAAAAAAACTACGTACTTTGCGTATTTGACGTGTGGATCCACGAAGTGTTTTAATTGCGACGAGAAATTGTGTTTTAAATTATTTTAATTTACAAAATTAGTGTTTCTTTGTATTTATTTTTGTAAAAATTGTACTAAAATGAAGAACAGCGTTATTTAAATACGGTAGGAGCAATCAGTTGCACCCCAGGTGTGTAGAAACCGCTATTTTATCGTAGGACATTGAAAATGGAAAATTACCTTGTTGAGGTAGTTTAAAGGTATATTTTATTGATTGTTAATGGTTTTTTACAAGGAATATCTGAAATAACATTAAATGTTAATTTTCCCGTTTTAAATACCTCGGGAGCTTAGTTTTTGTGTATTTTCATTGTCCTACTCTTTTTTATTGATCATTTTCCTCATATTTTCACGTTCTCATTAATTTTCCTGCTTTTTAAGCTGTAAATTCTCAATTTATTCTAATTTTAGGGTACCCATCTGCTGAAGAAGACTGCTCCGGATCGTCCGAATGCAGTATGCTCTCTGAGCTCATCATCGCCACAACTCTGTTCATCAACGCTTGTGCCGTTCTCAATTTCAAGCTGTGAGTTGTGTTTAAAATTAAAATCAAGGGAACTCGAAATTTTCAGAAAGAAAGCTCCCCAGGACCACTTCATCGTCGAAGGAGACGTCAAATCAGTGGGAGACAAGGTCCGCGAGTTCCTCCAGTCTCTGCAGTACTTCCGCGTCTTCATCGCCATCTGGAACGTATTCCTCATCTTTCTTATGTTTGTGTGAGTATTTTCCTTTGTTTTAAACTACCAAGGCAGAGAGAGGAAGTGGGGAGTAGAGACGTAAAGAAAAACGGTTCGAAACAAAAAAAAAGCCAAATACGCCAAGAAGTCAGACAGCTAGACACTGTTAGGGACGCAGAGAAACTAGACATTGTTAGAGACGCAGAGAAACTAGAAGCTGTTAGAGACGCAGAGAAGAAAGACGCGGGTAGACGCAGAGAACTAGACAGTGTTAGAGACGCAGAGGATAGGGACGGTTAGACGCAGAGAAGTTGGGCACTGTTAGAGACGCAGAGAAGCCAGACTGTAGAGACGCAGAGAATGTAAAAGTGCGAGACGCAGAACTGTTAGTGACACAGAAAAGCTAGAGACGCAGATAATTCAGCACACGGTTAGAGACGCAGAGAAACAAGACATGTCTAGAGACACAGAGAAGTTAGACACTATTAGAGACGCAGAGAAACTGGGCACGGTTAGAGACGCAGCGGTGTTCGAGACGGCTAGAGACGCAGAGCAAATCAGTCAGACGGTTAGAGACAAAAAGCCCAGACACTGTTAGAGACGCAGAAAACCCATTCGTATTCAGATTCTTCTCCCACTAAAGATGACATCGATAGCCGAGACTTCTAGATTGCTTACCGAAAACTTCGAGAGTTTGGTTGCCTCGGAAGCCCTTCTTCGAGTGAGTTTTTTTTTTAAATTCTATCTTTATCGATTTAAATGTTTAATCTTTAAAACTTACTATTTTTATAAATAAAAAATTAATAAAAATCTTCAGAAATCCATAAAAGTCGTTCCTGCCGGCAGACCCAGGGCCAAGAACACCGATCACATTGTCAGGTAATTTGTTTTATTTTAAATTTAAAAAAAATTAATGCCTAGTGGTTTTCCTACTTTCTTTTAAATGCTTTTTTAAAATTAATTTAATTCTTAAAAACAAACAAAAATTCGATTTTAGTGATGACGAGTTCGATATTTCCGCGATGTTGGCGGATCTCCGCACCGAATTGGACTCCAAACGGTCCGAGGAGGACAAACTGCAGAAGGAGATCTCCGACATCCTCTCCAATTCCATTACAGGTCTGATTTCGCTCAGAAAGTGGAATTTTTCATTCAAAAACTTTATTTCAAAATGAAGAAAATAAGCAAATTTCAGTGGGAAATGAGCAGTCACGGGCGTTTGGAATGGCCGTCTCTCGCCTCAACAACAGCATGATGCTGGTTGAATCGGACGCCAAACAGCTGGCTGCCAGTCTCTCCACGATTTCCCGTCTAGCCGACACCATCAGTGGAAGAGTGAGTTGTCAAAAGCGGCCTTAGGTTGCCAAAAAGCGGTTCAAGCTGCCTTTGGTTGTCAAGAAACTGTCCAGGCGGCCTTTGGTTACTAAAAAGCGGTTCGAGCGACCTATGGTTGCCAAAAGCGTTCCAAGCGTCCTTTGTTTGCCAAACAGTGGTCCAGGCGGCCTTTGGTTGCCTAAAAGCGGTCCAAACGGCCTTTGGTTGTCCAAAAGCGGTTCAAGCGGCCTTTGATTGCCAAAGCGGTTCCAAGCAGCTTTTGGTTGCCCAAGCGGCCTTTGATTGCCTAAAAGCTGTCCAAGCGGCCTGTGGTCACCAAAAGCGGTCCAATTTGTATTTTTTTCAGGTCTCCTCCCTAGATGTGGCCAAGACGAGGGTAGTCGAGTGTCTCCAACTGGCTGATGACCTAAGAGACCTTGGTAAGTCATTTTTGCCGCAAAATTCTAAAATCCTACTTTCAGGAGTCTGTAGCGAAGGGGTCGACGAAGCCATCCGCAACGAGGACTTTGAACAGGCCACCCAGCACATCCACCGTTTCCTCACCCTCGACAAGGCCGTCTTCCAGGTCAAGGACCAAGCAGATAAGGGTTGGTTTCTGAAATTTGAAGTTCAAATTTATTTTTAATTTGAATTTTAAACGTCTAAAATTGAATTTATGCCATTAAAATTCGGTTTAGATGTCGGTCAATCGGTGATCCACAGCTACGAGGTCCTGACGAACGCCAAGGGTCGGCTGAAGGAGATTCTGGAGCGGCGGTTGGACGACGCGATCGAGAGGAATGAGGTGCCCTCCATGCAGCGATTCGTCAAGCTCTTCCCTCTCATCAACGAGCACGACAGTGGATTGAGGAGGTTCGCCGATTACCTCGGAAGCCTCATTTCCAAGCTGGGAGAGGACAGAGTCAAGGTTAGAGGGGATTCATTGGATTTCTCAAAAGGGAGTTTCAGATAATGGCAGCTGGAGGGACGGATGACACGAGGATGAACGTCCTGTATGCAGATACCCTCTTCCTTTTCTTCGAAGGTTTGTTTCGCATCAATTGAAGCGGCCTAAGGTTGCCAGAAAAAGCGGAAAGCGGGCTGAGGTTGCCAGAAAAAGCAGAAGCGGCCTGAGGTCACCAAAAAAGCGGAAAGCTGCCTGAGGTCACCAGAAAAAGCGGAAAGCGGCTGAGGTCGCAAAAAAGCTGAAAGCGGCCTGAGGTTTGCAGAAAAAGCAGAAGCGGCATGAGGTCACCAAAAAAAGCGGAAAGCGGCCTGAGGTTGCCAGAAAAGCGGAAAGCGGCCTGAGGTTGCCAAAAAAAAGCGTAAAGCGGACTGAGGTCAGCAGAAAAAGCGGAAAGCGGCGTTTGTAACCCCATATTTTTCAGGAATCGCGAATCTCCTGGATTCGAATCAGCCCGTGATCGCCAACTCCTATGGAGCCGATAAACTCCTCGACTTTTTCAATCTGTTGCAGGTAAAATTTTTACTTTTAAGTTTGCTGAAGCTACATATTTTCAGAAAAGCATCGACGACGTGGTGGAGAAGATTCTGGACGCCTTCTCCAAGAAGCGACAGATGAGCAAGTACGCCAAGACCGCGAAGAAGCTTCTCTTCGACGCAGGGAAAAACAAAACTCTCGGTTCGGACTTTATTAGTCTAACTCCTTATTTTTAAAGGTCTAGCTGCATTTTAAAGGTCTAAATCCTTGTTTGGAGAGACTCTAAATTCATGTTTAGATATCCAAGTCTTATTTCAAAGATATTATATAATTTAAAAAAATTTATAACTTCATATGTTAAAGGTCTTAATCAACAGTTTTAAGGTCTAAATCCTCATTTTGAAGCTATAAATTTTAAAGGTCTAAATTTAAATTCACAGGTAAAATTTCATGTTTGTAAGTTCAAAACGTTATTTGAAAGGTCTAATACCATGTTGAAGTGCAAATCCGCCTTTTTAAGGTCTAAATCAATATTTCAAGTCAAAAAAGTTATTAAAAAAAGTAAATCAAGAAATTTTTGAAGTTCAAAGCCTTAATTTAGAGGTCTTACTTCTCATTAGCAAAAATCCAATTTTAAAGGCCCAATCCCTTATATTAAAGGTCTTAAAACCAACAGTTTCGAGGTCTAAATGCTCATTTCTCTCTCTTGCTCTCTTTCTTTCTTTACCCCTTAATTAAACCCTTTTTCAGAGCGATTGGACCCCATGGAATTGGATGTTCTCCTCTCGGAGCTCTGTCTGATGAACACCCACTCGGAAATGTACTGGAGATTCATCAAAAGACGCCTGGGAGATCCCCATCTGGACGACGATGAGGTATTTTCCCTTTCTTTTTCTTCTTCTTCTAAAAATTAGTGCTTTGCCCCATTTCTCCCATAAAAAAGTTCCTTTTCCCCCTAAAAATCAATATTTTCAGTTCGTGATGGTCGGTGAAGTGCGAGAGGAGTTGGATGAGGAGGCGAAGAAGAAGAGACAAGCGGACAGTCAGAAGAGGAAGGAGCTCAGGGAGAAGAAGGTCGATCAGCTGGTCAATCGCAGTGCCGTCGGGACGAAAATGCAGGAGTTGCTGGGGCAATACCTCCTGCTGGAGCAGTACTACATGGAGGAATCCATCAAGAAGGCCATCGACATGGACATACGGGAGGAGGGATTGATGAGGTTCATTTTAGATCCTACAGTAGCACATTTTAAGTTTCAAGAACATTTTTCGGTTACGGTAGCAGAAAGCGGCCTGATGATGCCAGAAAAACAGAAGCGGCCTGAGGTCACCGAAAAAAAGCGGCCTGAAGTCACCCGGAAAGCGGCCTGAGGTCGCCAGAAAAAGCAGAAAGCGGCCTGAGCATGCCAAAAAAAGCGGAAGCGGCCTGAGGTCATCGGAAAAAGCAGAAGCGGCCTGAGGTCACCAGAAAAAGCGGAAAGCGGCCTGCGGTCACCGAAAAAAGCAGAAGCGGCCTGAGGATTCCAGAAACTGCAAAAGCGGCCTGAGGATTCCAGAAAAGCAGACAGCTGCCTTAGGTTACCAGAAAAAAGCGGCCTGAGGTCACCGGAAAACCCAGAAAGCTGCCTTTAAATTGTAATATTTTAATAATCGGCATTTTAACTGTTCCAAATTGAGAAACCTTTTAAGAAGAACAAAAATCCTCGAAAATTCAATTTTAAAAAGAAAAATAACTGTTTTCTTTCAGTTCCGTGGTGGACGACGTGTTGTTCCTGGTGAAGAAATGCGTGCGAAGGGCGATGACCAGTGGCTCAGTGGACTGCGTCTGCGCCGCTCTCAACAACGGCTGCAGTCTCCTGGAGACCCTCTTCCTCGAACACATGGACGGCTTTATCAAGGCACCTTCCCTCCCCGAATTCTATTTTCTCCCTATTTCAGAATGGCTACCCCTCGGTCGGATTCGCCGCGGAGGCCTTCCAAACCGCCCAGACTGCTTACAACGTCCTTCAGCATGGTAATCTAGCTTTTTCAATTTAATTTTTAAGCTTTTTGAATGCAATAACCTAATAAAATTTCAGGTAAAACAGTGACGGAGGCTGGTCCAGATGCCCAGAGGGACGCCTTCCTCACCGCCGCCAATAATGCCCGCGGGGCTGCCGAACTCATCCGCCAACTGGGCTCCTCTCTCCAGGCAGAGTGGCTGAAGAATAAGGTAGTTTCTGAAAAATTTCATAGAATACTAATATTTCTAATCATTTTTTATGAAATTATGTTGTTTTTAGATTAAAAACAAAATTGTATAGTTAAAAATTAAAAATTAAAATTTTCAAAGTTAAACTTCAAATTTTCAGAGGAGCGATGTGGAGACAGCCAAATTGGACCACTCCCTGTCGCAGTTGGAGGAAGTGGCGAAGAGGATGGCTGCTCTGGCCAACCACGCCGTCGAGGCCCTCGTGGTGGCTGCTTTCAGGCCCAAGATCAAATCTAGGTACTTTTTTATTCCAGTTCTTTAAAATACCGTATCTGTGAAACTAAAAATTTTAAATTTTAAAAATCGGAATTAATAATTCAAGTTAATACTCAAATACTTTGAAATACATCAGATATTTTAATATTTCTATATTTAATTTATCTTTTATTTAAAGTTAAGCAAAAATGAAATGGACCGACCGTGATCGCTGCCCCTGATAATCCTGCCTCAGGGGCAATACGTTTTTTTTAATTCTTGGAAGTGAAAAAATTGAAAATTATTTTTTTTAAAATCAGATTAATTTTTTAAATCGATTTTCAATCGTACGATTTCATAATCATCGAAGTGGTTTTTTATTTATAGTTTTCTAATTTTACCAGTAATTGCTAACAAAACGGCTGATGTCTTATTAAAAATCAATACTTTTTGGCAACCATAAGCCGCTTGAACGGTTTTATAGCAGTTAAAACATTTCAAATTACCCCATTTTCAGCTGTGAGGCCTACATCGACCTGCCGCATTGCCTGTCAGACGCCCAGTTGTCCGAATTCGACGCCGTCGACCCCTTCATCGAGTCCTTCAATGCTAATATCGACAAACAGCTGGCCTTCTTCGAACCACTGCTCCACAAGGACAATTTCCAGGTTTCCTCCTTTCTCTCTCTCTCTCTCTCTCTCTCTCTCTCTCTCTCTCTTTCTCGTGGTCTATCTCTCCACTCAGGAGAATGAAATAAAGTATATTTTCAGGGTCTCCTTCTGGTGGTCTGTGGGGAAGTGGCCCGTCAGCTGGAGCGAGTGATCGCCAAGTGCTCATTTAATCTGCTCGGAGCAGTGCAGTTGGACAAGGAGTTCCGCCAGTTGGCCTCCTACCTCAGCGGAGTGGCTGGATGGTCCTCCAGGGAGAAGACCAACCGACTGTCACAGGTGAGAGGGATTCTTCTTCTTTGTGTTGCCAAAAAGCAGGTCAAGCGGCCTTCGGTTGCCAAAAAGCGGCTTTTATCATTCAAAAGCAGGTCTACACTCCCATTTTCAGATCGTGACGCTGCTCAACGTGGCCACTCCAGAAGAGGCGACGGATCTGTGGGAGGCCGGTCGTGGCACCGCCGTCGCCCGTGCCCTGACCGCCACCGAAGCCAAGAAGTTCCTCCTTCTGAGGACCGACCTGCCTGCTAACATAATACAGAATCTGGCCTTGTAATCTAATGTTGATGTAATGTAAAATAACTGTGATGATGGATTCCTGGGATACGGTTATCAGTTTTCTGTGAAATAATAAATATATTTATTTGGAGAGGAAGTTACTGTTTATTTGTCATGGGAGATAGAGGAAGAGAGAGAAAGAGACAGAGAGAATGAGAAAGGGAGACAGAGAGAGAGGAGGGAGGGAGAGACAACCTCACAGTCTCATTAGAATATACCCCAATGTTTAGAACATGTTCTAACTGGGATTATTTAGACAGTTGGAAAAACGTTAGAGACGCCGAGGAGGTATAAGCAGGAAATGCAGGCCAAAGGGCAGTATGAGAATGTGAGAGACGCAGACAATTAGGTGGTTAGAGAGCATTCAGGTAAAGGAGTGTCCTGACACGCAGAGAAAGTGTTTCCGTTAGAGCCGCAGACGCGTGTGTGAGGTAGCGAGTAGACTGAAGAGAGCATATACATCTTTTCCTCTCCTTCCTTCTCTTTTGTTTCTCTCTCTCTCTCTCTCTCTCTCTCTCTCTCTCTTCTCTCTCTCTCTGCCATCTGCCCCATAAACACCCCTCCTCCCTATCAGCACCCCTTATCTCAACCATGCCACGGCGTGTACGGCTGCTCCTGCTCCTCGGCCTCATAGTTAACTCCGTCTCCTCAGAAGAAATCGAAGTTTCCATCTTCTTCAAAGGATCCAGTAACCTTATTTCATTCCCAATCACTAAATTCTGCCTTCAGATGCAGCTAGAGACATTTTCAAGGCCACGGATGCTTTTGTTAAGCGGATCCAGGCTGACAATAAGTTTCTGTCGGCAGAAGTGAAACAAGTGGATTGTGCAGATAACGAAACCCCTATTTGTCAAGAAATAGGGGAGAAAATTATTGTCAAATTCACTGAGAAGTCAAAAAGTCCAAATTTTTAATTTTTAATTGAAATTTCCAGATTGAAACATCCATTTGTATCAGCTCAGGTAACATTGGATCCTAGGAAGGAAAATGAGACAGAGGGGCTATTGTTCAGGTTTTTTGTTGATTATTTTGAGGAATTGGTTGTTTTTCAGGACGTTTGTTTACTTTTCGGCGGGTGTTTACGAGTCCAGAGGGGAGAGAGATAATGGTAAGATAGAGAGAGAGAGAGAGAGAGAGAGAGAGAGAGAGAGAGAAAGAGAGAAAGAGAGAGAGAGAGAGAGAGAGAGAGAGAGAGAAAGAGAGAGAGAAACGCAGAGGCTAAAACTTTCAGATATCGATTGGTGGGCCAAAGTACCTCCCACCCTCAAAGACAAAATTCAAAAACTGTCTCTTTCATCCGAAGAAGAATTAAAGTCTTTTGGCAAGAAGGACACCCTTGGTCACAACTTCCTAGTCTTTTATAAGTCAGGTAATTTTTTAAAACTTTTTAATTATTAAAAATTACTATACTTTTCAGAAGACTTTCACAGTCTCGCTGCCGTCCATGGCGTGGTCACTGCAGCTGAAGAAGCCAAAGTTTCGGTGACTTTGTTTCTCTATCATTAAAAAAAAATCGTAGGCCGGTTTGATCAATTGCGAAACTTCTGCCATTTTATGTGAAGACAAGAAAGACTTCCCAGTTATTGTTGACCTTTTCTTGGAGAAAGAGAACAAAATCTACGATGGAGTCCCTCAAACTGAGGATCTTAGAGATTGGATTAAGACGTAGGTCACATTTTTATTGAGGTAAACAAGGTCTTTCAGGCTGAGATTGCCATTCATCACCCAACTAAATGAGGATATTGTGCCTCTTTATAGGAGTGGTCAAATTCCAGGTATGAAGGGGATCATTTGCAACTGTAAACACAGGGCAGACTAGGGATAACAACTGTAAACACAGGGCTGACTAGGTATAACAACTGTAAACACAGGGCTGACTAGGGATAACAACTGTAAACACAGGGCTGACTAGGTATAACAACTGTAAACACAGGGTATAACACTTCTGATATATCAATTTGACCTACAATTTAAAGCATTACAAAATTTTATATAAATTTTTAAATTCAGGTTTCTCTTCACCTCGCCACACCGTGACAATGCTCTTTTCTCCCAACAAAACCAACGAACCCTACAGGATCTACGAACAGTTTGCAAGGGAAAACCACGGAAATTACCACCTGACGGCACTGGTAGACAAGGGTGTTGAAAGATGGTAAGACCTTAGGCGACTTATAGTAAACGCAGTGCAATCCCGTAAACGCAGTGCAACCTATGCATAACAAAACGTAAACGCAGTACAGACAAGATTTAGGCCCCACCATCCCGCTTTGATCACAACCAAACCGCAGGAAAGAGTTTCCCAGGCCTTTGTTCTCTTTGATGATCTGACTGAAGAGAGAATTGCTTCTTACATCAAAACTTCTATTTATCCTTCTATTGTGAGTTTAGTTACAATAAAAATTATTTTTTAATAACCTAATTTTTAAAAAATTCAATTTTTAGCATTATTTGTTCGATGGAAGTGCAGCCGTCCGTGTTTACTCCATCGACCTCCCTGTTCTTGTCTTCTACGATCCTTCTGGAAAAGAAGACGCCACTGAATTTGCAAAGTTGGCGGCGGACCACCCAGTCAGGTGGCAAATTGCGTCTTTTGCGGCGGTTTCTGGGTAAGTTTTAATTTTCGGTTTTGATTAGAGGACGAACTAAACGGTGTGTGTGCACATGTGATAGACTGTGTGTATGTGTATGTGTGAGTGTGAGCATGTGTGTAAGTGTATATGTGTGAATGAGAAAAAAGAGGGAGTACTGTAGTTCACGGCTACGATACCTATAGGCTACAGTAATCCGACTTACAGTATTCTAAACGGAAAAGTAACAACTATAAGGAAGCTTCAAATTTGTGAGGCCAAAATACGATTTTACTGTACCAGAGTACAGTAATCAACCCTCACATGATATAACTACTGTATATTGGAGTACTGAATTTAATTTTAAATACAGTAGAAATTCAATTTCTCATGATTACGTTAACCAAACTTGTACGGTAGATATTTTTTGTAGTTGGCGGAACTACCGTAGCTTATCATTCTATTTCAAAGAGATTTGCTGTGTACACGATTTCTGTAGGATTACTGTAGAACGGTAGAACTTTAAAAGTTATGGAAAGGTACGGTAGTCGTATACTGTATGAGAAAGACTACACTAACCTAAGAAACTACAGTAGAAGTTACAGTAGGTCAGTATGGCAAAAGTTGGTTCCGTAATTTTGATTACTCTCATCTCCGGTATAGGTAAATCAGGGTACTGTAGTCCAAATTAGGTAATGAAACCTGTTTATACAGTAAGCCAAGGAGCTGTAGGTAAAGTTAAGGTTACGGTGAACCAAATCTAGTAATATTGACAAAGTTGTGATACGGTAGGTCAAATTACGTATTTGATTTTCCTCATTTGAACCGTCTTTCAGAAACAACATGTTCGGCTTGAATTTCGCCAAACAGCTAGGAATTGAGAGTAAAGAAGCCCTCTACCTCCTTCACAACAAGAAAACGGTATTATCTCAGTTTTTCCCTGTTTATCACTGTTTTTAGGGTTGTGTTCACTCGGAACCGGTGAACAAACAAACAAAGGAACAATTGGAGGCCTGGCTGAAACAAC
>JAJQXH010000020.1:1095000-1157500 GCA_022343465.1 Oscheius sp. G VE-2021
AATGTGAAATTGTGACTGTAAGGAAATGATTGTGTGAGTGAGAGAATGTGAATGTCAGTTTGTGAACGTTTAAACATGTGTGCGTGTGTTTGGATGTGCATGTGTATGTGAGAGTGTCATCGAAAGTGAGTATATGTGCGTATGTATGTGTGTGAGTGAGAGAATGTGTGTGTATTTTGTCCTTATGATGTATTTGGATGTATGTGAGAGTGTGTATATGTGTGTATGTGAGTGTCTGAAGGCGTGTAAAAGTGGAAATGTGAACGGTGCGAGTGAGTTTGTGAGTGTGCGAATGTGAAAAAAATGTGGTATGAACGTGTGATACTGTGTGATCGTGTGTAAGTGTGTGTGTTTGTACGTGTTTGTTTGTGAAAATGTGAAAGTATGTTAACATTAAAGTGTGGATGGTGAACGTGTGTGAATGCGAATGTGTCAGAGTGAGACCGGGTGTGTGTGTGAATGTGAGATGTATGTGCGCTCGGAAGTGATCATGTGACAAATTTTAAACTGCAACATTGAAACAGCGGAATGATGTGGTAAAAACCAATAAGCCCGCGCTTTTGTCACATCATTCCACTGTTCAAACAAGACATTTTCACAGTGAAGATTGAGAGAGCACAGGGAAAAACAGTGCGAAGAAAACCGCCAAAAACGACTTCTGATATGTTTACAATTTCTTTGTTGGACTATAGCCTTTCACCCTTTCGCTTTTCAAAACAAAAACAACAAACAGGCGTGAGACGTTTTATCAATCCTTCTAAACTTTGGACAGGTCGCGCGGCCAAAGTCTGCCAAGCCCCCAAAAGCTATTTTCTACAGCCAGAAAGTAGCAAGAAAAACATGGTTGTCTATACTCCACAGATGTTTCGTGGTCGACCAGACTGGGTAAACTTTCCCAGACAGTCTACTGCAATAATACTCTCTTTGTTGTTGTGTGAACCTAAAAAATTTTCAGTTGGGAAAGAGAACAATTTTATTTATCAACCCTACAAACGATACGTAATAGATAAAACGTTACACCTCAAATGCTTTGAACCTTTTTGCCCTTCTTTCGACATAGACAAAACTAATAAATGCGAAAATGGCAGCAACAGAAGTTATCACCAACTGCCATTTTAGGTCTAACAGAGATCCTGAATAAGCAGCCGCAATATTCGGAACAGCCTAAAACCAAGGTCTTTTCAGTCAGCGTCCAACTTACAGAAACAAATTTCATCACGGCGTTCGCTTCAGCAGATTCCTGTTTGTAGCGAATACTGACGAATGAGTAGACTCCAATGTTGCCGAATGAGTCACAGACGCCCATTAGGAAACCCGATAGAAGTGCAATTGGAATGCTGAAAGTAATGTAAAATTATAATTTAAAAATTTAAAAAAACCTAGGGGATATAAGGGCTATATCATCCGTTTGTTCATAAGAAGCGTTTCCTGGAATATTTAGAAAGACCAGAAAATAGGAGGTACAGCCGGCGAGAGAGGCAATTAGAATTAAGGGAAAGACGCCGTGGCGACTGGCACGTTCACCAAGGATGATTAGGGGGAGGCCGGCTGAAAGGGAAGGTTAGAGAGAGAGAGAGAGAGAGAGAGAGAGAGAGAGAGAGAGAGAGAGAGAGAGGGAGAGAGAGACATAGAGAGAGAGAGAAAGAGAGAGAAGTACCTGCTATTTCTCCAGCTCCCACCGCAATTGCATTCCACGCCATCAAAACATTTGTATTCATATGAAATGCATTGGTGTAAGCAAGAGCTGTGGAATATACTCCTGAGTAGATTCCAACTTCCAACCCTAAGAAGATAAACAAGGGAAAGAGTAGAACCATATCTTTTGTCACCATCAGACTGAGGGATTTCTCTAGAAACTTGTCCATCTCACAACGAACAGAAAATAGGCCTTACTCATCTCTTTCCAAGCGTTCGTCTTCTTTTCACTAACAACAGGTGGAGGTATTTTCATCAAAGAGAATGTGAATCCTCCTGTAGATAAAGTTTAAAATTTTAAAAAAAATTAAAATTATACCTACCGCAGATGCAAAAACCGGCAAAGCCCATGTAAAGCTGCCTTGTGAATTCTATTGAGATCCTTTGTTCACTGGTGGTTGAAAACATTATTAGGAGAAAGAGACCACCAATTACCATGCTGAAAAGACACATTTATATATATTGACAACAAAATCTACGACTTTTACATTTGGCTGAATTGAATAAATCAACGTAAACTGCCAACAGTGGAGTGCTGGGACAACTACCAACAGTGGACTAATGTGGCAAAAGCGCATGGGATTAATGGGCTTTTACCACTCTGTTTGTGGTTGTTTCATCACTCCATATGTGATTATAATTTCGAGCATGAACAAACCTGATCATAAACAACATCCACATAATGCCACTGTTTCTGCTGATATTCTTCTCTGTGGAGTTGCTGGCTAAAAGAAGTCCTACGGCCGTCCAAGTAACTGAATCACTTCATTTTATCTTTTAAAGTTAAACTGTTTTACTTGCAACACAAATTCCCTGAATAATTGAAGTGAAATACAAAAAGTAGGGGTTTAGCAATAAAAATCCAAGCATATGAATAGTGTGGCCTGAATTTTAGTTTATATTAGTTTTAAAAAAGTGTTTACCTGCGCTGCTTAGAATTAAGCTCCATTTAGGGCCGACGAGCATGTCGAAGGGAGCGGCGAATAAGGTAGTTAGGGTATAGGCGATTAAGGTAAGTGTTGAGCTAAAGTATAAGGTTTATGAGAGAGAGAGAGAAAGAGAGAGAGAGACATAGAGAGAGAGACATAGAGAGAGAGAGGGATAGAGAGAGAGAGAAAGAGAGAGAGAGAGAGAGAGAGAGAGAGAGAGAGAGAGAGAGAGACCTAACCTGTAATAACCCGCATATTTTGAAAATCGAGCATCCTCCTCATGTATTGATGATAAAACGGGCTGAACTGTAAATCCCTAAAACCCAAAAATAAAGCTTCTTTAAGAAATGCCTTGCCTGAGTAAGTGCCGCTGAAAACAAAAAGCACATGCCTAGTCCTAATTGAATGACATTGATGGTTTCTTGTTCAAGCATCTAAACTAACGAATAATATAATTTTTCATTCTCTATTACCGTTTTCTATAGCCAGATCAGGTGAAAAGGGAAGTGGAATCTAGCGAAAAACCAGCCATTATCAACTGACAGCTGTTTTTGAAATTGTCGCGCAAAGATCGAAATTTTAGGTTCACAGGACAAAAACAATATTGTTACAGTGGAATTGTCTGTGAAAAAGTCGTGACCAACACGGAATCTTACATTTAGTGACCTTTTTTCTGTATGTGGTCTTTATTATTTATTTTTTACCGTACAAGGTGTGATTGTGTGTGTCTCTGGGTGTGTGGTGTGTGTATGTGTGTCCGTGTGTGAGTAAATGTATGAATGTGTGTGAATGTGTTGTAAGTATAGGAGTGCCTGTATGTGAGTATATGTGTGTAAGTGTAAGTGTGTGTATGTGTTTACATATGTGTTGCCAGACAAAAACAACAATTTTCAGAGAACCCGCAGTAACAATGATCTTTCATTGTTGTGAGACTAAAATGTGGGGCTCATGTTTACTGTTTACCGTCTGTGATTCCACTTCCCGGTACAGCTGAGCCTACCCAATTGTCTTTATGGCTTTGATATTTTATATTTTCATTCATTTTCCAAAACTTTTAAACACATTATAATTTTACATTACAACAAATTAGAAACAAAAACAAAAACGTTTGCCCCGGGGCGAATTCGAACCCTCGATGGGTTTCTTGTAAGGGGGCAGCCCGGTTGTTGGGAATTCACGGCCGGTACCACTCAGTTTGCAAGTTGTTTGCGCGAGGGTTGCCTGTTCTCTGCTCTTGGTTTGCAGGCCAAGTTGTTTATGCGTGGTTTGAACAGTGTTTGAACACACACAATGAGAAACTTTTGATTTCTACAACTAAAGAAACACTTGGTTTGTTGAGCTATAGCATGCTCCGATTATTGCTTTAGAATTAGATGACGTTGGTAGTCGAGTAATTGGAAAGTTTAATGGGAGTAGACTAGCTATAAGTTAGTTTATAGCCACCAGGGATAGAGATTTTCGAATGTGATGGTTCTAGAGAAAGAGAGGGCAAGATAGAGAGAGAGAGAGAGAAAAGAGAGAGAGAGAGAGAGAGAGAGAGAGAGAGATGGAAAGAGAGTGTGTTAAATGTAGGTCACTTTTCATGTGGATTTGTTAGGGGTAAATACACATTTGTACACACGCACACACATATGCGCACACGTTTACACATACACACACGTACACACATACTCAAACACATTTTTATTTTTAAGTCGTAAAAGAGGACATGTGAGTAAATATCGAGTGGCATAGGATTTTTCAGTCTTCGATTTTTTTTGCCCAAAAGTTGTCAAAAGTCAATATATAGGCTAAATATGGCATTATGAAACTTTTTGGTCAATCTGGATTTTCGGTTCCGGGTTTCCGGGTTAGGGTAGGTGAACCCGGGTGTCTGTAACTTTATTCAAACTCAACCAAATTATAAAAATAAAAAGTGATTCCATAGATCTTTTTACTCTGAAAAACTTTGTAATTGACTACAAAATGGGATTTCCCTGAAAATTGTACACTAGAACAAAAAAAATTTTTTTTTGGATTGCCTGAAATTTTTTTTTATTAGAAGTGCGTGTATTTTAACTATGATAGAAAAATTCTCCGTATTTTTTCCGCGTCTAACTAAAAAAACGTTTTTAAAATTCGAGCTGCCACATCATGACGCAAACTGCGTTTGAAATGTTTTTTGAAAGCCTTAAGTGCCCGCTCGATTTTTATTGACATTATCTCTTAACTTGTCAAATTAAATAGTTTAAATCGAGTTTTTCATACAAAAGCGGCTTTATATTTATTGGAACGTGGTCCACAAAGTTGTTCCACCCCAAACAAGGAAGGTCTCACCCAAGTTGAAGCGGCCTTTGGTTGCCGAAAAGCGGCTTTTAATTGTCAAAACTAGATATTCAAGTTGGCCTGACCCATAAGAAGTATGTTTTCCATCTGACCTGTCCACCTCCCACGCAAAAACTCAAACACACATCACTTCGGGAGCATTTTCTGCCAGTTTACTGTATCCATGTTTACTTAAGTTGCAGGAGTTCCAACAAGAGTAAGCTGTTCTCTTGACCTCTGACCTACAGGACCACACGTAAACCCCAGTATGTAAGGTGCTGCTCCAACCAGTCTTCACCACAAGATGTTCTCCTATCTCGTCATCTCCTTCCTCTGCCTTCATCTCCTCCCTGCCGTCGAAGCTGATGGACCAGCCTTCATGGAAGTGATCTGCGTTCCCGTAACATTTGCATTTAACCTCGGCAAGTAATTTGAATTTTGCAGAGGCAATCCAATCAGGCATGTTGCGCGTTCAACTGCGATTGTTGTCATGGAAGCGCTGGGCGAAGAATCCTCGGATCCTGCTGGCAGAACAACTGGAAGAAGAGGGATCAACAATGTGGAGGCAGCTCTGACAAATACTCCTTTGAACATCCCATCCACGGCCGTTGCTTCTGCTGTCCTTAATGCTAATTAACAGAAAAGAGAAATTAAATTGTAAGACATAGAAAAGTTTTAAAAAAATAAAAATCTTCATTTTTAGACTTATCTCGTCTTATTGTACAATTATAGAAGCGAATAAATACAACCAATAACACAATCGAAAACGGTCTAAATAATACAATCCTAGGTACAAAAACTAATTCCACCAGTCGTCGTCGTCGTAGTGGGTACGCTGCATGGTGAGGATGGTCTCGAGGGGATTGTCGACGTCCAGGAGGGCGGAGGCGTCCACCGGCGACTTCTGGCCGAACTCGGCGACCAGCTCCAGGACGCCCTCTTGCCAGTCGGCGACGGGGATGAAGAGGAGACGGAGAGGGTCGGTGATGAGCAGGGCGAGGCCGTTGCGCTGCGAGATGAGGAGCGTGGCTTCGGTCATCGAGGGAGAGTACTTCTGAAAAGGAAGGGTAGTTAAGGGAAGTGACTGCAAAAGAGATAATTAGCCCAGACGCGGCTGAAGACCCAATAAGGGCTCTATCCGGGATTGGGGGTCCTTAAAAATCATAGCGGTACATAAAATAGTTTAAAATTAAAAAAAAATTTTTTAAATTATATTTTATTTTTGCAATGTTTTGGTAGGTTTTTTTATTTTCGACAAATATTTTTTTGAAAGTGAAAGTGCCGAAAATTTAAAACAAACCAACCAAAAGATTACAAATATTTAGTAGTATAATAAAAAAATTTATATTAAAAAATATAATTTTTTGAAAGTGAAAGTGTCGACTAAAACATTACAAGAAAAAAATATTTTGAAAAAAATTAATTTTTAACATTTTTTATGGACCGAAAGTGAAAGTATCGAAAAGTTTAAAAAAACCACAACCAAAACATTACAAGAAAAAATATAATAATTTTAAATTTTTTTTTAGCATTTTTAAGGAGCGCTATAATTTTTAAGGACCGCCAATCCAGGATAGGGCCATTATAAGAAAGCAAAATTAACCCCTAGACTCTGTATGGGAAGTCCGTCGACCAGGTGGGCGCGGCAGTAGGAGTATCGGCCGGTTACGTTGACTTCGAGGCGCTCCAGCTGCCCAAACGAACGCCCACGTTGCCAATGCTAAATGATAATTAGAAGGGGAGAATGGAGTCGCTTACATCGAAAAGTCGGCGGAAGGGGTCCAGGCTGAAGAGGATCAGGTAGAGTTTCACCGATTGGTGAAACTGGATCAGCCTCAGAAGGCGGGGGGAGAGGCGCCCGATGTCGGGGGTCACCACTTCGAGGTTCTTCACTCCCTGGAAAATATGTATTATTAAACATTGAAATATTAGAATAAAGACAGCTTTTTATATAAATATATCCAAAATTGAGGGGAATAAGACTCACGTCGAACTGCTTGTACGCGTCGACATCGGCGGTGGCGTGGGGTCCGAAACTGATGACCACCCTCTCCGGTTGCATGGCCTCCAGCACCTTCTTCACGTGGCTCCCCCGCATGTGCTCCATGGAGAATCTGAGCGTCTTGCAGACGCCGGCCGACTTCTTGACCAGGTCGAAGTGGAGCTCGGGGTCGAAGGCCCTCTGAAACAGGCATGATTAGATTTAGAATCAAATGATAAAAGATCAAAATCAAATGAGGAAAGAGCGTACCAGGTCGATTTCCTGGAACTGGTAGGGCGCGAAGACGTCCAGATCGCGGTAGAACTTGAGCGTCTTTTTTATCTTCTTCAGATTCAGGTAGGCCGTGGCGAGGTAGCGACCCTCCTGAAAAAAGATCATTTTAAGCTAATCTTCACGCATAAATAGAGAAATAACTAAAAAAGAAGGTTAACTGACCCTGTGCGAGATGATGAGGGTGTAGTTGGGCACGACCCTTTTCTTGGCAATGTAGAAGTCGGCGAGGTGGTAGAACAGGTAGGAGGTCGAGCGGGCCTTGATGATGGTGGAAATGTCGGCCTAAATGGGATTATAAGGTAAGAATACAGGGATTATAAAGAATTGTAAGGAAAGAAAGATAATTACTAACCGCCTCCAAGATATCGGCCCAGGTTCTCGCCGGAAGCTGTCCCAGTAGGCCTCCCTCGGCCATCACTGAAATGGAGGAAATAACAATGAAGAAACAAAGAAAAACGAGGAAATATGAAGAATAATCGAGAGATAACAAGAAACAAACAAGGAACACATTTTAGTCACGAAAACTGCGCGGAAGCTTGAATTTTAGTCAATTTAACATCAAAATCTAGCCGTTTCGCGTGATTATTCATTTAAAACAAAAGGAAACATATTCTGCACCAACAAAACTCGAAGGAAGCCCAGAAATTGTAGAAATCCTCAATATGACATCAAGATTTGTCAATTTTACAGTATTTCCGCAGTTATTTCACTATATATATATATATATATATATACATAAAACAATATATTTAGCATTGATTTACGTAAAAATTATAAAAAAATAGCAACGAAATTCAAGAATAAACAGAAAAAAAACTCGCGAATAATAAAAATCCGGAAGAGGAAGTCATTACGGTAGTTTGGCGACAGAGCACGGGATCGCACAGTCCTTTAAACTTGGAGGGAAATTCAAAAATAAATAAATTAAAATAATAAATTAAAGTTAGTAAAAATCTACATATAAAATAATCATAAAAAGTAACTAAATAAAAACGAAGTTCAAGTTGAAAAAACGGAGTTCAAAATCAAGTTAACCCTCTAATACGTGATAATTTCAAGGAAACGCCTTCAAATTCATATATTACCGTTTTAATTATATAATTTAACTAAATTTATAATGAATTAAGTTAATATAACTGTAAAAGCAATTATAATTTAGATAAATTGAATAAAACAGACGCTTGGAACCCCACTGCTGCCAGCCGCTCTACAACCATTACAAATAATATAAATAATAAGTATCATTTAACTTAATATTTTCACATGTTTTAAATCAAAATGTGAAAATAACATTAACAATGCAGGTGTACTTATAGTTGTTTACAGTATAGTTTGCAAAGAAGACTCAGATCACTTGGTTTGCAAGTTGTTTGCGCGCGATATGCTTGTTCTCTGCACTGACTTTGCAGGTCAAGTTGTTTACGCTAAGATTGCGTTGATTGTCAAGGAGGGAGAGAGACAGTGCGAGAGAAAGAGAGAGACATAGACTAGGACAGAAAAAGAGAGAGAGAGAAAGAGAGAGAGAGAGAGAGAGAGAGAGAGAGAAGGAAAGACAGAGAGAGAGAGAGAGAGAGAGAGAGAGAGAGAGATCTTGCAAACTATTCGTTTTTGGACAAAGTATCACAATGATCAAAAACGATGGTGTCCTTCTTTGCTATCGCTCTTCTCTCTCTCCATCTTCTCTCCGCTGATTCAGCCGTGTCAGTCGGAGTCGGAGATATGCTTGCCATTCCGGTTGGTAGACCTCTTCTTTTCTTGCCCAATATTCTAATTCAGAAGTTTATTGATGAGGCCAAGTGCCTTTTCAGCTGCAGTCATTGTCATGGAACAGCGCATAGAATGATTTGGCATTGTTGGAAGAACAATTGGAAGAAGAGGGACAAACTGTGTGGATCCAGCCCCGACAAATACTCATTCCCTCATCCGGTTCATGGAAGATGCTATTGTTGTGCTTAGGTTTTGTGATAAAAATCTTAGTTTTTAAACTCCAAATCAGTTTTTAAGCAAGCCGAATTCAATTATGTGGGTTTCAGTTCGATACGAGTCAAATTTGCTATCGAAAATTGACAAAGTCTTCAAAAAATTCGAATC
Source organism: Oscheius sp. G VE-2021 (assembly GCA_022343465.1). Lineage (NCBI taxonomy): Eukaryota > Metazoa > Nematoda > Chromadorea > Rhabditida > Rhabditidae > Oscheius > Oscheius sp. G VE-2021. The sequence goes on from JAJQXH010000020.1 coordinate 1,104,295, forward strand.
TTAGCAGTTTAAAAATTTGAATTGGCCTAAGGCTTAGTTAATTCATTTTGACATGTTTTTTCGAGAAAATCTTTTAAAAAAAACCTCGAAAAAACCATTTTTTCGGTTTTCTGAAAAAAAAGAAGGCATTTTTGTAAGTTTTGTAAGACTAAGGCATTTTTGTCAAAAAGCGGTCTAAGCGGCATTTTGTTGCCAAAAGCGGTCCAAGCAGCTTTGTGTTGCCAAAAATCGGTCCAAGCGGCCTTTGGTTGCCAGAAAGCGGCCCAGAGGAAAGCAGAGACGCAGATGAGTTCAAGAACAGGCGGTAGCGAAAAAGGGACAATGTGTTGTCAGAGACGCAGAGAGAGAGAGAGAGAGAGAGAGAGAGAGAGAGAGAGAGAGAGAGAGAAAGAGAGAGAGAGAGAGAGAGAGAGAGAGAACGAGAGAGAGAGAGGCACCTCTGAATGTTTATGCTAAACAAAGTTTACATTTTCAATCACATTTGAATTCCAAAATTGTCCTAAATCTTTAAATTTTAAAATTAACATATCTACCTAATTTGCATTTCTCTAATTCCCTCACTTTTTGGATTCATTCCCTCTCTTGACCTCTCCTCCTCCGGTTGTCTTCCCAATTATCTCTCTCCAAGGATCCGATGATGAGTGAAGAACCTCCAAAACAGCAAGAATCCCTCCCGAAGAAGTCTCCTCACCCTCTTCAGGAGCAAGGTAACTTTCTCTCTCTATCTATCTATCCCTCTCTCTCTCTCTCTCTCTCTCCTCTCTCTTTTAACTGATTTGGTTCAGTTGTGGCTTCCAAGGAAACTCCTTCGATTCGTTTGCCACACAGCCCCGTTTCTCAGAAGACCTCGAAGATTGAGGGAGGTGCGAGTGAGAAGCCAAAAAGTGTGGCGAAGAAGGTCGGATGGGCAAAGAAAAGGCTTCCGGGAGTGCAGCCACATGTGGTCGCCGTGATTGTTTCTTTGGTTCTTCAGCTGATCGTCTGCACCTACGTCCTTGCCAAGGTCAATCTCTCTCTCTCTCTCTCTCTCTCTCTCTCTCTCTCTCTTCCCTCTCTATCCCTCCTTCAGGTCATCAATGCCGAAGACGTCGGTCTCCTCTACCTCATCGGCTTCCTTCTGTTGAACATCACCGCCGTTTTCTGGACCATCGAGGTCATGATCTCCCAAGAGAAGTGTCAGTTTCCAACTACAACAAAGAAACAAAGAAGCTGTAGACTTTGTCATCCTATCGGCAGTTGATTCTTTCCTTGTTGGCGCACTATCCGTTTTGATTCTGGCGGTCCTCATCAAGTACTCGGCCCGAGAGGTCCCCGACACTCAACACGTGGCAGCCATTACCATCGTCATTCAGGTGATTTGAAATTGAATTTTCAGGGTGAAAGCTATCGATTGATATATGGAAATCACTATTTTCAAACTACTGCCAGGCGTCGCTACCTTGTGATAACATTGACATGTGTTGAGAAGTTGACTGGCAAATCAACAAAGCCGTTGAAAGAGGAAATACGTTTGAAAATCACAGAGAAAAAGTCTGATGTCCGAAGAAATTAGTGCCCTAATTTGCATACTTTTATTGTGTGTTGACCGCTCTCCTGATGTGAATAGGTGGAAATGGGGTACAATTAGCCTATTAGCCTGAATAACTCTTGCCTTTTCCTATATCAGGCATCATTCCTAGGGGAATGATTTGTCCTAGATGACACTAAACCATGAAAGCGAAAAATGTCTTTAGGATCATCAAAAGTGCTGCCAAACTGAATTAAAGTGTAGATAAAACCCAAAACATTTCAAAACATACTTTTATTCTATCAGGTTTACATAGATTGACATTGCCACATCACTCCACTGTTTGAAACAGTATTGTGAAGGCAACAAAAAAACCCACTTTTTCACATCATAAGGCAGCAAATGGGTACAGTCAGGGACGCAGAGGCTTAGGGTGAGAGATTCACACATCAGAGACGCAGATTCACAGGGTCAGAGTGACGAGAGTTAGAAACGAAGAATTAGATATCTCTCTCTCTCTCTCTCTCTCTCTCTCTTTCTTTCGCTTTCTTTCGAGGAAAGAAGAGATAAATGTCAGAGGTGGAGATGAGGTCAGAGAAGTAAAGGAATAGAGCAGATGTTTGAGTAGGACAGAGAAACAGTCACATATGGAGTGGGTTGGAGTCGCAGACTTATAGGTCCGACTAAAACATTCACTTTTGATAGTTGTCTTTGTCAGTTTTGTCATTGCCACATCACTCCACTAATTCAAACAGGTTTTAAGACCGCAGAAGATCGCTTTTTTGAAAACATTAGATCACACATGGCGCTTTTTTATAACATAAGACCGTAAATGGGTAAAGTCAGATACGCGAGACGCAGAGATACAGGGTCATTCAGGTGATTTGAAATAGACTTCAGCATGACATGAGAGGTATCGATTGGTATACTGAAATCACTACTTTCTCAAAGAACTGCCATCTACAACGATCTTGACGCCGCGCGCCGCGACGCGCGAACAACGTGCTTTCAAGGAAAAACACATGGACTTTACATGAATTGGCTTCATTTACAGCGTTTAATGAGCTAAACAACGAAAACCTGAACCGCAGATGACCGCTTTTTTACATCATAAGCCGCTGGTTTCAACATAAGGCGGCAGAAGACCGTTTTTTTCACAGCATAAGGACTTTTTACAACATTAAATGTAAAAGGATAAAAATAATTGGTTGAATGATAAATTCAGGTGTGTCACTTGTTCTCCTTGGCTCACCACTACTTCGTCAAGTACATCAGGAAGCCGGCGCCAAAAGAGACCGAAGGTACCACTGACCCTGAAAAAGACTGAAAAGCCTTCAGAAGAAAAAGAAGCCCGTCGTGCGCATGCCCAAGGCTCTGTGGTCGACGCCGCCCGTTCCACCGTCCCCCCTCCGTCCACTCCTCCCCGTTCCCCGCCCCAGGACGTCTACACGACCGACTGTGGAAGGACTCCCTTCCCAGGCTCAGATTCGGAGGATCCCATGGACGCCACTCAGATGAACAGCAGCCAGGGCAGGACCAAGGTCATCTGGTACGACACTGTCGAATTGGGCAGGACTCCCACGTGAGAGCCTTCTGAAGGCCACAATCTAAGAGTTTTCAGTGGCCGCCGTCCGATGCAATACCTCATCGAAGTCTGAGCTCTCCCAGACCACAGTTTCCGGTCTTTCTATTGTTCTAATAAATCCTCTTCTCCAGTCTTACTGTAATTAGGTCGATTCAGATTACTGTAATCCATTCAATTCAGAACTATCATATTTAATATCACAGGGTAATTGACAAAGATGGCACTAAAGTGAGCTAAACCGGTATTCTTGTAGTTTGTATCCTCTCCCGTTGCTCTAGTCATCCGGCTCCATGATCCGCACGTGGATCGACGGCTTCTTCCTCGGCCGAACTGACGAATCATCCGAAGAATCCGAACTAAAACTGAATTTTCATCACTAAACGGGATGGAAATACCTTTCTCTATCGGTCGCAGTTGTGGAAATCAAGACAGCTCTATCTACAATAGATAGATTTCTATGAAAATGGGGGTAAATACCGTGGGAGACGGGGGAGAAGCCCGGATCGGAGCTGCTGTTGTGCACTGGCTTCGCCACCTGGAGGAATTGGGTGGAAGGAGGGGGAGGGGGAGCTTCTCCCTGCTGAAAATTTGAATATTGCGAGTGTAATTGTACTTTATAGTTAGCCAATTGGATAAACCACAGATTGTGTTGAAAATGTGATTGCCAAAAGCGGCCTATGGTTATCCAGATATCACAGAGCGGTCCAAGTGGCCTCTGGTTGCCAACAGCGGTTCAAGCGGCCTATGGTTCCCAAAAGCGGCTCAAGCGGGCTATGGTTGCCAAAAAGCGGATCAAACGCCCTTTTATTCAACGAAAACGGTCCAAGCGGCCTATGGTTGCCAAAACTGCGGTTGAAACCGGCTTTGGATACCTAAAAGCGGTATAAGCGGCCTTTGGTTGCCGAAAAGCGGGTAAAGCGGCCTGGTTGCAAAAAGCGGCCTTTGGTTGCCAAAAACGGCATTTAATTGAAAAACACGGGTAAAGCAGCGTTTGGTTGCCAAAAGCGGCCCTAAATTTCCAAAAGCGATCCAAGCGGCTTTTGGTTGCCAAAAGGCAGCCTTTCATCGCCAAAAAGTGGCCCAATCGGCCTCTTTCTACCTCAACATCCTCTCCCACAGCCATCGGGGCCAGAGGCTCCGTCGAGGTCCCAACACGACTGAAAGTGACCACTTCCAACGGAGGCTGAAAACAAAGAGCTACAGTATGCCCATAGTAACCTCTTACATGGATAAAGTCCACCTCATCTTCTGAATCGGCCGTCTCCGTCGACATCAACTGCTGGAGGCCCTCACCGGCGGCCGGCGACGAACCAGAAAAGACCAATTCGATGGCGGCACGCAACTGAACGCAACTGGTTAATTAGGTTATTGGCCAGGCAACTGGAGCATTAATTAGCATAGAAGGCAATTAAGACTACCTCTTTGAGGGAGATCACTCCAACGAGGCGACCTTGGGTGGAGACGTAGGCCCTCTGAAGACCAAGGAGGGAGAAGAGGGAATGGACCTGGAAAAGAGGGTTAACTCCCTTAAATTCTAATTTTTTAAACTAGAAAATGACTAGAAAAAAAATTCTCCCTAGGTTTCACTTCCTCTTTCTACTTCAAAAGTTAAGAAATGACCTCCAAAACAAGTTTCTGCAGGAAAAGAAGAGAGAGAGAGAAAATTATCAGGGCAATCTCTCAATAAAAAGAGCAGTTAGTTTTTACGTCACCGGGAGGTGTGCTTTGTCCGAGAGAGAGAGAGCGAGAGAGAGAGAGAGAGACAGACAGACATACAGACAGAGATGGCCTAATCTGCGTGACCTAATTAGGATTCTGCGCTTATTCCATTTTTGGACCTTAGTTTAATGTATGAAAAAAGGAAATCTCACCTTGAAGAGAGAGGTAGTTTCGACAATTTGGAAGGGGGAAGTGTCGACTGCGCACTGAGAGATGTCGATCTTCTGGCCGAGGACCTCCTGCTCCCATTCTCTTCTCTAAATCTCTTCATAAGTATGATCTCTCTCTCTCTCTCCAAGCAGCCAAAAAGCGACCTATGGCTGCCAAAAGCGGCCTTTGTTTGCCAAAAGCAGTCATTAATTGCCAAAAATCGAGTCAAGCGCCCTGTTGTTGCGAAAATGCGGTTTTTTATTGTCGAAAAGCGGTCCAAGGGGTCATTGATTGCCAAAGCGGCTTTTGTTTTCCAAAAACAGCCTACGGAGCGGTCCGTGCGGCCTATTGTTGCCAGAAAGCGGCCTTTAATTGCATAAAAAGCGGGTAAAACCACTGTTTGACAAGTACGGTTCGAAACCGCCACTTGAACTGCAATTTTCCTTAAATGAGACTAACCCCATGGTTCCCAATAGCGGCTTTTGTTTGCCCAAAAGCGAGTCACGCGGCCTATTTCTGCCAAAAGCGGTTCGAGCGGTCCAAGCGGCCTCTGATTGCCAAACGCGGCCTGAAATCGCCGAAAACCAGCTTTTGATTGTAAAAAGCGATATCAGCAAAAGTTAGTTGTCAAAAAGCGGCTTTGGTTCTCAGAAAGTTGTTCAGGCGGCTTATTGTTGCCAAAACGCGGTCTATGGCTGTCAAAAAGCGGCCTTTCTCTCTCCTTCCCACCTCGTCCCCATGCAGATCAAATTCGTCCTTCGGTGGTTTCTTGTGTCTGCCGAAGCTCCTCTTCGTCAGCGACCGCCACATCCCTCCAATCGTGTGGTATCCATCCACCGACCGCTGCTGCTGTCCCTGATCCACATCCTCCGCGTCCCGATGTCTCTTCATCCCCATCGCGAAAATAGCCTCCTAAACCAGATTTTATTACTTTTTCTATTAAATTAGTATTTAAATGAACCGTCAGAGATCTCTTTTCGACTTTTATTAGTATTTTCATTACTGAAAACGGCCGGACTACCCTTCCCTCGGCCGCCGATCTCATACGGGTGTGAAACTCACGGCGCTACCATGTCAGACAACCAGAGTTTTCTGCGTCTTTTCAGGCGGGAACTTTGAAATTTCGAAAGTGACGACAAAAAAGTCAATAAATCGATGGACGGACGCGTAAACATCGTGCACGTAGTTCGTTAAAATTTCAATTATCCACAGGTCTCCTGGAATGGCCAAAAATGGCATTTCGGATGCAGATTTCACCAAAATGACGCTTTTAAACCCTAAATTTATATATATTTTCTTGAATAAGTTTTCAAAATTTTTAAAATTAGTCAAAAATGGTTCCTTTAAATTGGATAAAATAAGCTTTTAATGATTTAAAAATTGGGTTATATTAAAATAGTTTATTAAAACGCTGTTTTACGTCCTTTGGTTGCCGAAAAGCGGTCCAAGCGGCCTATGGTCACCAAAAGCGGTCATTAATTGCCAAAAGCGGCTTTTAATAGCAAAAAGCAGGTATTCTCATATTAAATTAATTTATTAAATAGGGTGAAACCAGTTTTTAACGCTTAAAAAGTGGGTATTTTACCTTCTCCTCATTCGTCAGAAGCGGCTCATCACTGGCCCTCTGCTTTGGTTCCTCCGCCAGTTTAGTCACCGTAAATCTGAAATATTACGGTAATCTGCTGTTATGAAGAGAGAGAGAGAGAGAGAGAGAGAGAGAGAGAGAGAGAGAGAAAGAGAGAGAGAGAGAAAGCGAGAGAGAGAGAGAGAGAGTCTGATCTACCGTCTACTGGGAGTATTGGCAGTGGTGGGCGGAGGGGATTCTGTCTCGATGGAGTGGCCCATTTTCATCCGATGGTCCACCTGTTCGATGGCAGCCAGAACGCGGCGACGGGCCTCCGCTTGGCGAGCCTTCAGACCTACGTGGCCATCGACGAGCTTAGTCAGATGGGAGCGATTGACCGAACCGATAAGCGTCAGTCTGCCTGGAAATGGGAAGGGTGAGTCAAAAGGGCATCTGCGTCTCTAACCCTGTCTTCTGCGTCTCTAACCCTTGTCTTCTGCGTATCTAACCTTTACTTCTGCGTCTCTAACCCTGTCTTCTGCGTCTCTGACTCTGTCTTTCGTCTCTCTCCCTCTATCTCCCTCTCTCTCTCTTTCTCTCTATCCACTTTTGCTATCAACCAGTGGGAATGCCCTGAGCCTGGACATCCGGAAGACCGTCTCCTGAACCTCCCCGTAAGTGGAATCCAGCGCAACGTAGTGCACCGGAGAGACCATCACTTGATCCGCTCGGATGTTGTGGAACCTGGAATTTGCCTTTTTATTATTAAAAAAACCTTAATTTTTTAAATTAAAAAATACTAAAAAAAAACATTAAAAACAAATTTAAAAAGAAAAAAAGAAGACCTACACCGAAGCTCTGTGAGAGATATCCGGCAGGTATGGCAGATGCTTCATCTTGATTATGGAGTCGTAGATGGAAGGCTGGATGCAGGAGCAGATGGCGGTGGCTGTCAGGACGGCGATCTGAAAAAAAGGATTACGGTTTTTGGCAACCAAAGGCCGCTTGGACCGCTTTATTGACAACCAAAGGCCGCTTGGACCGCTTTTTGGCAATTAAAAGCCGCTTTAACTGGTTTCTGGCAACCAAAGACCGCTTGGACCGCTGTTTGGCAACCAAAGGCCGCTTCGACCATTTTTTGGCAACAAAAGGCCGCTTGTACCACTTTTTGGCAACCAAAGGCCGCTTCGACCACTTTTTGGCAACCAAAGGCCGCTTCGACCACTTTTTGGCAACCAAAGGCCGCTTCGACCGCTTTTTGGCAACCAAAGGCCGCCCTACCATGACTGGCAGGAGGAGGGCCAGCTGTCCGGTGAGTTCCAGAACGATAACGACAATGGAGACGGTGTGTGTGACGGCTCCACACATGGCAGCCGCTCCTGAAATTTGATTTTATAACAGAATAATTAGAATTCTGCGACCTACAACGGCATAGGCGCCGGGACGGATGGGGAATTGGGGGCTGGAGGAGTCCATGCCCTCTGGGTAGAGGAGGACGAGGGCTTCGCCGAGGAGACGGCCGGACACGGCGCCCAGCACGAAGACCGGCATGAAGATGCCCGAGGGAACGGGCAGGGTGGAGGCCACCAGGCAGAGGAAGTACTGAAAAGAAGGGATCATTTCCTGATTTTTATTGCCAAAAAGCGGCATTTGGTTGTCAAAAGCGGCCGAAGCAGCCTTTGGTTTGCCAAAAAGCGGCCCAAGCGGCCTTTGATTTCCAAAAAGCGGTCCAAGCGGCCTTTGGTTGTCAGAAAGTGGTCCAAGCGGTCTTAGCGGCCTTTGGTTGCCGAAAAGCGGTCCAAGCGGCTTTTCGTTGTCAAAAAGCGATCAAAGCGGCTTTTTGTTGCCAAAAAGTGGTCAGGCGTCCGTTGGTTGTCAGAAAGTGGTCCGAGCAGCCTTTGATTGTCAAACAGCGGTCCGAGCGGCCTTTGGTTGCTAAAAAGCGGTCCAATCGGCCTTTGGTTTCGAAAAAGCGGTCCAAGCGGCCATGAATAAGAGAAGCAGAGTAGGTTAGAGACGCAGATGAGTTCAGAAACAGGCGGCAGAGAAAAAGGGACGATTGGTTGTCAGAGACGCAGAGAGAGAGAGAGAGAGAGAGAGAGAGAGAGATAAAAAAGAAAGAGATGCCAGAGAAGGAGACACATTTCAATGGTCAGACATGCAGAGTAGTTGCTCTTTAGAACAAGACAGGGAAAACAGAGACGCAGAGTAAACGAGAGTGGTAGCCACAGTCAGAGACGCAGAGGCTAGGTTAGAGACGCAGAGAACGCCAGAAAACTGGCTAATGTCAGACATAAGAGATAGAGACGCAGAGGAAGACCATAAAAAGTAGTCATTGACATAGTTAGAAACGCAGAGAAAGTCAGAGACGCAGAAAACCCACAAAAACGAGGAAGAAGAGTGACATTGTGACGAAGACGCTTGTCTCCCCAGTCGGTCCCTGCCAGTGCTCCAGGACCTGGTCTGGACAGGCCCTACTTCCATTGACTTCTGCGACCAGGTCACAGTCGAGGAAGAGATCCCTCAAAGTGTGGGTGAAGCGCTGCTGAAAATTAATCGATTATTGATATTTCTATCTTTCCTCTCTCTATCTCTCACCCTCTTTCTCTCCGTCTTTTTCTCCGAAAAGCCGTTTTTTGGCAACCACAGGCTGCTTGACCTTTTTTTCGCAATTAAAAGCCGCTTTTTGGCATCCAAAGGCCGCTTTACCTGCTTTTTGGCAACCAAAGGCCGCTTGACCTGCTTTTTGGCAATTAAAAACCGTTTTTACGCAACCAAAGGCCGCTGACAATTAAAAGCCGCTTTTGGCAACCACAGGAAGCTTGACCCGGTTTTTGGTGATTAAAGCCGCTTTTTGGCAACCAAATACCGCTTGACCTGCTTTTTCGCAAATGAAGCCGCTTTTTGGCAACCAAAGGCCGCTTACGTACTTTTTGATAATGAAAGCCGCTTTTGGCAACCAAATGCCGCTTTACCTGTTTTTTAAACAATTAAAGCCACTTTTGGTAACCAAAGGCCGCTTGACCTGCTTTTTCGCAAATAAAAGCCGCTTTTTGGCAACCATAGGCCGCTTGACCCGCTTTTTGGCAATTACAAGCCGCTTTCTCTCTCTCTCTCTCTCTCTCTCTCTCTCTACAAACCTCTCCTCCCAAATAACCCCCGGTTCCCAGAGGATAGCTGATCGAAGAGATGAAGAACGACACAACGACGGGGTAGATGATCCAGCTGAATTCAAATTAGATGATTAAAACATATTTTCATTGAAACATCATTTAAAATATATATTTGAAAACCAATATTGATTGAAAATAAATGAATTTAGTTTCATATTTTCACTCAAACGCCATTAAAACTCACTATTTCATGAAGACCTTTTTGATGACACGACTTTTCCGGAGGAAGAGGACGATGGAGCGGTGAAGACATACGAATAGGGCGCCCATGAGGCCGCAGAAAATTCTGAAAAAGGAGAAATTTAGGGAAAATAAAGGAATTTTAGGTACCCGAGGCCTAGGAACCAGGGCAGTTCCATGGGGAGGAAGGAGTCGGTGATGGGGAATCGCGTTTGGAAGTGGGCCTGCACGGAGACTGAAAAGAGAGGGGTTGGAGAGAGAAAAAGAGAGAGAGAGAGCGAGAGAGAGAGAGACTCACAAACGTCTCCCACAGACTTGGTAAAGTATTTGAGCATCCTGAAGAGAATGGCACTGACGATGGCGGCGAAAAAGCCCCTCCAATAGTTCCGAACAGCGAAGAAGACCGAAGTGACCTCGATGGAGAAAAGAACCCCTGAAGTGTTTTATTCATCAATTTAAATGCTATTTAATTCATAAAATGAACTATTTTTATTTATAAATTGACAGTTTTTATTAACAAAATATTTTTAAAAAAAAAACCTACCTCCAATGGGGGCGCTGAAGGTGCAGGCGACTCCTACGGCACAGCCGGCTGCCAGCATTTCGTTGCTGCCAGCCTCGTTCTCGAAGACGCTTTTGCTGCTGTGCTTCGCGTGGGAGAGGAGATTCGCAACGACGGAGGCCACGTGGACGAAGGGACCCTGAAAAGTAAGGTAATTAGGACGCTTGGACCGCTTTTTGGCAACCAAAGGCCGCTTTTTGGTCCTGTCCCAACCTCTTTTCCCATGGGAACTCCACTGCCCAGTGACAAGGTGAGGCCGATCATCTTGGAGAGGAGGGTCCTGAAGGTGAGGTACTCCTTGAGAATCACTCCGCGGAGGATAGTCTTCATCTCCGGGATTCCGGAACCTAAAATTAAAATTTGTAAAAAAAATCATTAAAACAATTTTTAAATTTTTTAAATACGTTTGAATTTACCGTATCAGTCAAATAAACGTAGACAAAAAATTGCCACAAACGGCTGGAATATGAACAAGTCGATTGGCAGTTTTGATAAATCAGCTGGCAGGAACACCACCAAGGGGTACATCCGACTGGCTGGTAGAGCGAACTATGTTGGTGACAACCAGCTGGCTGATTTGCCATATGTTATGACAATCGGCTGGCAGGAACGAGGCTCTTTGGTGACAAACGGCTGGTGATAACCATTCCTACCAGTCGACCGTCCTCTTGGCGGCTTTTGTTTGCCTATGGTGCTCATTACGGTATTTGACGGGACTACCATTGCCGCGGCCGCCGATCCCCTACGGGTGTGAAAATCACGGCGATACCTTGTCAGACAACCAAAGTTTTCTGCGTCTTTACAGGCGGGAACATTGAAAATTCGAAATTGACGAAAAAAATCGATAAACCGATGGACGACGGACGCGTAAACACCGTGCACGTAGTTCGTTAAAATTGCAATTATCCACAGGTCGCCTGGAATCTCCAAAAAAATGGTATTTTGATGCAGATTTCTCCAAAACGATTTCTGCATTTAAAACTCAAACTGTTATATACATATTTTAATGAATAACTTTTCAAGAGTTTTTAATATGAGATAAAGCCAAGGTCCCTAACGGTCCTTTAAAACTGACCGATGGCTTGAGGGGCCAGAAAATGGACACAGGTTGCGGAGGCTGTGATGAGGAGGACCACGTAGAGGACCCAGACGGAGTAGGAGATCAGCACGGAGAGGTCCCGCACGGAGTCGAAGAGCCACAGATGGGCTGAAAAGCAGCAAGATTAGGGATTGCAACTAATCTGATATGTGTTTACTAGTAATTTTCTGGTTCAATCGTTTTGGACAAGACTGGAAACCGTACGACATCGGCAACGAAACAGGAAAGTAGGAAATTACCCAGTTCTAGGTACTCGATGGCCATGTCCATGATGAGGGAGCAGCAAGCCATAATGACGCCCAGAAGGGCCAGGAAGAACCAGTCCTCGACGACGGCGCTGAAGGCCTTGAGGGCTCCTGGAACAGAAGGATTGGAAAGACACTTCGAACTTGATTTCCAATGCTGTATGCTAATTAGTGCCACGCGGCTGTCAGGAGCCCTAATTGAAATACTGCAATTTAATTAGGGGAAACACCGTCGAAATTATGTTATTGTAACGTTTTTGTTGCTATTTTGTCTACATCTGACGACCCATTTAATTAATAGTCACGGCGTGTTGAAAACATTGTCTGGTGGCATGAAATATGCGCCGATTTAAAGTACTAGGTGCTCAAATAGTCCCGTAAAAATTTCAACAAAAGGCCGCTTTTGGCAACCTAAGGCCGCTCCGACAGGGGTCGATCCAGAATTTTCTCCATGAAAATCCGTGAAAAGGAGCCAAGTTTGAAATTTATTGACACCCGGTTTGCATCTGCGTGACCTAATTAGGATTCTGCGCTTCCTCCATGTTTGGAACCCAATTTAATGTATGTAGACATCCAGTTGGCATTAATCAGCGAAAACTGCATGATTTTTCGTATAAATCAGCATTACGAAATTACAGTATATAATTAGAATATACAAATTTGAATACAGTAATGATAAACTGGACCGCTTTTTAGCAACCTACGGCTCAAAGGCCGCTTGGACCGTTTTTGGTAATCAAAGGCTGCTTGAACCTCTTTTAGGCAACCAAAGGCCGCTTCGACCACTTTTTGGCTTGGACCGCTCTTTTAGCCACTAGTAGTACGAAACAACAGTAAATAATTAGAATATAGCGATTTAAACACAAAAAAGTGATAAACCAACCTGTGATGCTGCACAAGTAGCCGTGCCGTCGGCCGCCCATCTTCGAGTCGGATGCGATACCATCGGGGAGCCCGTTTCCTGCCCATAAAATGAGACGTTGGACTTTGCCGCAAATTATCGAGTCATCAACGCGTGAAGCAACGATCAAATCGCGCCTTTCTCCCGTTTCTCCCTTTCGGAACCTCTTTTTCTCAAGAAATGGAATTTCTCAAAAGAAAAAAGAATTTTTCGTTGTCTCTCCTTTCACTCTCTCTTTCTCTCGAAATCTCCTTTTTTTCTTCCAAAATTCTTTTTTTAAAATCACCTTGCTTTTCTTCAGAAGACTGATCAGTTCCTCCTTCCGCCGAGGGTCTTTGAAAGTGCCGAGTTGCTGAAAAAATACCGAATTAGCATCTAGATAAAGAAAGAAAATGGGAAAAGTAACCACCCGGCTGTCAGTTTCAATTGCCAGCTGGCTGTCAGGAACAGTGGTTTTTGAGCGGCGTTCGACTGTGCAGAATTCAAAAATGACCGCTCGAAATTGACAGCCGGGTGTCTCAATGGGCAGGACTTGAAGAAAGATCGAAAATCGATTTTTTGTGAATTTGACGCACCGCGACGCGTAAAAATTGATCGAAAATCGATTTTTCGTGACTTCTCCCATTGAAAAATGCAATTATTGAATAAACATTGATTTTTTTGGCGCGCCGCGACGCGTCGAAACTAATTTACAATCGATTTTAACTGGATCCGTCCAGTGAAAAATACAAATATCGTATAAAAATCAATTTTTCGGATAAAACGCGTCACGTCGCGTCAAAACGGATCGAAAATCAATTTTTTGTGACAGAAGTATTAATTGAAATTGATTTTTTTTAAATATGGCGCTCCGCGACGGGTCACAACTCATTTAAAATCAAATTTGACGCGCCGTAACAAGTCAAATATGATTGAAAATCGATTTTTCTGTGCTCCGCCCATTTAAAAAAATCAATTATTGTATCGATTTTTCGAATTTTACGCGCCGCCACGTATCAAAACTAAGTTCAAGTCGATTTTTAGTTGCGCGCCGCGACGCGTCAGACTCCGCCCACTGAAAAAAATCAATTATCGATTAAAACTTACAATACTCCGCTCGTACTGGAAGAGTTTCTCATGTTCGTCGCCGAACCCCGCCTCGCCGAAGACTGCCAGACCCGATTTTCGGCCCGTCATTTGGATACATTAACTGAAATTAAAATCAATTTTTAATAAATTAAAGTCAATTAGTAATCGAAATTTAGATCTTCAAGACGTTTTTATGAAAACGGAAAATTTATGAAAAGTACAGGCAGTTTTTGATAAATTTCGAATGTTAATAAGTCAATATTTGAACATTTGTGAGCGGCTCGAGATCAAAAAGAGATCAAGACACAAATTGACAAGAGACGCTGCAGGATAGCGGCTTTCGAGAGCAATTAGAAAAATCTAGGTCACCAAATGGAAAATTTGGTTTTAAAAAGAGTTAATTGCCCAAAAATGCTATTAAAATGGATTAAATAAAAATTTTAATTTTTTTTAAAGCAGGCCGAGCGGCCTTAGGTTGCCACAAAGCGACTTTTAATTTTTTTTAAAGCAGGCCGAGCGGCATTAGGTTGCCACAAAGCGGCTTTTATTTTTTATAAAGCAGGTTTTTTCACTTAAACCCTTAAAACAGTCGAAAATAAAAATAAAAACACTTGAAATTCCAAAATTCGAATTAAATAATTACAAAGCCGTAATTAGCAATTTCGTGCACAGTTTCACAGAGACGTGGGTTAATATCGTGCTGGGACCCAACTGCTCAAGTCTGAAAATGTGTTGTTTTTCGTATATCTCTCTCCATTTCAGTATTTTCAATAAATAATCATATTTTTTCTTAAATTAAAACATTTTTTAATATGTTTTTTTTAATTGAAATTCGTATTTATACCCTGATTTAAATTTTCCGTCGTTTCACAGAGAGATCGGGCAACATCGTGGCGGGACCCAAGCTGTCAAATGTTCAAAAGAGATATTATATTTTCGTTCGAAGAAATATTTTCAGTGAAATTTTAGTGTTTTGTAGATTTTTTATATTTTTAAATAAAACAATTGTTTAAAAAAGTTTTTTAACTAGACAAAAACTTGAGGGGATGGTGTAATCGAGTCATTCAGGTACAAATTCTGAAGTTTGGGGCATTTTCCGCCCAGATTTATGTGAAAAGTGGGTAAATGTGTTCCAGTCGAGACCAAATACCAGGTAAAGAAAAGGTAGAAAAGACCTGGAGCGGCGGAAGACCCACTCGAACCGAGGGACAGGACAAGTGGAGAGCAAACGTGCGAACAACATGGATCGCGTGTCTTGACACATAAAAACATTACTTAGGGGATTAATTCCAGGAATTAGGGTTTTCGCTGCACAGAAGCGGCCTTTGGTTGCCAAAAGCGGCTTTAATTGTCGAAATCAGATTAGGCGGCATTTGTTTGCCAAAAAGCGCCCTTAATTGTGGAAATGCAGGTCAAGCGGCCTTAGGTTGTCACAGCGGCTTTAATTTTCAAAAAGCAGGTCAAGCGGCCTTAGATTGCCACAAAGCGGCTTTTAATTTTTTTTAAAAAGCAGGCCGAGCGGCCTTAGGTTGCCACAAAGCGGCTTTTATTTTTTATAAAGCAGGTTAAGCGGGCTTTGGTTGCCGAAAGCGGCCTTGATCTCCAAAAAACAGGTGAAGCGGCCTTTGGTTGCCAAAAAGCGGCTTTTAATTTTAAATCGGCGAGAATAACAGTAATTCGCAATCTATGACCATATTACGTCAAAGTAAAAAAGAACGCAGCTTGGATGAGTCAGAAGAGCCGAAAAAGTGGCCAAATTTAGGCGAGACGCGGCTGTCACAAACAAAGAAGTGATAATAATCCCATTAAATCACGAGGGCGGGCTTTTTCGCGACAAATCGTTTAGAATATTGGGCAAAAAGGGG
The DNA here is from genome assembly GCA_022343465.1 of Oscheius sp. G VE-2021. Taxonomy (NCBI): domain Eukaryota; kingdom Metazoa; phylum Nematoda; class Chromadorea; order Rhabditida; family Rhabditidae; genus Oscheius; species Oscheius sp. G VE-2021. Next base: position 1,119,913 of record JAJQXH010000020.1, read on the forward strand.
AGGACAAATTTTGGAGTGCCTGGTCAATTCCAAAGATCGCGTTCAATGGGCAGTGAACCCACTCGAATGGATGAATAAACACAGGGATCATTTTTCGGAACATTTTGGTACCAGGAAATATGAGCTAAGTGAAAAAGTGGAAAAACGGCTTAAAACTAAATTTATTTAACAATAAGAATTGTGAAAAAAAATGAATTAAGCGCACGCGCGGTGATTTGAAATCACCGCGCGTGCGTAAACACAGGACAGCTGTATCGTTCTGTGGTACAGGTCCTTTAAAATAATGTTTTAATAATAAATTTTGAATCCAAAAGTATTAAAAAGATTTTTAAAAAAAGAAAAAAAGAAAAAAAAAGAAAGAATGGAGCGAAACCCAATTTTCATCACCGCGCGCGCGTAAACACAGAGCAGCTCTAACGTTCAGTGGTATAGGTGTTTAAAAAATAATAAATGGGATTTATTAATATAAAATCATAAAAATAATTTTGGAAAAAACCAGATTTATTCAAAAAATCAATAAAAATTTAAAATATTTAAAATACAGCGGTTTAAATAGGTCCTGACGCGATTGGTTAAATTGGTTCCAAGACCTAATACAAATCGGGTAACTTAAAACTGCCTTTATTCAGCGAAAATGCCTTTAAACTAATTTAATTAAAATGTTAAAGAATACTTATCGATTTAAAAAAAATCCGCGTTCAGTTCGTGAAAGTACAGGACTAGCGTAACGTCACGGTACAACTTTTTTTAGTTCAATGAGGGGTTTCAATTTTTTAAATAAAAAAATTTTAAAAATAGAGAAAACATTTCAAAAACATGTTCAAATCAGTCTATTGAAATAGGTCCTGACGTGATTCACTTAGTCTTTCCTAAAATCGTGTCAAGACCCATTAGATCCCAATTCAATCGCTTCGAAGAAAAAGGTGTTTGATCGAAAAGTGACGAAAACAGCTCTTTTATTGTTTTGTTCGTTGTAAAAATCATTAGGAAACATTAAATCGGCGGAAATGGATAAAATAGATAAAGGCCAAGAGATCGAATCAATGTTTTCCCCGTTATTATGGGAAACGTTCGAATGAACCAAAACAAGAATAGGATAAGAACGGTCCGATTGTTTTGTGGCGGCGTACAATGCACCGAATGTGTTGAAAGCCATCAATGCGGCGACTCAAAGGCCCGTCGGGGTGATGGTGGGAAGGAAGGGGGCGAATGACCACTCGGAAGAGTAATCACCCAGCCTGAGAGTAGGCAGAAGAGAAGGGAAATCACAAAGGTCGGCATTGAGATCAGCGGTGTATCACCTTTCTCTCTCTTTTTCTTATCTTTCTCTCTCTCTCTTCATCTCTCTCTTTCTCTCTTTCTCTCTCTCTCTAACTCTCTCTCAAACTCTCTCTCTCTCTCTAACTTTCTCTCTCTCTCCAACTCTCTCTCTTTCTCTCTCTCTCTCTAACTCTCTCTCTCTCTCCAACTCTCTCTCTCTTTCTCTCTCTCTTTAACTCTCTCTCAAACTCTCTCTCTCTCTCTCTAACTCTCTCTCTTTCTCTCTCTCTTTCTCTCTCTCTCTCAAACTCTCTCTCTCTCTCTAACTTTCTCTCTCTCCAACTCTCTCTCTTTCTCTCTAACTCTCTCTCTAACTCTCTCTCTCTCTCCAACTCTCTCTCTCTCCATCTCTCTCTCTTTCTCTCTCTCTAACTCTCTCTCTCTCTCTCTCTCACTCTGACCCTCTTACCATTTCTGTCTGTCTCTCTCCTATCTCGCAGGGTCGAGAAATATTTGGTCTCGCCCGTTCGGCTAGACAAAATATCGTCTACTGTCTACGAAAACAAACGTTTTGAAAACCATGATTTTAAAACTATTTAACATTTATTAAAGGTTCCTAGTTACCATATTCGGCAGTGAAATTTAGACAACAAAAAGGAACGTGTATAGATCGGGATCGAACCTTGGAGATTGTGTTTCATACCATTCTTATTTTCTCGCCCTGTATACGTGAAAGTCTTGTATTATCTTGATCACTTTCTGACTGTTTCAGAAGGACCCCGATGGTTACTAGGAGGTGGCATCACCGCTTTTTCGGGTAACCTCAGGCCGCTTTTTCTGGTGACCTCAGGCCGCCTTCCGCTTTTTTTCGTGACCTCAGGCCGCTTTCTGCTTTGTTTGGTGACCTCAGGCCGCTTTCCGCTTTTTGCCTTGCTTTTTGTGGTCTCAGGCCGCATTCTGCCTTTTCTGGCAACCTCAAGCCACTATTGGCGTGTTCCACTGAAACCTAACCCCTCCCAACTCCAATCAACCACATCTTCTGCCATTATTTCAATTTATTTCAAACGAATGTGGAATTCAACGAGCACCGGAAGTATAACAACTCGTAATTGGCATTAAAGAACTGTGCGAGAGGTAGGAATTAACAAAATAATGGTAATAAAACTGGGATCCATAGGAATAAAACGGAGGGATCCAGAGGGAAAAGGGATCTCTAGGATTTGGGGATCACTTGGGGTGCCAGAACTCCTCCTTGTGCTCGGCATTCTTACGGTAGCACTCCTTACCGTACCTAAAATACACATTACTGTGTTGTAATATTCAAATTAGGGAAGGACCTGCAAGGCTCCTTTCCGGGAGGACAGGCGTCTTCCTCCGTCTTCTCCTCCTTGTCCTCGGACTCCTTGGACCTCTTGGGCGAGGAGGAGCCGCTCTCATCGTCGCTCTTCCGCTTCCTCTTTCCCTGAAAATGGAATAATTTTAGGTGGCAATATGCTAATTTTACCTCCTTAGCCTCCTCTTTTCCCTCCTCCTTCTCTCCATTGGCTCCTTCCTCGTGCGACTGTTTGGCGTAGAGAGGGGTCTCGTCGTCCTTGCTCTCCTCTGGAGTGGCCTTGATCTTGGAAGTGTCGAAGAGTTTCTGAAAACAATTAGATAGGAATCGTGAATTAGCCACAATTTTGCTGGATTTTGCCAATTTTTGTCTGATTTTTGAACGGGCCGACCAGAGTTTGGTAAAAATGTTATTTTAAATATGTTTTTAAAACTGTAAACAGCATTTTTAATAATTAGAAATACACTATCCCAAGGATGCTCATTTAAAAAAATGTTTTCATGTGGCTAACTAATTTTCATGTGAATTACCTGAAGCTCCTGTAGGTTGGTGGCGGTCTCCCAGTCCTTATCGTCCCTGACCCTCGTCAGCCGCGGGAACCTGATCGAGATCCCTCCAGCCGTGTGGTTGTCCGATTTGGAGAACTCGGCGCCTGAATTCAAATTTCTTTCGTCAGTCACTCAGCATAATAATATCAAGCCAGGACTGAATGTGGAGATCCAGCCTTGAGCCACCCTTGATCAACTCAGTACCTGTGATCTCCCAAACGGGCGCTTCCTTCGGATCCGTGATCACGAAATCGGGCACGAGGGCACGGGAACAGCGGAACCACGACGGCAGCGATTCGTAGGCACGGTCGATGCGCTTCATCTGAAAGAACAAAGTATACAGAAATCTAACAAATTAAAAAAAAAGTGAGCTATAAAGCTTGTCAAACAATAAAGAAAAGAAAGGTTACTAGATATGTTCTGATTTTGAGGCCAATGTTGAAGCTCAAAAAGGACGAAAAAACAAGTTTGAAAGGTTTAGGAGTGCTATATGCAAATGAGGATCGCGCCAGCAAATAAAGAAGGCCCTACGTTGGGGGAGAGTTGTTTGTTAATCTTGTCCAGTTGGTCGTCGGTGTAGCCATTTCCGCACTTGGTTACGGTACGGTAGGTGTTGGAGGAGGGGTCACGCACGCCCATCAGGAAGACGGACATGATCCCGCCTGAAAATTATAGATGCATGTGTGTCTATGTGTGAAGACTCACCCTTGTTTCCAGTTCCAAAATAAGCACCGAGCACGAGCAAATCGGCGGTGTCGGCCATTTTCCCCTCCTCCAGGTAGTCCTTCTTCACCTTCAGCCAGTGCCTCTTCCCCGGTTCGTACTTGCCCTGTCTGTCCTTCAGAACCAGCCCTTCGAGACCCTCGTCGATCGCCTTCCAAATCATCGTCTGAAGCTTCGGCTTGTCCTGAATTTGGTCCTTATATTCAAATTAGATAGTTAGAATACCCCGTGTTCGATGACAAAGTAGTTGGAGAACATAACGTGGTTCGGGATCTCGGTCATATTCTTCTCCAGCAGCTTCTTCCGCTCGACCAGCGTCCTAAAATAGGTTTAATTTTTTTTTAAAAATTGATTTAAAAATTTTAATTTGAAGTTCAAATAATTTTTTTTAATTTTTTAAATTTAAATTAAATAAATTTTAAAATGTCTTTCCGATCGCTCGACCAGCGTCCTGAAAATTGGGGGTTTTAAATTTAAATTGATTTTTAAATTTTTAGTTGATCCTGAAAATTTAAAGAATTTTTTTAAAATTCTCAATTTAAATGGGTTAAAATTTTAAATTGATTTAATTTTTAATTTAATTTTGAATATAAATTGATTTAATTTTTAATTAAATTTTGAATATAAATTGATTTAAAATTTAAAAAAAAATTGATTTTAAATTGATTTAAATTGGAAAAAATGTGATAAAAACGAACTTGTCGGTCAAATCGTCGTCATTGTAGCGCAGGAGATCGAAGACAAACAGACAGACGCAGGCGTTTTTGAACTGAAAATGGGATTTCAAAAAGTTTGCTTAACAGTGGAGTAATGTGGCAAAAGTAGAATTTAAGAATGAAACAAACCTTCTCCTTCTTGTGGACGCCCAGGGTTCCGAAGGGCAGCGGCTTCCCCGTGTTCGTATCGACCATGAGGACCTGAAATTGAAGATTTTATAGTCGTAATCAAAGTTAATAGAATGTTGTTAGGGTTAAACTTGTTAAAGTGAGCGCATTGAAACATTGGAGTAATGGGGGAAAATTCAAATTTTCGAAACAAGCGGCCTGAGGTTATCGGCTTTTATTTAAAAAAGCGGCCTGCGGACATCTGCATTTTATCCAAAGCGGCCTGAGGTTATCTGCTTTCTCTGAAAAGCGGCCTGAGGTCATCTGATTTCCGTCCAAAGCGGCCTGAGGCTGTCTGCTTTTTTTTTCAAAAGCGGCCCGTGGTATTCTTCTTTTTATAAAAATCAATTTTTGTCAAAAGCGGCCTGACGTACTTAATGTTAAAAAGCGGCCTGAGGTCTTCTGATTTCTTTTTTTTAAACGGCCTGGAGTTTTCGGCGTTTTTGTCAAAAGCGGCCCGAGACTGCCTGATTTCTATAAAAAATTGGCTTGATGTTATCGTTTTCTGTACAAAGCGGCTCGAGGTTTTTTCTATTTTTTCTGCAACAAAAAAGCGGCTTTCTCTGAAAAGCGGCCTGAGGTTATCTGATTTTTCTCAAAAGTGGCCTGAGGTCTTCTGCTTTCTTTTTAAAAGCGGCCTGAGGTTATCTGCTTTCTGAGAAAAAAAGCGGCTTAAGGATGTCTGTATTCTCGAAAAAGCGGCATGAGGCTGCCTGCTTTCTATCAAAAGCGGCCTGAGGTCGTCTACATTCAGCCAAAGGTCTTCTGCTTTCTTTTTAAAAGCGGCCTGAGGTTATCTGCATTCTCTCAAAGGCGGCCTGTAGTTGTCTTCATTCTGTCACAAGCGGCCTGAGGCTACCTCCGCATCGAGGATGAGATCAGCTCCGTTGGAGAAGGCCTTCGGTATGAACTCCTCGAACGGCGACACCTGAAAACTTCCAATTTTAGATTATTTTTAAATAATTTAAAATGAAAAAAGTAGAAAAACTTCCAATTTTAGATTATTTTTAAATGATTTAAATTGGAAAAAACTGGAAAACTAGAAATAAATTAACCTTGTGCGACTGAACGGGCTTCAGACTGCGGGAGAAGAAGGAGAACTGGCTTCCGTTCTTGTGCACCTGCACCCGTTCCCCGTCGTACTTGATCTCGGCCAGCATTCCATTAGGACAGCGCATCATCGCCTGCTCCACTGACTTGCAGGACTCGGCCAGCATGGGCAGCACCGGAGTGCCCAATTTTATGCCCACTTCGATCATCTTCTTCTCCAGAGTCCCGTCGCGACATCTGAAAAGAAGAGATAAGGGATTTAGAAAGGAGGTTAAGACAAGAATTCTCTTAAGACCGGGTAGTATCGCCACACCTGTGACAATGGAAAAATCGAACCTCTTGGATTGTGGCCAAACGTTGTCAAAACATTTATTTGACCCAAAAACACCATTCTGAGAGTTTTAGTTCAATATCGATTCTTTGACCCGGGTTACGCTAGGTCACCCCAGGGTACTGTAGTTTGGCCCAAAATGGTTCAAAATTGGCGTTCTAAGCGGCAAACGATTCGAAATAACTAATGAACAATTTTTTGTGTTTGTTGCGTCCGGAAATACTTGAAACTAAGCGAGCTGCGGTTCATCAAACTTTAACAGTTGCCCATTTTTTCGGTTTTTGGCATTTTTCACCACTGGAGACTAAAAGGTGAGCATTTTCACTATGTTCATAAAATTCTCCATAAAATTTGCAACAGAACCGCTGCCCTAAAACTTAATTTCTGTTTTCCTCAAGTATTGAAATTTAGCGTCAAATGTTGAAAAATGTGACAATTTTACTGCAATTTTGACTATGAAAAAATAAAATTGTTCCATTTGGTTAATATTGGTCGGACTTTAAAAAGGTAACTTGAATTTAAACCCATAATACCATTATGCGCCACAAAATCGCGGTCAAAGGTGAAAAAAGAGAACAACAACGAGCAGTTTATTCCACGATATGAAGCGGACTGAGGTTTCCGAGGCGGCTGCAAGCGGCCACAGGTGTCCACAAGCTGTTGCAAGCACGGCCTGAGGTTTCCAAAGGCGGTTGCAAGCGGCCTGAGATACCTAAAGGCGGTTTAAAGCGCCCTGAGGTTTAAACAAGCGGCCCCAAGCGGCCTGAGGTAGCCAAAGACAGTTTTAACCGGCCTGAGGTTCCCAATGGAGGCTGCAAGGGACCTGAGGCAGTCAACATCACTTCCAATGAGGAAGAGAAAAAGGAAAAGTGAGAATAGTAGCACGACTGTCATTAGAATAATCCGATCCGTCACGTCAAAAGTAGCCCGTGAATCTTTCCCATTCCTTGGTCATTCTCCAGTTGTGTATCCTTCCGAGCGGCTGCTCCTCTCCTTCCCGACCTCCGATGGCTGCTCCGAACCAGCAGATCCCCCAGCAGGCGCCTCCCGACGAGCCGGAAGCTGAGGTACCTCTGTCTCTCCCCCTCCCTCCCTCTCCCTCTCTCTCTCTCTCTCTGATTCTCCTTCTTCAGCTCCTCGACCCCCGTCCCTGCGACATTCCCGAAGTCGAAGCCGCCGTCCTCAAAGAAGTCCTCCTCCTCTGCCCGGATGTAAACAAGCAGTGGATCAGGGAGAGGGCCGGCCACGGAACCCAAGTCCTCGTAAACTTCATCTTCGAGAACTTGGACGAAGTCCCGTTGGAGGCGGCCAAGAGGAGGCTTCTGAACGTCTCGATGAACTCGGTTGGTTCCTTGGCTTCCAGAAGGCTTCGCCATGAAAGCTTCTGCTTCAACAAGCTTCAAGAAGGCCTCTTTTTCCCGCTTGACCTCCTTTTTGGCAATTAAAAGCCGCTTTTTGACAATCAAAGGCCGCTTCATCTGAATACAATGCTGGTATTTCCAGAACTCCTCCTTCAAGCAGTTCACGGAGGAGGACGAGATCAGGGAGATGAAGATCGACGCCTTGGTCGTCTACATCAAACAGTTGGAAGATCCGAGGGAGAGGCTGCCCCGCGACATGAACGAATACGTGAAGCGCCGACACCCCACGGTAGTCATCTTACAGATCTTTAAAAAAAATAAAAAAGAAATCTTCGGATTACGGTAGTAGCCCGAAGGTACGGTAGCTTCCGGTAGTGAAGGGTATGCTGTAACTCAATGGGTTACTGTAAACGATATTGACAATTAACTAGATGAGGGATTACTGTAGATCTTGAAGTTCTTTCTAAGACATCTCGGGTTACGGTAATGGCACTGAGCCTTCCGGTGACCAAAGTGATAGGATTACTGTAGCTGACTAGGTTACGGTAATGATTCATGGGTTACGGTAATGATTGACATTTCGCTTAGGTTAGAAGGTTACTGTAGATGTTGGAGGTCATTGGGATACGGTAATTGCACCACGCCTTCTGGTAGCCAAAATGTTTCCGATTACAGTAACTCACTGGGTTACGGTAATTATATTGTCAGTGAACTAGATCAGGGTTACGGTAGTTCTTGGAGATAATAAGGTTACGGTAGTAATATTGTATCTAGGGTGGTTACTGTAGGTCTGGCGCACTGGATTACGGTATTTATATTGAACCAATCGATAATTCCTGGGATTGGCATTGTATGCTACACAAAAGCGGCCTTTGATTGCCAGAAAGCGGTCGAAGCGGCCTTTGGTTGCCAAAGAGCGGTCGAAGCGGCCTTTGGTTGCCAAAGAGCGGTCGAAGCGGTCTTTGGTTTCCAAAAAGCAGTCCAAGCGGCCTTTGGTTGTAAAAAAAGGCGGTCAAGGCGGCCTTTGGTTGCCAAAAAGCAGTCCAAGCGGCCTTTGGCTATAAAAAAGCCGGTTAACCGGCCTTTGGTTGCCATCATCTTTCTAAGCCTAATGTTACCAGAATCCCAAAAAGCTACCTTAGGTCACCAGAATTCAAAAAGCGGCCTGAAAAAGCGGTGCAAGCGGCCTTCGGTTGCCATAATCTTCAAGGCACCTTCAACTAAAATCCTCCTTTCTCAGATCCGCGTCAGCGCCATCTCCCAGCTGAAGACGCTGAAGAACCTGAAGGAGGTGTTCGCCGTGTGCGAGCTGATCTCGATGAAGGCGATGACGAGGGCGGTGGCGCAAGAGCTCCATCTGGCAGCCATCCTCCCTCGCAACGGAACCACTCCCTGGCTGGACACTCCCGGATCCATCAAGTCCCGCAGGAAAATGGCCCCTCTCCCCGAAGTCCCTCCCTACTCGGCAGCTCACGAAGACGTCCGGAGGATCCTCGAGGTAGAGCCTTCTTCTTCTTGGATGCTAATGAGGCTTTCTCTTTCTTGTTCTATCTGTCTCTCTCCCTCTCTAACTATTAGAGAGAGAGAGAGAGAGAGAGCTTAAAGTAAAAGAGAAATCCTAGGCTGTGGGCCCAAACCCTGCCGAAGTGACCTGTGCCGTCTGCTACGATGACTACAGTAAGAAACGGTCCATCGCCTGCTGTGAGGATGAGGAGGAGGCGCATTTTGTGTGCCACGACTGCATCAGGGGACAGGGAAGAGCCCTCTGCACGGATGGAAAGTTGGCCGAGGGAGGACAGGGCTTCCTGTGTGTGGATCCGGATTGCAAGAATGTCTTGCCTTGGGGTCGGTTCTCTCTCTCTCTCTCTCTCTCTCTCTGGCTCCGTCTCTGTACTGCCGATTTTCGCATGGTTTTCTTAATTAAATTATGAATAACTCATGCTTTTTGGCTTAAACTGCCAGTTTTTGCACAGTTTCAACTAGAATGCTACTGCCTCACGGTTTTCCGCAGACTGCCGAAAAATTCGGCTACAACTGCCTTTTGCCGCTCGCGTTAACCAATAACTGCCGATTGCCACACGATTTACTTCAGAAACTGCTGACTACCGTATGTTTTTTAGTAGCAATAACCCCGCATAGTCAACTAGACTTGCAACTTCCGCTCTACAGACTGCTGAAAAAAACATGATGTTCGGCTGAAAAACCCGTTTGCCGCATGGTTTTCTGCCAAAGTAGCCGTTTTCCGCACTGTTTTTGCTGAATTTGCCGATTGCCGCACGGTTTTCTGTTCAAGTTGCCAATTACTACATTTTGTTAAAGACGCCATTGCCGGATGCTTTTTCGCGGGAACTGCCGAAAATACTACCTTTACAGAATTTGCCGATTGGAGCACGGTTTTCTTCAGAAGCTGCGAATTACCCCATGGTTTTTGTTGCAAGTACCAGTACCAAGCGCAGTCTCAACCAATGTTTGACAAGTACGGTTCGAAACCGCCGGGGGCGCTATAGGGCTTACAACGACGCAAAACACTGCTTTTTGGGGTGCTATTTTCCATTGAAACCGGATTGTGTCAAACAGTGGTCTCAACTATAATTCCAACTGCAACACGGTTTTCTTCAGGTTCTTAACAAAACACATCGGTTACAATTGCAATTGGCGCAGGGTTTGGCAGAGACCTCTAATGTTTTCTGCGCAAATTTTGACAATAACTGCCGATTGGGGCATAGTTTTCACTGAAACTGCCGATTGCCGCATGGTTTTTCGCCAAATTATCGATAGCCGCACGTTTTTCTATAGAAACTGCTGATTTACGCCCCGATGTCAGTGAAAACGCCGATTTATGCACAGTTACAGAAAAAATTGCAATTACCAAACGGGCTTCTACATAAACCGCGCAGAACAGCCGTTTGCCGCACGACTTTTAACTCAAACTGCCGATTGCCGCTCAGTTTCTCCTGAAACTGCCGTTTGCCGCACAGTTTTAATTAGAACTGACATTTGCCGCACGTTTTCTGGCTCAAGCAACCAATTGACACATGCTTTCTCTCTCTCTCTCTCTCTTCAACCTAACTGTCCTTCAGCGAACGTCCAGAAGATGTTGGACAGGGACGTGAGGAAGGTGCTCTCCAAGCGCCTGGACACCGAGGCCGTCCTCGGTCTCGAAGGCCTGGAAAGCTGCAAATTCTGCTCCTTCCAAATGCTCATCGACGCGCCCGCCGACGAGCTCAAGGTATTCTCCTGCCAGAAGTGCCGGGCGGAATTCTGCCGCAAGTGCAAGTACGACTGGCAGGACCACGCCGGAAGGAGGTGCGACGAGATGCAGTCGGTGGAGGACAAGAAGGAGGCGGCGAGGAGGCGGCTGGAGGAGGAGCTGGCGATGGCCGTGCTGAGGACCTGCCACCGCTGCAAGTTGGTCTTCGCCAAGAGCGACGGCTGCAACAAGATGACCTGCCGCTGTGGGGCCAAGCAGTGCTATGTATGCAGGGAAGCGGACATCGAGTACAACCACTTCTGCCCGTAAGCGCCTTTTCTTCAAAAGCGGTCTTTGGTTGCCTAAAAGTGGCTTTTAATTGCCAAAAGCAGGTCAAGCGGTCTTTGGTTGCCCAAAAGCGGCTTTCAGGCACATGAGGGACCCCCGCCGCCCGGGCGTCTGCCCTCAGAACTGCCCGGCCAAGTGTCTTTTGTGGACAAAGAGGGACGATGTGGACAAGGCTGCCATCGCCAGTGTCAAGGAGAAGGCCGGTGCCGACAGGGAGCTGAGGGGCATCGTCCAGGACTTCTAAGTAATCGCAGCGAAGAATTAAGACTGTGATACAATACAGTAGAATAAATTCAGTTCACGAGATCATTGTTTTAGTGGGGGAAGGAATTGTTTGTAGATTGTTTGATCAATTTGTTTTAATGTCTTTGGTTGGATGAATTTGCGATTGCCTTTGTTTTTGCAGATTGCCGCACGGTGATCTTCATTTCTGATCGGTGTTTGCTGCTGTTGGCGATGAACGCACGGTTTTCTGCTGAAGTTGCCTATTGCCGCACGGTTTTAGGCGAAACTGGCCGCTTGCCGCATTATTTTTGACAGGAACCTTCGTTTTCCGATTGCTGCACGATTTTCAGCTGGATATGTTACATGACTTGTGACTGAAAATGTCAAATGCCACACGGTTTTTGGTTGATATTCTCGGCTGCTTGCCGCACGATTTTACTCTGAAAGTGTCGCACGTTTTCAGATTCACTATTCGTTTGTCGCACAGTTTTTAGATAAAACTGCCAATTACCACAGGGTTTTGATTTGAAACTGCCGAATGTCACAGTTTTCTGCGGCATCTTCCGTTTGCCGCACGGTTTTTGGTTGACTTTGACGATTGCCGCACGGTTTTCTAAAGAGATATACAGGATGCTGATAAAGGGAAAACTTTCGGATGCAACTGCAATCGCCGCACGATTTTAACTTTAAACTTTTAAGACAAAACTGCAAATTACAGCACGGTTTTCTGCCGAAGTTGCCTATTGCCATATGATTTTGGTTGAAACGGCAAGTGCCGCACGGTTTTCTTCATAATATCTTTAAAATGTTTTTGAAATGTTTAAAAAAATGTTTAAAAAATGATAAAAGCATGACTTTCGGCTGTTAACTTTAAAAAGCTGCTTATAAAATGCCGCACAGTTTTCTGCTAAAATGGTCGATTGGCGCATAGTTTTCAGCTGAATCAATCGATACACTCCATATTCAGTCCACCCTCTTATCCATTCAAACTCTGACCTATCGATGATCTCCTTCAGATCCCTGCAACTCTGGAACGCCTGGTAGGCGGATGAATGGAGTCCTTCGAGGATGTGCTTGTTTCCGGCGTTGATCCTCAGGTCCTTCTTGATCAGACGAATGAGGTACATCACCTCGAGGCCAGACAGTCTGAATTTATTGATTTTATTTATAAAATCATTATTTTATCGTTTTTCTTGTTTAAAAAAAAATGATTTTATTATCATTTTTCTTTTTAAAAAAAGGAAAAAAAACTAACCGCTTGGCGGCGAATTTCAAATGCGAAATCTGATCGGCGTCGCTGGTGAAGTCGGTGAGTTTTGTGAGCCAGCGATCGACCTGAATTAGGGATTGAAGAGAGAGAGAGAGAGAGAGAGAGAGAGAGAGAGAGAAGAGAGAGAGAGAGAAGAGAGAGAGAGACCTTCTGGATGCTCCAGTCGCTTTTGGAGGCGGGGATGGCCTTCTTCTTCTCCAGGGCCTCCCTCACGACAACCGAGGCGTCTCCATTCGACTTGTAGCTGTTCACCAGCTCCTCGTGATCCAGGTCGTAGATCTGCAAAATGCAAATTTTATTGGTCTTACGAGGAAAAGAATTTAGGCACGCTGGATTGTTTTTGACAAAAAAGGTTGCTTGACCAGTCTTTTGGTAATTTAAAGCCGCTTTTTGGTAACCAAAGGCCGCTTTTATGTATACCATTGTGCTAAAAAAACACGAATTATCGGTTGGTGCAATATTATTACCGTAATCCAATGAACCAGACCTACAGTAACACCTCTAGATACAATATTATTACCGCAACCTTATTATCTCCAAGAACTACAGTAACCCCTAATCTAGTTCACTGTCAATATATTTACCGTAACCCAGAGAACTACAAATGTAATCGGATAACTTTGGAAACCGGAAGGGACAGTAAAACTACCATAAGATCCAAAAACTACAGTAATCCTATCAACTAGGATCTGGAGAGTTACAGTATGATTACCATATACCAATGAACCTATTGAGGTTCAACTACAGTAACTTCGATAACAAAACGAAGGTATAATTTCAGTTACTGTAACAACAATATAATTACCGTAACCCAATGAACTTGTTGCTCTACAGTAACCCGTCATTTTGGTTATTGAGAGATGCATTATCATTACCGTAACCCATTGAATAAGTTGATTACCATACCCTAGTTACCATAACAACACTATCCACAGTAACAGGTTCACTTAAGTTACATTAATATTGCTACCGTAACCAAATAATTACCGCAAAGCAATTAACTTCAGGAGCTACAGTAACCAGTTTCCCTTACTGCGGTGTTCTCACCTCAGCGAAATGTTTTAGAATCTGTTTCTCCTTCATGTTGTAGACCCTCTGATCAATGCCAGGCAGCAGAAGAGTGAGCAGAGTGTGAGTATCTCCATCGTATCCTTCTGAAATCACCCAAATTAGACTATTACAATCGCATTGGCTCACCGTTGGTGATGAACATCTTAACCGCAGACGACTTGTCCGTGTACTTGGAGACGGAGCAGATGACCTCGCACAGTTTGCAGAACTAAAATCACAAATTTAGTGAATTTTACAGAGAAACAAAGGGCAAAAAAAGAATCAATAGTTAACGTACCTTATAGAAGGCGTTGAATTTGGCGGACTCGTCCGGTTCGTCCGAGAGCTTTTCCTCTTTCTTTCCCTCCTTCTTCTCTCCCTTGGTCTCCTTTTTCTTCTCCTCTTTCGCCTCCTTCTTCTTGTCCTCTTTTCCCTTCTTGCTCTTCTCTTTCGGCTCCTCCTCCTTTTTCTCCTTCTTCGGGCGTTTGGGCGTGGGCTCCTCCACCTCCTCTCCAGAAGCCTCCTCCTTGGAAGCCTCCGTCTTCGGTGTCTTCTTGGTACTCTTCGGTGTTTTGACTCCGGAGGACTTGTCGCTCCTAGCCTGCGCCAGGTCAGCGATCAGCTTCGACATCATCTCCTTGTCGTCGTCGGTCAGAGAGTCCCAGTCTGAAAAATATCGAATTTTTTAGGTTTTCAAAGACAATTTTTTTTTAGATTTTTAAAGGCAATTTTTCGAGAATATTCAATGAAAAAAGGCAGTTTTTCAAGCATTTTCTAAGTTTTTCGAGTTTGATATATAAAAAAGGCAGTTTTTCGAGGTTTTTCAATGAAAAATGCAGTTTTTAGGTAATTCAACCAGAAAAAGCTTTTTCTTAAAGAGTCATTTCAATGAAAAATCCAAGTTTTTAAGGTATTTCAATCAGAGAAAAGGTAGTTTTTCGATATTTTTCAATGAAAAAACCAATTTTCCTAGATTTTCCAACTATTTCATATGAAAAACCGAAATTTTAGGTATTTCAACCAGGAAAAAGGCCGTTTTTCGAGGTATTTCTATGAAAACAAAAACTGTTTACGAGCGGTTTCTATGAAAAAGGCAGTTTTTCGAGCTTTTTTAAAACATGGAAAAGGCAGTTTTCATGTTTAAAATGAAAAAAAAAAACTTTTTTCTATAAAAAAGGCTTTCGAGATTTTTTTTCTATAAAAGACAGTTTTTCGATCTTTCTCTACCTACGAAAAAGGCAGTTTCAGGCTTTTTTCTAAGAAAAGGGCAGTTTTTCGAACGTTCTATATGAAAAAGGCAGTTTGTCAGGCTTTTTTTTTAACCAAAAAGGCAGTTTTCAAGCTTTTTACATTAAAAAAGGCAGTTTTTCGAGCTTTTTCTATGAAAAGGGTAGTTTTTTCAGGTTTTTCGTATGAAAAAGGCAGTACGGCCTTTTCTATAGAAAAAGGCAAGTTTTTGAGATTTTTCTTCAAAAAGGCAGTTTTCAAGCTTTTTTTTTTTTTATGAAAAAGGCAGTTTTTCGAGTGTTTAATGAAAAATCCAATATTTAGATAATTCCATATAAAAATAGATTTTTCGAGATTTTTGATTAAAAAAAGGCAGTTTTTCTCGATTTTTTAGGTCTTCAAAGGCAATGTTTTGAGCCATTTCAGTGAAAAATTAGATTTTTAGGAATTTCAACCAGTAAAAAGGCCGTTTTTAGAGATTTTCGATTAAAAAAGTTTTAAGCATAAAAACCTTCGATGTCTCCCTCCTCGTCGACGACTTTGGTGGTGGCGCGTGCCTTGTAGAAGGTCTCGAAGAGGCAGTTCGGATGGAAGTAGGCCTTCATGTCAGGAGCAGGGCCCTCGGCGTTCTGGACGAAGGGGTTCGGCGTGATCTTAGCCAGCCTCAGTTCCTGGAATAAAATAGTTATTAGGGAACTTCAGATAGTTTTTCAAATTTTAGGTAATCAAAAACCGTAGAAAGCGGCCTGAGGTCGCCAGAAAAAGCGGAAAGCGGCCTGAGGCTGCCATAAAAAAGGGGAAAGCTGCCTGAGGTCGCCAGAAAAAGCAGAAAGCGATCTGAGGTCACCAGAATCAACAAAAAGGGATTTGCTTGTTTTCACACTTTTACCAACCAAACGACCAAAGTTCGATCCCGGTCAGTGCACTTCTTTTTATCTACTTTAATTGACTTAAATGGTAACTAAAAAACTAATTTACAATTTTTTAAAATGTTTGAATTGAATGGTTTCAATTTCAAACAAAAACTTTGGAATATTCCAGTTTTTCCGTAGTTTATCGAAAATGTCGTCTATTTATCCAATTCTTCATATTTTTCGCTAATCGGGTCAGCCAGGATCCTCAAAAACAAGGAAAAGTGGTGACTGACCCCTTTCTGCAGCTGCATCTTGCACTTCTTGCAGCCAGCCACGCGCTTGGCGTAGTCGACGGAGAATCTAGTCGACATGCTGAAAATTAATTAGAAATTAAAGGACTATTGGTGCAAATCGATAACATAAATAAGCAAGGATTCTAAAGGACTGTCAGATTAAAGGACTATCGAAAAAATAAGGGCTTTAAAGGACTATCGAAAGAATTAAGGCTTTAAAGGACTGTCAACTTAAAGACATGACAAAAATTAAGGGTTTTCAATTTTTTTTAAAGTTTTAAAAAGGACATCGGAAAAACGAGGATTTTAAAGGACTCAAACAAGGGTAATAAAGGACTGTCAATTATTTAAAGGACTGGTAAAAAGGTAAACAATCTTATAAAAAAAAATTCAAAGGACTATAAAAAAACGAGGTAAAATTCTGATAAAACATTAGAATTTCAACAAATCAATACAAATATGGCATTTCTTTATATATACATGGTAAGACAGCACCGGAATAAGAACAACTCGTAACTAGTGAAATACGATTTTTACTGTAAAATCAGAATTTTACAGTAAAATCGGAATTTTACAGTAAAACCAGAATTTTACGGTAAAATACAGTAACCCTAGGAATAGTATACAATCAATAGAACTCTAATATGTGTATCTTTCAGAAGGCCTGTTTCAGACGAAGAAGAAGAACTTCAGACGCCGAGGAAGGTCTTGATCATGGTCTCCGAGGCCAGGCCGGGCGTGGTCTTTCCGTTGACGATGTCGGCCTCCAGTTTGGGCACCATCGCAGAAATGCGCGGGTGATTCACGAAGACCGACATGATCTCGTCCTTCACGTGGCTCCACATCCACTGAAAAGGGGGAAATGAGGGAAAGCCGCTTTTTGGTAAACATAGGCCGCTTGGCCTGCTTTTTGGAAACCAAAGCCCACCTGGCCTGCTTTTTGACAAATAAAAGCCGCTTTTTGGCAACCAAAGGCCGCTTTATCTGCTTTATGGCAATTTAAAGCCGCTTTTTTGGCAACCGTAAGCCACTCGATCTGCTTTGTTTTACATTTAGAGACGTTTTTTTGGCAACCAAAGGTCGCTTAACCTGCTTTTTGACAAATAAAAGCCGTTTTTGTCAACCATAACCCGCCTGACCGGCTTTTTTCATAATAACAAGCCGCTTTTTGGCAACAAAAGGATGCCTGGCCTGCTTCCTGGAAAATAAAAGCCGCTTTTTGGCAACCATAGGCCGCTCGACCTGCATTTTTTTCTTTAAAGCTCGAGCCTCTGCTTCACATGGTCCGGACTCCTTTGAAAATAACACCTCAAATTTGAATATAGCAACCCCAAAAAGTGATTTTAGTGTCATTTAAAGGCCAATACCACCTCCTTTTCCTTTAGAGGGACGTTTAAAAATTAAAAATAAAACATTAGTTTTACAATGCAAAAAGTGGAATTTCACTTGGAAATATTCTATTTTACGATTGTTCGCTGTTTTTTTTAAGTGTTTTGCTTAAAAGTCGCAAAATTCTGTTTTTTAAGAGAATTTGAAAATTTCAATAATTATTTCCAAAGTTCAAATTTCCACGACCTTGGGATTGTGGTCTACAAAAGGTTTACAATGCAATATACCTGTTTCTAGTTGCCAAATTGCCGATACAAATTGGGCAAAAAAGAAGTGCACCGACCGGGATCGAACCTTGGTCGTTCGGTTGGTATCTTGGCAGTTCCATCACTACCGTAACCCACTGACCTTAGTGAGCTGCGCATGGCGCTTGTGCTCCAGTTCGCCCGACTCTCCGATGGTATCCCAGTATTCGAACATGTTGTCGGCCACGAAGGACACCGACTCTTCGTCCATGATGGAGGAGCGGAGGACCTGAAATTCTTAATTAAGTTACCGTAATCCTCAAGAAACCGACCCTGGGACTCCAAACTTTCGACTTGGGGCGCATGTACTTCAGGGCGGAGATGTACTCGGCCTGGGTGAGTTTGGCCTTCGGCTTCAGCTCCCCGTCGTCCTTCGTAACAACCAGCAGGTCGCTGATTTCCATGATTCCGCGCTTCACTCCCTGAAATTCAGAAACTAATTATCGACTATCACGCGCCGAAAGTTGAGGGAAACTGGCTCAAAAATCAGGAGATTAGACTACTATCCCCATTTATTAAAAAAAATTATCCGCAAAAAACATTTGGATGAGTTGTCGGGCTCATCCGAAATTTACTTCTTTTATTATTTCGGTTATTTTCGAAAAATTGTTTAATAAAACAAATTAAATTTTCTTTAAAAAATTGTGTTTAATTAGGTTATTTTGGTAAAAAAAAACATTGAATTAACAATTTTCTACAAATTTATTGGATATTTTTAATCGGTTATGTTTGTAAGATTGTTAAATTTAAAAAAACTTTTATTTATATATAGGCTGTCTAGGGTTATAAAACATTTTTTTAAAATCCCTCGTCTTAAAAGTAGGACAATTTTTGCTGAAAACTTTGGTTGAAAAATAGAAATTATCGATTTCTTCCTATTTGACAAGTCAAAAAATGTAATTTTGAGGGGAAATTCATCCGTAAACAGCGGGCAGGTTGTAAAGACCGATGAGTTGTCACAATAACTGTTTTCTGTCAACCAAAGGCCGCTTGGACCGTTTTTTGGCAACAAAAGGCCGCTTGAACAGTTTTGTGACAATCAAAAGCCGCTTGGACCACTTTTTGACAACCAAAGGCCGCTTGGACCGCTTTCTGCCAACCAAAGGCCGCTTGGACCGTTTTGTTCGTAAAAATTTGTTTTTGACACGTTGTAAACATCGTGCAGATGAGTTGCCTCCTTTCACTCACCTGCAATTCATCTCCGTGCGCCGGCGACAGCAGAAGACAGAACATGTCGCACATGTCGGCCACGGCGATCTCGCTCTGACCCACTCCTAACAAAGGATTACTGTAGTTTTGTCTCTTTTTTCAAGAATTCCTACCGACGGTTTCGATGATGACCACTTCGTAGCCGGCGCCCTCGCACAGAATGATGGCTTCGTGGATTCCGCGGGTCACTCCTCCAAGCGAGCCTGAATTCGTGAAATTAGTCCATGACTGAATATTACACACCAGCTCCAGAGGAGACCACAGGTGGGAGGTCGTCTTAAGTTTGCTTTCTGATGGGGGGTTGAGTTTTTTTTAAAAAAGCGCTACGACAGAGGTGACAGATGTGAAAAAGCGATTTTTTGGATAAAGCCAAAGTTAGGGCCACGAAAATTTGAAACTAGTGGCATTAGGGTAATGCAGTTAATTATGGGTCCAGGTGAGGCGAAGGAGACAACTCATCTGCACGATGTTTATAAGCTGTCCTCTGTTTACGAACAAGTGTTCCCTCAAAATGACATTTTTGACTTGTCAGATAGTAAGAAACCGTCGATTTTTTGTTTAAACCAAGGATTGTAGCGGAAATTACTCTAATCTGAAGACAATTATTGAAAAAAAGAGTTTTGGCCTTTTTAATAATACTTACTTATTGGCCAATGGCCACACCGGTTTCGACAGTGTTTGCCACATGTGTTTGCACACTTTTATGAGCTAAATGCCGTATCTTCGGATTCGATGTGTAGGAGGCTTCACTATGAATAATACCGCTTTATGGAAACCACAGGCCGCTTAAACCGCTTTTTTGGCATCCATTTGCGGCTTGGACAGCTTTTTGGCAACTTTTGAAATTTTTTGTAATTTTAAACAAACTAGATTTTTAAAATGGTGACAGATGTGAAAAGGATAATCGAAAGCTGCGATAAATGGAAAAAGAGGGCCTAAATTATCCGCCGGCACAAGAAATTTGAATTTGGGCGGCCTTAGGTTGTAGAATCCAATGTTTTATACGCAGGATTCAAAAAAATCACTGGGGAAGGTGCTATTTGTCTTAAAACGTCACTATATTTGGGGGGTGCTATATGCAAATGAGGGGTGCTAATTTCAAATGCGACCGGTCCGTGTCAAGTAGTGGTTGAACTATTGGATTTGCATATGGCAGAGCGGCCTGAGTCACCAGAAAAAGCAGAAAGCGGCCTGAGGTAACCGGAAAAAGCGGAAGGCGGCCTAAGGTCGCCAGAAAACGCAGAAAGCGGTCTGAGGTCGCCAGAAAAAGCGAAAAGCGGCCTGAGGTCACCAAAAAGCGGAAAGCGGCCTGAGGTCGCCAGAAAAAAGCGGAAAGCGGCCTGAGGTCGCCAGAAACAGCGGAAGGCGGCCTGAGGTTGACCGAAAAAGCGGAAAGCGGCCTGAGGTCGCCAGAAAAAGCGGAAAGCGGCCTGAGGTTGACCGAAAAAGCGGAAAGCGGCCTTCAGCGTGTCGTTAATGAACTTGGCACTAAATTAATACACATCGAGGTAAACTACTATTTTTCTAGTTGTTGTATTCTAATTTAAGCGTCTGTGGCCTAAAACGAACCACTGGTGGGTGACTGTCGAATGTAGGCCTTGGGATTCCTCGACAACTCCTGCATCCTCGTCAGATCTCCCAGAATAGAACCTTCAAAACTTCGTTTAATCCTTTTTCGTTCTCAAAAACCTCCAGTAATTGCACTCGATGGGTCGATCGTGAGGACGGCCGTCTTCATATTCCTCTTCTCCGTCAGCTCTTGGCCCAGCGCTTCGATGAAAGATGATTTTCCTACGCCCGGACTGCCAGAAATGCCTGAAATTTGAGGGAATTTACAGGTTTCAGCTTTCGGCTTTTTTCTGGCGACCTCAGGCCGCTTTCCGCTTTTTCTGGCGACCTCAGGCCGCTTTCCGCTTTTTTTGGCGACCTGAGGCCGCTTTCCGCTTTTCTGGCAACCTCAGGCCGCTTTCCGCTTTTTTCGGTGACCTCAGGCCGTTTTCTGCTTTCCTGGCTACCTCAGACCGCTTTCCTCTTTTTCTGGCTACCTCAGGCCGCTTTCCGCTTTTTTTGACGACCTGAGGCCGCTTTCCGCTTTTCTGGCGACCTCAGGCCACTTTCCGCTTTTTTTGGCGACCTGAGGCCGCTTTCCGCTTTTCTGGCGACCTCAGGCCGCTTTCCGCTTTTTTTGACGACCTGAGGCCGCTTTCCGCTTTTTTCTTGTGACCTCAGGCCGTTTTCTGCTTTTTTTTCTGGCGACCTCAGGCCGCTTTCCTCTTTTTCTGGCGACCTGAGGCCGCTTTCCGCTTTTCTGGCGACCTGAGGCCGCTTTCCGCTTTTCTGGCGACCTCAGGCCGCTTTCCTCTTTTTCTGGCGACCTGAGGCCGCTTTCCCCTTTTTTTGGCGACCTGAGGCCGCTTTCCGCTTTTCTGGCGACCTCAGGCCACTTTCCGCTTTTTTTGGCGACCTCAGGCCGCTTTCCGCATTTTTGTAGCGACCTGAGGCCGCTTTTCGCTTTTTCTGGCAACCTCAGGCCGCTTTCCGCTTTTTTCTGGCAACCTCAGGCCGCTTTCTGCGCCTAAAATCCCACCTATTCTGAAGATCATCGCGTCGCGTCCCTGCTCGGCGTATCTTTTGTGCTCCAAACGGAGGATTTCCTGAGAAATTGGAGGTTACAAAGAGAATAATTAGCATCCAACCTTCAAAAGGAGGTTCCCCTGCGCTCTCTTTCGGGGATTCTTCGATTCGACGAGAGTGATGGCCGAGGCGAGGGCGGCCCTCGAGCCGGAGAGGATTCCATCGCGCAGGCGAGTCACCTAAACCACGGAAATTAGAATATTATACAACAAAAAAAGAAAAATTCAGAGGATTGTTCTCAAAATTCCAAACAGTTTTCAGAACAGCCAGCCGGCTGTCACAAACTAATGAAACTGTGCCAGCCGGTTGTCACCAAAGGAGGTAAATCCACCAGCCAGCTGGTTACTAAAACGTTCCTGCCAGATGACTGGCACAAATGGCTAACTACCAGCCGTTTGTCACAAAGATTGGTGATCGTGCCAACTGGCTATAGCTCCAGCCAGCCGGTTGTCACGTTATTTGATGTCTTACTTACCGTAGGATCATCGTGAGTGATGGAGTCGTCCCAGCGAAGCTTCGAGTACTTCTCGATCAGCTCTTCCAGTGGAGGCGACTTCTCCACCTCTGGGAACGTCCACGGCGCCCCTCCTCGCTGGCTAGCGACTTGTCTGAAAGCAGCATATTAGTATAAAAACGTACAATTCTAGACTTTAATTTAATGTCTTTCTCTAAAGATATTACTTGGGCACCAGAGCAGTTTACTTTTATTTGGGGAGTTTAAAGCAACGCTCCACCATATAAAACGTAAAACACTGTTTTTGATGAGCTCCGGTCTCATTTTAAGTTAGCACGTTGATATAAAAGGAAGAATTTTAAGGCAGGGCGCCGCGTTCGAGTTAAGGTCCCCCTCTTAACTGAATTACGATTTTGGGACAGACACCGAGAGAGTGTACACCCCGCGGAGAGCGCAATTAATGTTATCCGAGCTTTTTGTGAGATTCGAATACTGCTGGAGATCCCGCTGTTTTTTCAACTAGCATTGAGCCATAGACAAAAAAACGAAGAAAATTTTGGGTTTGAGTTCTATGCTGGAGTTTGTGGTCCATGAAAAGTTTGAAAAACTCAAAAATATTTTTTTAAAGTATTTTTTGTAACATTTTATTTTTGAAAGTTGCTTAATTTGGCGTTGTAAGCCGTACAAACTCAAAAGCTGTTTTTTGCTATACTCATTTTCTGTTTCAAAATGAAAAAAAAATGTAATACATTTTTGTTGCGACAAATTAATTAAAAGTGAATCCAACACCATCAATATGTTGTAATCTGCTTTTTTATTTCCGCTGGAACATTTTTTTTGTAAAAGTGCAATTGGCGAAGTAAAGCAGCCTGCGTAGTTTCGCCAAAACCCAATTCTTCGACCGCTATTCCAGTGCCGTATTCATAATTTCCCTTACCTAACGGCTGACAGGGCTCCTGCCGACCGACTGCCTGCCCGCCAGGCACCCGTCAACATTCCTAAACTCCTAGTTAAAAAAACACTTTAAAAAAAACGAGACAGAGGGAAGTACGTGCTGTGGGAGCAACATCAAACAAGAACAATTGAGAAGAAAGATAAGCAGGACAACTGTTTATGCAATAAATAAATAATTTACAGTGGGATTAGGCCCCGTTATCGCCGTAGAGACCGCGCGTGCTGATGAGCAGCTTGTCCCAGTCGATCTTCGAGTGGTAGACCTCCCGATGCAGCCAGTTCTTGTAGTGCTTAGTGAACCTGAAATCAGAATATAAGATCCAGAAGACGAAATGAGATACCTGGGTCCCAGTTCGGGGTTGTAGCCCAAAACGGAGCGGAGACAGGAGTCCACGGACTCGTATTCCCTCATATCCACGCGGTTCAGGTAGTCATCGCCGGGCATCGGGTCGTCGGTCACTTCTGAAGATACGGAAATGTAGAGACAAATTTAAAAAAAAATTAGTCATTATTTTCAAATTTTAGACACTTTTTAGTTTCCTCATTATTTCGTATAATTTGAATAATGGAAATTATACTTTTAAACCTAGTTATAAAAAAATTTTATATGTAAAAAAACAAAGTTTTTATTATTTAAATTTAAAAAAAAAGATTGTATGAACCATTATAATTTAATTTTACGGACCGCTAATTCAGGGTAGAGCCCTTTTATATGACCAATCTGCATAAAGTGACCCCTACTTCTGTGTCTCTAACTTTGTTCGTCTGCCTCAATTGCCTCGGCGTCTGCTGTTTTACGTATGCGTCTCTATCTTTTGGCGTCTGACTCTCTGGCATCTCCATCTGCTCTTGGACCATGGGCTTCTGCGTCTCTAACCTCTACTTGCGATATTGACCTTAATAATTTTAGTTGGCCGATCTGCGTCTCTAACCCTCTGTATCTTCTCTAACCACCAATCCTGCCTGTCTGACCCCGTTCATCTACTTTTCTGTGTCTCTAACTTTCGCCTCTGCGTCTATGACCCTGTGAATCTACTTTTCTGACTGAAAATCCTGCGTATATGAGTGTGCCTGGGTCTCCAACCTCTACCCCTGGTTATTCACCCTCGTGTCTGGTTTTCCAAACCCTCTTCATCTGCGTCTCTGAGCTCTCCCTCTGATTCTCTGACCCTGCACATCGGCGTCTCTGACTTCTGGGTCTACTTTTCTGACCAATGTATCAGAGTTCATGATCTTGGTGTCTGCGTCTCTGACTTCGGCGTCTGTTTTCTGACCCTTCCCAACTATGTCTCTAACCCAGTCTTCTGCTTCTCTGCCTCTTACCGATGGCCAACTGCGGGTAGAGCTTGGAGTATCGCCGGCTGTGGAACCTCTCCACGGCCGCTTTGAGCTCATTCTCCTCATTCTGGCAGTCGTAGGACTTCCTCATCTCGTTGGCAAAGGCCCAATCGTCCGTCAACCTGGAATTTCACGATTTCTCTTTCTTTCTTTGTTTCTCTCCCTCTCTCTCTCTCTCTCTCTCTCTCTCTCTCTCTCAAAATCCTCACCTGTGCCGCACTTTGCTGTAAATAGCAGACATGATGTCCATATTAGCCCTACGCCACTGCCTTCCTAGGTACCTGGACTGCATCTTCAGCAATTTCAGCACATAGAGTTGGAAAATGCCCTAAAATCGACTATTTCGGTTTTTAAAAAAATGGATTACCAAGCGGATTTTCAGAGATCTCTTGAGGATGGGGGCCGATTTGAAGACCATGAGCATCATGATCCTCGACTGACGGCTCTTCACCAGCTTATTCAGGACCCTGGAAAGAAAAGTGAGGCCTTAAAATGGGAAAAAGAAGAAATTACCTGACAAGATTGAGGGAGGAGAAGACATTCCTCCAGAGGAAGTAGACCTCCTTGTTCTCGGCAGACTCCTCAACGTTGTCTGCGTTCAGAGTCGGCCATTCTTCTGGAAAGAAATGATAAAAAATAGCATTTAAAGAAGGAAAAAAGAAACAGACCTCTGTTTCTGACGTAGTGGAGGGCCGCCTGGGGGTAGTTGTAGGGGAAGATTTCGTGTCTGGACTGGACGTAGCGCTGCATGTTCTGGTCGAGGAACTTGAGCAGCAGGGGGATTCCATTGCCGAACACCTGGATTTTTTTATTTTATAAAAAAGGGACTCATTTCTAACCGGCTTTTCGAGCTGCTTTTTCTTGCAACCTCAGGCCGCTTTCCGCTTTTTCTGGCGACCTCAGGCCGCTTTTCGCTTTTTCTGGCGACCTCAGGCCGCTTTTCGCTTTTTCTGGCGACCTCAGGCCGCTTTTCGCTTTTTCTGGCGACCTCAGGCCGCTTTCCGCTTTTTTCTGGCGACCTCAGGCCGCTTTCCGCTTCTTTCTGGTGACCCCAGGCCGCTTTCCGCCTTTTCTGGCGACCTCAGGCCGCTTTCCGCTTTGCTCCCTTACCACGTGCTGGCAGAGGTACTCGAACTGGTAGATGTGGTTCTGCTTGAAGTGCTTGATGAGCAGAATCAGGATCGAGGAGGTGGCCTTCACCAGGATCTCCTTGTGTCTGTTGATGTCTATCGTCAGCCGCACACTCTCCTCCAGCGGATTGCTCGTGGAATTGTCTAAATCCAGCGATTTTCATCATTTTTTAAAAGAATTTTAAAATTTTATAGTAAAAAAATACCCAGACTGATGGAATTCGAGAGGAAATCGCAGCCATCCGTCTCGGGCGTCAGCACGTCCACCAGAATGTTCAGGGCGTCGTTTTTGGCCTAAAACGGGTTTTATAAAACTTAAAAAAAGATTTTTTAAAGAAAAAAAGAGAAAAAGAAAACCTTGTTGGAGGGAGCGGAGGCGAGGAGGACCTTGAGAAGAGCGACGATGTACTGGCTGAGGTTGGGCAGAAGCATACGGTAGAGCTTCTCCGATCCGCTCTCCTTGATCTCCTCCTTGCGGGAGAATAGGTAACGATTGAACTCTTCGTCTTCTTCGGCCTGAAAAGAAAGTATGAATTGGTATCAAAAAGTATGAATTGGTTGAAGGGAAGAGCCCCGTTTTTGGCAATTAAAAGCCGCTTTTTGGCAACCAAAGGCCGCTTGACCTGTTTTTTTTTTCAATCAAAAGCCGCTTTATTGCAACCAAAGGCCGCTTTATCTGCTTTTTGCAATTAAAAGCCGCTTTGTGGCAACCAAAGGCCGCGTAAACCGCTTTTTCTATATTAAAATGTCGTCTCTCTAAAACTCGAGCCTTTATAAGCCGCTTATAATAAGCGCTGTCGTAGAAAAGTGACCACATTCGATTTGGCTCAAAGTTGGTCTACAACCTTCCAATATTTGAAACGTGCGGTTCGAAAGAGGAGATATTTAGACCAATAAAGGGCAATAACAGTACTTTTTGGGTGTGCCATATGCAAATGAGGGGTGCTATTTGAAATGGTACCAATCGCGTCAAACATTGTAACCTTACAATGCTCTAAAAACATTATTCTGAAAGCTTTAGCTCATACGTGGGCACGGTACCGTAACCCGGTTCGTGGCGAGACCACCACCTTAAGAAAAACTGACTTTTTGGGTGGTCAACGAGACCCCCTCTTATATAAAATTTTGCCTGGCGAGACCCCCACCCCTGTAAGTTACGGGGTGCTGCCCATGTATGCTTTAGCTCAATATCGATTTTATGTTCCGGATTACGGTAGCTTAAAAATTGTAACTGAAACATTTCAAATATTTTGGATATTGGATTTTTAAGGTTATAAATATTAAAATGTGCAGAATATTATGAGGACAACGACGGTTTTAATATTAAAAAAACCCATAAAAACGTTTTTTTTTGAGGATTGTAGGCATTTTACTAAAGAAGACAGGAAAAAGTAAGCGTTTTCATTTAATTCTATGTAAAATTGCGCGTCACAATAAACCAAAGCGAAGGTGATTATTTTTTGTTAAAAATACATTTAAAAGTGAAAATTCGGTTTTTAAAAAAACGCACAAAAAAGCGATTTTTCGTTTCATCACATCAATGTTTCAACCAAAACGGGCTCAAATTTTTCTAATTTTTATTTAAATTCTTTTTCTGAGTATTACTATCGTGAATAATTGGTTCTATCGATATATGCGCTCACAAAATTAATTATAAACAAAAAAAAGCTTTTTTTTAAAGCCGCCTGGACCTTTTGGCAACCAAAGGCCGTTTGACCTTTTTTTTTAGCAATTAAAAGCCATTTAGGCGCTCTTTGAAAAACCAGAAACTTGACCCGCTTTCTGACAAAAAAAGCCGTTTGGTCCGCTTTCTGGTAACTAAAGGCCGCTTGAACCGCCTTTTGGCAATAAAAAGCTGCTTTGACCGCGTTTTGGCAACCATAGGCCGCTTGCTCTGCTTTTCGACGATTAAAATCCGCTATAACGGCCAAGAGATATGGGCAAACAAACCTGAATCTCCCCGACGGACGTGTACATGTGATTCTTGAGTATGTTGATGGAGCTGAGGATGGACGGCGGGAATCCGAATGTGGTGTCAATGTCCCCAGGCAACTTGTAGTTGAAGAACTTCTGTCTCTCCTGCTGGACGAAGGCCTCCACCTCCTTCTTGCTCACTTTGCCCTTCCACGGCAGCAGCTTCTTCGGAGGCTCCAGGGAGCAGGGGGAACCTGCCCTCGGCGTCTGGTCTCCGCTCGTCTGACGCGAACTGCTGCGTTTGTCACTCTCCACCGACTGCTGACTTGTCAGGGCTGAAAAACAGGAGGTTTTTAATTGATTTTTCTCTTTTAATTCTCTCTCTCTCTCTTTCTTCTCTCTCTCTCTCTCTTTCTCTCTCTCTCTCTCTCTCTCTCTCTCTCTAAACTCACTATTCGTCTCGTCCCTCTCATCCCTCTCGTCCTCACTGCTAGAAGTAGCCATCTGTCTCGCAAAGGCCAGCGTCCTCTTGGCCGACATCCGAGCACCTGAATGAAGTAATTTCTAAAATAATTTTAGAGAAGAAATTTCACTTTTTCCATCAAATTCAAGAAATTTTGAGAATAAATCAATCAATTTCAAACACAAAAACTCACAATTCTCGGCGTCGCTGGCAATTACCGTAGCCGGCAGTCTCCCAGCTACCGTAATCGTGTCTTCGAAGAGGGGGAGGCCTCGGGCGGTCCGAGTTTCCTGCTTGCCGATGGCCAGCTTCTTCCAACCGCCGAGGGTGGCCAGCAGGATTTTCCAGACCAGAAGCAGGACCTGGAAGAAAGAAATTAGAATGGAGAAGTTGAAAAGAGCCCCGATTTGGTTTTTTTTAAAAACGGTCAAGCAACCTATGGTTGCCAAAAGCGGTTTTTATTTTTAAAAAGCGGGTCAAGCGGCCTATGGTTTCCAAAGCGGCTTTTAATTGCAAAAATGAAGGTCAAGCGGCTTTAAATTGCCAAAAAGCGGCTTTTATTTGACAAAAAGCAGATCAAGTCAATGTTTGACAAGTACGGTTCGTAACCGTTGTGGGAGGTGCTATAGGGCTTAAAATAACGCAAAACAGTGCTTTTTGGGGTGCTATATGGAAATTTGGGGAGCTATTTTCCATTAAGACCGGATTATGTCAAACAGTGGATCAAGCGCCCTATGGTTGTCAAAAAGCGGCTTTCAATTGGAAAAATGAAAACAGGTCAAGCGGCCTTTGGTTGCCAAAACCGGCTTTTAATTGCAAAAAGCGAGCAAAGCGGCCTATGATTGGTAAAAAGCGGCTTATAATTGCAAAAAAGCGGGTCCAGCGGCATTTGGTTGCCAAAAGCGGTTTTTAATTGCCAAAAAGCAGGTCAGGCGGCCTATGGCCCCCAAAAGCGGCTCAAGTGGGCTATGGCTGTCAAAAAGAGGCTTTTTAATTTCCAAAATGCGGTTCGAGCGGCAAACGGTTGCCCAAATCGGTTATAGACCCAAATACAGGTACTTCTACCACCCAGCTGGATCGATTTCGATGAACGTTTCTCAATTTTCCTCTACAAAATCGATATTATTGTTCTCGATTTGGCGCGTCGTGCGATTTGGCGTGATTTCCGGCTCCGCCCACTGAAAATATCAAAATTTTCCTCAAAATCTACCTTTTTCATCGGGAAATGCGGGGAATTTCCATTGTAGAAGGGAGGCATCATCTCGAACAGCACGAATAGCAGCGGAGAGCCGTGGTTGTCCAGGGGCTCCTCTGAAAATTCATTTTATTTTATTTTTTTCATTTTGGTTTTAAAAGTTTAAAAAGGGTTTTAAGTATTATAACGTATTTAAAAGCAATTTTTATACAAAAAAGAAAGAGAAATTTACCGAGTTCATGAAGGAACTGCTCCCTCTGCTTCACCGTGGTGGCGTTCCCCTCGTTCTCGGTGAGTTCCGTGTTCCTGAAATCGGTTGTTTATTTAAAATAAAACAATTTTATTTTAATTAAAACTATTTTAATTTAATTAAAACTATTTTAATTTAATTAAAACTATTTATTTTAATAAAACTAACTTTTTTATTTTGAAAAAAAAACAAAAATACAAAAAGGTGAAAAAAAAACAAAAATAATAATAAAAGTACCTGATTAGCTCGACCATGTGGTAGATCGAAGCGAGAACAACGCGGATGGATTCGTTGTCGGCCATTGTGGCCATTCGGCGTCTCTTTTCTGAAATTATTTGTATTAAACGAGGTTTTTTAGTTTTTAAAAATTAAAAAAATAGAAAAAGAGCTAGCCCGAAACCAAAAAACCGCCTGATCCGCCTTTTTAAACTAAAAGCTGCCTTTAGGCAACAACAGCCCGCTTGACCTGCTTTTTTTTAAAAATTAAAACCGCCTTTAGGCAACCATAGGCCGGCCTGATTAGCTTTTTTTGATTTTGGCCTGATTAGCTTTTTTCCCCTGATCCGGACGCACCATGATCTGAGAGGTCGGCGTTGCTGGCGTGACGGCTGTCCCGACTGCTGGCCTTCGAAATCCGGCCGTCCAGGGGGAGGCCACAGTCGAAGGGCTCCACGATCTCGGTGAGGAGCAGGGAGCACAGGGCCTGAAAATAGGAAGTTAGACCGCATTTTGACAACCAAAGGCCGCTTGGACAGCTTTTGGCAACCAAAGGCCGCTTGAACCGCTTTTTAGAAACCATGGGCCGCTTGGACCGCCTTTTGGCAACCAAAAGCCGCTTTGACCTATTTTTGGCAACCAAAGGCCGTTTAGACCGCTTTTTGGCAACCAAAGGCCGCTTGGACCGCTTTTGGCAACCGAAGGCCGCTCAAACCGCTTTTTGGCAACCATAGGCCGCTTGGACCGGTTATTGGCAACCAAAGGCCGCTTGAACCGCTTTTTAGCAACCAAAGGCCGCTGGAGCCGCTTAGGCCACTTTTTGAGATCCAAAGGCCGCAAAAACCGCTTTTGGCAAAAAAAAAAGGCCGCTTTGACCACGTTTTGGCAACCAAACGCTGGTTTCTCGAAACAAACAAAAGGCCGCTTTTTCATAACCAATGTCCGCTTGGACCGCTTTTTGCCAACCAAAGGCCGCTTGAGCCGCTTTTTTGACAATCAAAGGCGGCTTGGACCGCTTTTTAGAAACCATGGACCGCTTGGACCGCTTTTGGAAATAAAAAGCCGGAATATCGCTTTCTGACAATCAAAGATGGCTTTTGGTCAACCATAGGCCGCTTGGACCGCTTTTTTGCAACCAAAGGCCGCTTGGACCACGTTTTGGCAACCAAACGCTGGTTTCTCGAAACAAACAAAAGGCCGCTTTTTCATAACCAATGTCCGCTTGGACCGCTTTTTGCCAACCAAAGGCCGCTTGAGCCGCTTTTTTGACAATCAAAGGCGGCTTGGACCGCTTTTTAGAAACCATGGACCGCTTGGACCGCTTTTGGAAATAAAAAGCCGGAATATCGCTTTCTGACAATCAAAGATGGCTTTTGGTCAACCATAGGCCGCTTGGACCGCTTTTTTGCAACCAAAGGCCGCTTGGACCGCTTTTTGGCAACCAAAGGCCGCTTGGACCGCGTTTTGGCAACCAAAGGCAGCTTCGACCGCTTTTTGGCAATCAAAGACGGCTTTGGTCAACCATAGGCCGCTCGGACCGCTTTTTGGTAACCAAAGGCCGCTTTTTGATAACCAAAGGCCGCTTGAACCGCTTTTGGCAACCATATGCCGCTTTCGGGCAACCATAGGCCGCTTTTTTGGTTATAAAAAGCCGCTTTTACCTGATATCCCCCGCAGGAGTAGACGAGATGGGCGTTGTGGAAGGCCCTAACGAGGCAGTCGGCTTCATAGCCGCCGGTTCCTTTGTCCATCGGAGCCTGCGTAGGCACACCGGCCTCCACCTCTTCCTCGTCGGCGAAGTCTCCAAAGGCTCCCTGAATTCCGATTTTTTAAGGAGAAAAGGTGAATTTTAAGGAAAAAGGCGATTTTTACAGAAAAAAAACGAGAAGAGGTTTTAAAAAAAGAGAAAAAACTGCCTGAATTCAAAAAAGCGATTTT
Organism: Oscheius sp. G VE-2021; assembly: GCA_022343465.1. Lineage (NCBI taxonomy): Eukaryota > Metazoa > Nematoda > Chromadorea > Rhabditida > Rhabditidae > Oscheius > Oscheius sp. G VE-2021. The sequence continues at coordinate 1,151,189 of JAJQXH010000020.1, forward strand.
TTGGGACAAAATGAATAAAAACGGCAAAAAAAAGAGAGAAAACTACCTGCAGGAGGTAGAGAAAGATGCGGGAACTGGCGAGACGCGTGTCGGATTCGGCGCTCTCCAGTCGGTCGCACAGATCCCTCACAATCGACAGTTTCTTCTCCTGCGGCAGGGTGAAGAAGATGAAATCGATCTGAAATAACGGAGTTTAAATAATGTAAATTTTATAATTAAAATAGTGTTAATTATTTTAAAAAAAACATTATTTTTAAACTAAAATAATTTTAAAAAAAATAAAAATTACCTGATTCTTGTCGGCGTAGTTCTTCCAGCACTGGTAGTTGCTTGAGAAATCCTCCATTTCGGAGTAGCTGTACACTTCTGCCATCTCGGTGGCCAGGGTGTCGCATTCGGAGTATTCGAAGGTGAGGTCCTTGTCCGTCTGGAAGAAAAAAAGTAACTTTTAAATTTTAAAAAAAAAAATTTTGTCAAACAGCGATTTTATGAATTTTCGATTTCAAAATTGTGAATTTAAATAAAAATTAAACAAAGTATGAACGAAACGACCAAGGTTCGATCCAGCTCGGCGCGCTTCTTTTTTGTCTGATTTTCATTGGCCAATATTCTAATTTTCAATGCATTGAAGCTTAAAAGCATTAAAATGTTTAAAACATGTTTTGTATTTATTTTATAAATGAGCGGGAAAATAAAATTTTGAGTTACTCACGGGATCAAAAGCGGCCTTAGGCCGGCCTTCTGCATTCTATGAAACAGTAAAAAAGCGGCCTTAGGTTATCTACGTTTCGTTAAAGCGGCCTGAGGTTGTCTTCTTTCTTTTTAAAGCGGCCTGAGGATGCCTTGATTCGGGTAGTGTCTTCCGTTCAAGCCTCAAAATTTGAGTTTTCAGCCTTAATGTGAGCCTTAAATTGTTTTTCCCTGAAGCGGCCTGAGGTTATCTGCTTCATGTTAAAAGCGGCCTCAAAATGCGATATTTTGGGGCTTTATTTGCGGAAACAAGCTATTTTCATGCGGCCTGAGGATGTCTGCTTTTTGAAACAAGAAAATGGCCTGAGGCAAAAGCGGCCTGAGACTGCCTGATCGCCAAAAAGCGGCCTGATGTTACCTGATTTCTGCTTTAAGCATTTTCACGGTTTTAACCGCGATTTTGGATTGAAATCGTAGAAAATCTCAAAAATAATGAGAATATATCTCATTTGTTGGGATTCACGCGTAGTTTCTTCCTCAATTTGAGACTTTACGCCTCAAAATTTGCTGTTTTTGGGACCCAAAACGAGGTTTTTCCCCGAAATTAACTATTTTTGAAGACCAAATCCCACAATTTCGAGGGCATCCACGGGCGGATGTGGTTCTGGCGCCGGCGGGTCGTTGGAAGTGCCGGGGCCGCTGGAAGCATCCTTTAGATTCTTCAACTTGAGCAGGGACACCTGCAACGACTATAAAAGACCAGATACATCGATTTCCCTGATTATCAGGGAATTTTTAAGCCAAAAATTAGAAAAAGAATAAAAACTGACGTGTCTCCGCTGAGCCAGCGAGGAATCGCTGAACTCCGTCGACTGCTCCTCGCTCTGGGTGCCGGCGGAGCTCGATTCCTTCTCCCCGTACACTAAAATTATTTAACATAAATATAAAATATTACTTATTTACATTAAATAATAATAATAAAAACTAACCGTCCTCGGCGAAATTCGGACGCACCGGGCGCTTTTGACCTCCATCGCCAGGACTATACGACATCTGGGATTCTGAAAAACACCGAATTTTAGGATTAAAATAGAATATTCTCATTAAAAATAAAATATTCAGAACAAAATGAACAATTGGAGGCGAAAAATCGGGCAGAAACGCATTGTAAAGTGCACTTTTGCTCTTTCGAACCAGCGAGATGAAAAAGACGAAAAATACAATTCCAGGGTATTTTATTCAGCATTTTAGGCTACAAAACTGCATTTTTGTATATTATACTTAATTATTTTAAAAATTTAAACAAAAATAAATGAGAATAGCGATAAAAATAGTGAAAAATCAACAAAATAACAAAAATAGGAGTCAGAGAATTGTGGGCGGGGTTTAGAAATCGTTGCAGGACCGAACATCATTTTGAGACAAGCGAGAGGTTTTTGAGCATGTCAAATAATTCTGAACGTGTTCGAATTGTGTTTTAAAAAATATTTAATAGCAAATTTTAGGCTAATAATAAAATGAATAGGGATTTACGCACTTTTTGGAATCTACACAAAGGACAATCAGTTTGAATCATCAGAAGACCATATGGAGCATCAAAACGAAAAGAATAGGAGACGAGACATCTGGAGAGGACTTTGGAGAGAGAGAAAAAGATAGAGAGAGAAAGAGAGAAAGATAGAGAGAGAGAGAAAGAAAAAGAGAGAAAGAGAGAAAGACAACGAGAGAGAAAAGTGTGTGTGGGGGATTAAGACACGATCTCTTTCTTTCTCTCTCTCTCTCTCTCTCTCTCTCTCTCTCTCTCTCTCTCTTTCTCTCTTTCTCTCTCTCTCTCTCTTCTTTCTTTCTTTTCAGACAAAGATCTCTAACGATTCAAAAACAACTTCATTCAACTTCAAAACAAGTCATAAAACCAATCAAACATTGAATTCGTAGTTTGTGTCTTAAGCAAAGCCAACGGAGAGACTGCCAAAGATTCGCTATTTTTTAACTGTATTCCGATAGAAATATCTTTCTCTTCTATAGTCCACATTAAGAACTTTTTATCAACACAACTGGCTGGTTCACATTCTTTTCCCAACTGAGAAAGGGCCGTTGTGACGTCTTCAGTAGAATAATTTCCATAAAACTTTGTGCTTGAAAAAGTACGACGCTCATCTATCAGTTCCTGTAAAATAAAATAAAAATTTTTAAAATAAAATCAATTCATCTTACCTTAAGTTTAGCAATGATATCTTCTGTTGTTTGCCCGCAATTGTGTACAAAAACAATCTTGTCAACGTTAAGCGAAAATATATAATCGAGTGAAAAATATTGATCGTACAAAGAAAACTAAAAAATTTGTTGTGGAGAGAGAGAGAGAGAATTTACATTCCGGTTAATTGCCTCAGGCCGCTTTCCAATCTCATTTGGCAGCCTGAGGCCGCTTATCGACCACATTTTGACAGCCTCAGGCCGCTTTTCGGTCTCATTCGGCAGCCTCAGGCCGCTTTTTGGTTTTATTTGGCATGACAGCCTGAGGCCGCTTTGGTTTCAATTATCAGCCTTAGGCCGCTTTCCGACTTTGTTTGGTAGCCTCAGGCCGCTTTTGGCTTCAATTTTCAGCCGCAGGCCGCTTTCCGACCTCATTTAACAGTCTCAGGCCGCTTTTTGACCTTATTTGGCAGCCTCAGGTCGCCCTTTGGTCTCAGTCAATAGCCTCAGGCCGCTTTTGAGCCTCATTTGACAGGGCCGCTTGTCGACCCCATTTGGTAGCCTCAGGCCTTTTTTTGTTCTATTAGACAGCCTTAGGCCTCTTTTTGGCCACATTTGTCAGCCTCAGGCCGCTTTTCTACCTCATTTGGCGGCCTCAGGCCGCTTCTCGACCTCCATTGGCAGCCTCAGATCGTTTTTGGTCTCATTTAATAGCCTCAGGCCGCTTTCGACCAAAAATTGAAGTTGTAAACTCACAGAACACTGAAGAGGATGCCTGGAAAACGTAAAATCTAGGTATTCACTACAGCCGACCTCTTCAATTCGAAAAGTCTCAAATTCCCATAGCCAAATTTTTAAAAAAAAGTTATCACCTTTACAAGATAAGTTAATGTCTCCTCGGAACAATCGCATTCTTTCCAAAAACCAAAAAATGAACACTTGGCTAAAATTTTCAGAAGGTAGGAGCACACCCCATCATTTAAGGGGTCCTGAATATGTAATTTTATAAAGAAAATGATGAAAAATCCACATGAATGTCAATTTTGCCCACTGAGAACCGCACTCTTGCATCATTTGGGATCATTTGGAAGTACTCTGGATCACTTTTAATTAAATACAAAACCCCATTCTGAATTTAAATTTTATAAATTTTGAAAAATAAAAACCTTTAACGTTAGAGCTTTCACTTCGATTGGAAAAACGACGGTGTTTAGAATATGAGAAAATTCAACGGAGAAACGACTACATTCTTCAAATAATACAAAATGTTTATAAGTAAACTAAAATGAATTTTTAAAAGAATAATTTTTAAATAAAATACCTTTTCAAATATTTTACTTTGCAAATTTGAGTGCAAAAGAGCAAAGGGAATTTGGCTGCAATCGGGTAGCACCTAGAAAACAATAAAGACTGATTTTAAAATTGAAATAAAAATGTTAAAAATAAAATTATCTTTACCTTCGAAATATGAGCTTGTAAATATTTTACAATGCAATTTGAAATAGCATCAGTGGTTGTTATTGCAAAGAGAAACATGGATAAATGATATAATTGCGGCAAAAAGCGGAGAGTATAGCGTGGGTCGCTTTTATTTGAATTTTATAGTGACTTTTGAGAATTTCTGTGCAAGACCAGTTGAAAAAGCAAAAACAGAGCTCTCTCTCTTTCTCTCTTTCTCTCGCTCTCTCATGTCACTCTCTGTCTCTCTCTCTCTCTCTTTATCTGTCTCTTCGAGGATATCACTTGTTTAGAGCGAGAAAGAGAGAGAGAGAGAAAGAAAGAAAGAAAGAGAGAGAGAGAGAGAGAGAGAGAAAGAGAGAGAAAGAAAGAAAGAAAGAGAGAGAGAGAGAGAGTAAAAGAGAGATAAAGAGAAGAAGCTCTTTCTCTCTCGTTCTCTCTCTCTCTCTCTCTCTCTCTCTCTCCCTTTCTCTCTTTCTCTCTCTCTTTTTTCTTTCTCTCTCTGTCTGTCTGTCTCTCTCCCTTTCTTTCTCTCTCTCTCCCTTTCTCTCTCTCTCTTTCTTTCTGTCTCTCTCTCTTCTCTCTTTCTCTCTCTCCCCCTCCCTCCCTCTCCCTCCCTCTCTCTCTCTCTCTCTCTCTCTCTCTCTCTCTCTCTCTCTCTTTCTGTCTCTCTCTCTTTCTGTCTCTATCTCTTCTCTCAATGAGGCAATCAAGAGTAACATTATGGACCAGCTACAGAAAACACCGGTTTCAAACAGCAACAGAAGGTCCCAAAGTGGAAAGACACACACTGTGTTTGGCAGAGTGCCAGAAGATAATCCGCAGAGGGCGGAAAAAACAAAGGTGACCATGATAGTCCCAAAATCTGAAAAGTCAGAAAAGACTGTAGTTCGAACTGGAAACATGACTCAGCAAGGAAAAACGGCTGAAAGCTGTGCAGTTTCAGACACCCCAGCTAGATCTGAGAACCATCCGATAACAGAGAACCTCTATGTAGAAATTCGAGCACCTGATTTGAAATGTTTAGTTGAAGCTCAGTCAGTTGTCCCCACGGATAGTGCCATTGATTCTCGAGCACTTAGAGAACAACAGAACAGTCTAGAAAGCGCTAATGACCAAGACCAGGCACCGCGCAACACCGTGATTCACCCGCAGTTTCGTTCGTTCCCACGAGCGCCGAGCACAGCTGGCCGAGAAAGGCAAAAAAGACTGAATCACAAAAAGACAAAGAAGGCCGAGTCAGAGCACCTGGCCGGCGGAGAATCGCAACAACAACCCGCGAGAGATCGCAAAACGAGGGGTCGAGAAAGGATCCACCGGTATGGAAATATGTGGCAGAAGTTGAACACGCCTGCCCCAAAACTCAAACACGGTCTCGATAAGCTCAGAAAAGGCTCATACGACATTCAGCGGAAAGTTAGAATGAAGCAAGCAAACTTCTGGGACAAAGAACCGCCAGACACCTGCAAGCAGCGTCCAGTGAGAGAAGACTGTGAGATTCACTGGCAAGGTAACCAAAATGGCAATTGTCGCCTCAAGAACTCTCCTGAGTTCCAAGCTACACCTTCATCTCGTCTCGTCATCGTCCCCGTTCCTCGTCTCCTGCTGCCCTCACCTGTCCTTCGTCTGCCGTCCAACTCCGATGCTACTGCGGCCCAGCTCCGATCCACACCCGTACCACTACAGAAGCTGCGAAGACCGACAGTGATGGACAACACCTCTCACTAAAGCCGCCGTTTTCGCCGCCCCCTCTCGCCGGGAGAGGTCTCGGCCCTGCCGTTCCTTGACCACGTCCAGTTTTCTAACAATTGGCCAGATTGTTCAGTTCATTTATCTTGGTTCAAGTTATTTGACCCCCCTGGCCCCCGGGAGTGTCGCGGGGACCGCGCTTCCTTGATCCCGCCCCTTCGGGGCGCCGCCGCAGTTCAGTGTCAGTCGCAGTTCTGTCCGAGTATCAGTGCAGTGTGTGTC
>JAJQXH010000020.1:1162500-1305000 GCA_022343465.1 Oscheius sp. G VE-2021
ACAGTGGAGTGATGTGGCAAAATCGCGCGATTCAAAAAATAACTACCTCTGTCTCCCAATCATTTCTCTCTCTCTCTCTGTCTCTCTCTCTCTAACTGGTAAACTACTGACATTTAGTTGTTTACAACCCTCATTGAAACAGTGAAATGATGTGGCAACGGCGAGAGCAACAAAATTAGCAAAGAAACTCTTTTCTTCTCTTCGTCTCTTTTTCTCTTTTTCATTATCTCTCTCTTTTTTTCTCTCTCTACCCTCATTGAGAAAGAAATCAAAGAGTCTTTCTCATCCTCACCGTCTCTCTCTCTCTCTCTCTCTCTCTCTCTCTCTCTTCCTCTCTCTATCTTCAAAGATAAGGTAAAATTCATTTCTTAACAAAAGAAGGTGAAATTGTGAGAGTTACGTTTGCCTTCCGAATGATTCTTATAAATTCATCATCGAATCTGTTTCTTTTCACAATCCACACATTGTATCCATTATAATCTTCTTGGACTCGACATTCCAGCAGGGAAAGCGCTGCTTCCATTTCATCTAAAGAAAAAGTGCCCATAAATGTAGTGAGTCTAAATTTATGTTTTCGAGCCAGCAGAGCCAAGAAAAGTTATTTAAATTAAGAAAAAAGTCCTTAAAAATACCTTAACATGGCCTACAATAGAATAAGGTGAGTGATCGCCGAAGATGTTTACATGACGCGCGTTAATTGAGAAGATGAAAGGTAGGGTGTATTCTTCGGCATTGTGAAGGCATACCTGAAAATGACAATTTTAATTATTCATTTTGGTAATTAAATAGATCACACTTTAAATTAAACGTTTCCTTTTTACACATTAAAATTTCATCAACAATGAAGCGAGATATCACTTCATTTGTGACCCAGGCGTGGCTTCCTTGCAGCTGCCGCACGGTTTCCGCTAAACGGCGGACAGCACGAAATTTGGCAATGGAGCGCGGATACCAAACTTTGGGCCATTCTTTCGCAGCGATAACCCTGGATGAAAAATAGATATTGACTCAAATTCTTGGAAGGTCATATTTGGGCCTTAAGACACTTACGGCGCAATTTAGTGGATTTTCAGCAAAAGAATCTTCAAGCAATTCTTGGCATTTTATGGCGGTTACGCTTAGATTCTGAAATTATTTAGTTAAAAAAAAGAATCAATGAAAAACTTTCCTAGACAAGGGAAGAAAATGTTACCTCGGAGCAGCTCCATTGCCCGAGACAGTAGAATTTTGAACAGATACGGACGTGTTTTTCTAAAGTCGAGCACGTGAAATAGTTAAGTGGGTCCTAAAACTGTTTAACATCCGATACACACCAACACACGTGCACACGTGCACACACGTACACACGCACTCACGCTCACACGCTCACACCCGCTCACACACAAGCACGCACACTCACAATCAAGTGGGTCCTAAAACTGTAGACAGAGAGAGACACGTGCACACGTGTGCACGCGTGTGACACATACACACTTACACACGTGCACACACGTGTGCACTCACACAATCGCGCACGCGCACGCACACACGTATACACATGCATACATACATACACACAATCACGCATACACATAGCCACTCACTCACTCATTCACACACATACACACATACAACACATACACACATAGTCACGTGCATCTAGAAAAACACACCTCACACTCACACTCACAACAATACACATACAAGATACACTATACATCACACCAATACACGTACACACATACACACACGTAGGAACACATACATACACAAATGCACATCCATACCAAAACACGCGAACACACAAATACACACACATACATTTACTCACATACACACACTCACACACACACACACACACACACACACACACACACACACACACACACACACACACACACTCTCTCTCTCTCTCTCTCTCTCTTCTCTTCCTGTCCACCTTTGTTTCACCTTCCTCTTCCAAAAGCCTGCCCTAATGTTTCCTGGTTCTCGTGACCTCCGCCGCCCGAAATCCTCTCTCGCTCCATTGTTTCCTTTCGTCTAATAATGCCCGCCTGGTTTATTTCTCTGCACGTTGCGAAGTGAGCCATTAGGATTGCGTGACTGACGTCACACCTCCCAAACCAGACTGCCGTCTCCGCCGCTTTAGTTTCCAGAATTTTTGAATAGTAGTACCACATCTATTCATTTTAACGTCTTTTCCTTGAAAAACTTTAACTTTTCTCCAAAGAAGTTAAATTTTTCATCAAATTTAGAATTCAGAACATCTACTGGAACGTCTAATGCATCGCTGCACATAAGAGTTGAGCTGAAAGAGATGATATGGCTCTTTTTTGGGTTCAGCAGCGACCCGAACACTCCACCCTTATTTCTATCACTTTTCGTTGACATATCACTCCTTTTCAGCCAAAAAGCAAAACTTTTGACCACGGCAGGATTCGAACCTGCAATCTTCTGCTCCGTAGGCAGACGCGTTATCCATTGCGCAACGCGGCCATGCTGCCTCCTTGCTCCCACCCACTTAAGAATGCGCCCGCCGTCGCCCGCAGAGCTAGAAGACGACAACCTTTAAACAACGTTTTTGTAGTTGGAACAATAACAAATCCAGGGGATTGTAATCCGAGACTCTTGCACAAACTGAAATAAGCAATTGTTTTCAACACCCACCCCTCACGTCACCAGGTAAGTGTTGCATTATGCGGATATCCTGGTGACGCAAAAGGACCTGAACTGAAAACAACACTTTTCCTTGTCTGAGGTCCAGAAGGAACTCTTTGGGTGGTCCCCTTTATTCTTTATCTCTCTCTCTCTCTCTCTCTCTCTCTCTCTCCCTCTCTCTCTAACCCGATCTCATTCTTATCACTGCGTATGTAACCCATTTTCAAGTCTGATCCCTGCGTCTCTAACTGGTATCCCCATGTCTGACCCATTGTCTGCATCTCTGACTTAAATATAAGTGTTCATCTCTGCGTCTCTAGCCAATCTCTGCGTCCCCTTTTTTGTCTGTCTGTCTCTAACTGGTAAACTGTTGAATTGTTATGATTTTTCGCTGAAATAGTGGAGTGATGGGGCAAATGCACTCAAAGTGAAAATATCACCGATTCTCTGTCTCCCTATTACTTTTTGTCTCTCTCCGTCTCTCTCTCTCTCTCTAACTGGTTATCACTGTTTGTCTCTCTCCGTTTATATATAACTGGCAAACTGTTGAATTTTGAAGAACCCAAACGAAAAACAGTGGAGTGATCTGGTAAAATCGCGCGAAGTTAAAACAACGAAGATTCTCTTTCCCTGTGTCTCTGTGTCTCTTTTTGTCTCTCTCTCTCTCTCTGTTTCTTTCTTTGGTGAACTGTTGAATTTTTAAGAATCCGCATTGAAACAATGGAATGATGTGGCAAAGGCTAGATTAGTAAAATTGGCACAGAGTGTCTCTCCTTCTGTCTCTTTCTTTCTCTCTCTCTCTCTCTCTCTCTCTCTCTCTCTCTCTTCCGCAACATTTACATGTGTACTAACCATAAAAACTGAGAACTGAGAACAAAAGTCACGGAACGGGTCGTGTTTACGTTGTTTTGTCCTTCGAATGATCCCATTGGAACAGGTTGCGTGTGTTCATGTTTGTGTCCTTCCGAGACGAAGGCGAAAATAGCGCTAATAGGCTAATGTGGCTAGTGGTCACAACAACGTCAAAGAACTTGGGGCGAAACTTTGGAGAAAAGAGTCTGTCTCTGTCTTTCACACTCTCTTTGTCTCTCACACAAACACACACACACACATTTGCAACTTTTGCAATGACAAGCGAGGGTTTTTTCTTCGATAAACCGTTTTTGCGGTGTAATGCCAGATTTGCATAGCAATGCTTGGCCTCACGTTGACCAAATCGTTTGCACTTTTGGCATTTCTCTGTGTGCGTATGTGTGTGTGTAAGTGTGAGTTTGTGAGCGTGTGACTATGTGACTGTGTGAGTGTGCATGTGAGTGTGTATGAATGTGAGTGTGAATGTAAGTGTGTGTAAGTGTGACTTTGACTGTGAGTGTGAGTGTACATGTGTTCAAATGTGTGTGAGTGTGAGTGCGAGTGAGAGTGTGAATGTGACTGTGAACGTGACTGTGACTGTGTGTAAGTGTGAATGTGAATATGAGTGTGAGTTTGACTGTGAGTGTGCAGGTGAGTGTGTATGAATGTGTTTGAATGTGAGTGTGAGCGTGTGGGTGACTGAGTGGTGTGTGTGAAAGCGTGAATGTGAGTGAGCGAGTGTGAACGTGAACGTGAACGTGAGTGTGTATGAATGTGAATGTGGATGTGCAGGTGAGTGTGTGTGAGTGTGTACGTGTGACTTTGACTGTGAGTGTGCGTGTGTGCCTGTGAGCGTGTGAGCGTGTGAGTGACAAAGTGAATGTGAGTGTGTGTGAGCGTGAATATAAGTGAATGCGAGTGTGAACGTGAGTGTGTGTGAATTTGAATGTGTGAGTTTGTGTGTGAGCGTGTGTCTGTGTGCAGATCTTTCACCCTTTCAAACCCCACTCTTAGCCTCCAAATGATACCTTTCATCCTAAATTACCCAGGCATAAAAATACCGCTACTGTCGTCATTGCACTCTTTCAATGCCAATCTTCCCAGAACACGTCTCGTCCTTTTCTCATCTCTCGACATTCCGCCTTTAAGCTGTGCGTCAGCCGATTTGTCCGAAGGTCGCTTCGGTTCAGCGCGTGCCCCCTGGCGCTGTGACGAATTGTCGCCGGTTTGCAAGCGAATCCGGTTCGAGAATGGCAGTGGGGAACGGCTAATTACAGTCTTGAACCGTGTTCAACAACCAGGCTTCTTTGTTTTCGATGTGGGAGTTTCAGGAGGCCTCTCTTATGCTTTCTTTTTTTTTCACACTCACACACTCACTCACACACACACACACACGTACACACATCCACATTCATAAACACATTCGCATTCACACACATTCACATTTACACACATACACGCACGTGCATACACGTGCACACATTCACACACATACACACATTCACACTCATATACACATACACACATACACACATGCACACATTTACACGCATACACACACGTGCACACATTCACACACACACATACACATTCACACATACGTACACACGTACATAATCACAAACACACACACACACACACATTCACATTCACACACACTCACAAACACATACACGCATTCACAATCACATACATTCACACACGTTCACACATTCGCAATCATACACACTCACAAATACACACACACACATTCACAATCACATACATTCACACACGTACACACATTCACAATCACAATGACACATTCACAATCACACACACACATTTACATTCACACACACATTCACATTCACATTCACACACGTACACACATTCACAATCACACACACGCGCGCGCGCTTCCCGCGTTTTGCAACCCCACAGTCCTTTAATTACCTCCTCTCAGTACACGATTTCTGATTGTATACGGTATGTTTTGACCGTGTCTGGTGTCTATTTCCGTATAATCACGTGTCCTCCGGCTGATCGCAGTCGAATCGCGACCACTGAAGGCAGATTGGGCTAATTAGAGCCCTGCCACTGGCAGCAGACACTGTCGCGGACATTCGCCCTCGCCACCCTCACTTCCTTCTGGGAAGGAGAGGGGAAATCTCTCTCTCTCTCTCTGATCCCATAAACTTAAGGGCGCCCACCTCGACTATAGTCATTTCTTCAAGTCTCGCGTGATCAAATGTGAAACACATGTGGCAATTGCCCTCAATTCAGCTGTGGTGACAATTGTAACTCCAGTTTTCATTTATATCTTCTGAGCACCTGTGAGACCTAAGGCCGCTTGAAGCCGCTTTTAAAAGCCTTAGGCCGCTTTTGATACCCTAAGGCCGCTGGAAATCCTTTGTATAACCTAAGGCCGCTGGAAATCCTTTGTATAACCTAAGGCCGCTTGAAACAGTTTTTTATAATCTAAGGCCGCTGGAAACTCTTTTGATAACCTAAGACCGCTTTAAACCTCTGTTTGATATCCTAAGACCGGTTTAAACCGCTTTATATGACATAAGGCCGCTTGAAGCCTCTTTTTAAAACCTAAGGCCGCTTGAAACCCCCTTTGATAATCTAAGGCCGCTTGAAACCGCTTTTTATAACATAAGGCCGCTTGAAACCGCTTTTTAACCTAAGGCCGCTTGAAACCTGGATAACCTATGTCCACTTGCAACCGCTTTTTAATAGCCTAAGGCCGCTTGAAACCGCTTCTTTTAACGCAAGGCCGCTTTTTATATTCTAAGGCCGCTTGAAACCGCTTTTCGCTAACGTAAGGCCGCTTGGAACCACGTTTCGTGTAAGGCCGCTTGGAACCGCTTTTTGACATCGTAAGGCCGCTTTAAATCGCTTTTTCATAACCTTAGGCCGCTTGAATTCGCCTTTGGAAACCTAAGGCAGCTGGAAACCCTCAGTCTCACTCTCACAGCCCTCACCCATTTCCATGCGCCAAAAACCCGATGCAATCGCTGCGCGGCCTAATAATCTGAAGCACTCTGCCCTCGCACTGCGCACCCCGGAAATCAAATAAACAAATAGAAAACAATAAATTAGGCGGTGGCGGGCGCGTCCGCGTCGGCCGAATGTTTCACTCCCAAATGAAGGACCCCCGGGGAGTAGTTGTGTTCTGACTCACTTCGTTTACGAACACGGCCGAACAGAAATTATGCGTTCCCGAAAACAAAAAAGAGAGAGACTGGTGCGCAGTTGCCAAGAAACCAGAGGAACGGCAGCTGAAGTCTCTCTCTCTCTCTCTCTCTCTCTTTATCTCTTTTTTTCACAGACGCCAATATTTACCGCTTCTGCCATTGACTCCATTATTTTGAAGGTCCTTGGTGCATATTCCAGAGTTTCAAAGGGTGTTCTAGGGTGTTTTCCACCACCCACTGATCTCGTTTGTCCACTTTGCGAGACTCGCCCTCAAAACCAAAACATCCGACATTTCCAGTCTACATTTTCATTATTGCGATAGTTAGACAGCTTTTTTATAACCTAAGGCCGCTTGAAACCGCTTTTTGATAACCTGAGGGCGCTTGAAACAGCTTCATGCACTCACTCACTCACTCACTCACTAAGTCTCTCTCTCTCTCCATCTCTCTCTCTCCCTCTCTCTCTCTCTCTCTCGCTCTCTCTCTCTCTCTTTCTCTCTCTTCCTTTCTCTCCCTCTCTCTCTTTCTCTCTCTCTCTTTCTCTCTCTCTTTCTCTCTCTCTTTCTCTCTTTCTCCCTCTCTCTCTTTCTCTCTCTCTCTCTCTTTCTCTCTCTCTTTCTCTCTCTCTTTCTCTCTTTCTCCCTCTCTCTCTCCCTCTCTCTCTCCTCTCTTTCTCTCTCTCTCTCTCTCTCTCTCTCTCTCTCTCTCTCTCTCTCTGACTCACCACTTCCCTTTGGCGAGTGCCATTGTCCAACCGTGACCTATTGTCCCAATAACTTCCCCTCCTCCAGCACTTTCCATTCCCAGAAAACTTTCCTTCTCCCTTCCAATCCCCTCTCTCTCCAATCTGGTTCATCCAACCGGTCTCCTATCTTACTGCCATCCTTTTCTCTTTCAGACATGTTGATACACTGGCTTCTCCTCGCCTTCGCCGACTACGCTGAGGTAAATCTCTTTTTTCTTCCCTCCAAACCTTCTTTTAGGCCTCTTCCTCATCCCACCAGGAGCACATTCCAGTAGAAGTCGAGACAAAGTTGGGGAAAATCGAAGGCCGGGAGTCTATATTTTTGCACAAGAGGGTTCGATCCTTCTTAGGGTTCGTGTCATCAGAAGACTTGCAGAATTGAGATTCCAGAGTGCCATTTGCCGAGGCTCCCGTGGGAGAGCAACGGTTCAAACCGCCTAGGCCGAAGAAGCCATGGAACAACACACTTCACACAAAGACCATGTCTCCTGCTTGCTACCAGGTAGAATAGCTTAACATCAAATTTTTTTGGTATTTATATAAGGAAATCGATTATTTTATCAGAAATTGTGGTTTTTTACCATTAGGTTACAGGCGTGATAAGTATCGTTTTACGAATAGAATTGAAATTTGTGAGAAATCAGATCTACAAAAGATTTTTTCCATGATTGGAATGAGAATAGGCTTTCTTTTACCCTATTACTCGCACTCGTACGAAATCGGTTTGCCAGTTGCACGGAGAATTCGAATTACCGAGCTATGGCTGTTTTCTACGGCCGGCTGAAACTGTTAAAATTACTTGTTCGAGACCCAAATAATCGGACAACTTACCTAATTTTGGTTGTTAAGGTTACACTTAAGCCTTAAAGACCCAAACTTCATAACTTCGTTCAAACTCAATATTTTTTAGTTATGAAAGTTGCAATCGATAGATTTTTTTAGCGAACAAGCTTTTTAATTTACCAAAAAAAAATAATGATATCTGACCACTGAAAAAATCAAAAACTTTGAAAAATATTGACCAAAAACGGGTTTTTCTGCTGTGTGACATCATATTCCCGAATCGCCTTCCTAAACTTAATCCATTGAATTCTACATAATATTTCCAACAAAACGGCTTATTTGTTTTTGATTTTCCGTTTACCTAAAGTCGTGTTTCAGTCAGATGAACTTGCTTGTTTGGTCTTTTTGGGGGGCAATGGCCTTAACCTGGATAACAGTCAAAACACCAAGTTATCCAAAAACCATCTATACCATCAAAAAAAAAGCTTGTAATTTCACCAAAGAAACCATGTTTTCACACGAGAAGAACTAGATTTTGATAAATTTTTCATGTTTGCATTATCTTCTGCAATTGCTGCCTCCCAAAACACTTCTTTCACGTTGATCTACTTAAAAAGTGGTGAGTTTTCGTTCAAGTAGCACTTTTTATTGTCTGGTTTCAGCCAGTAAGTCCCACTTTGCGTCCTTTCATTCTGAATCTAGTGCTCAAATATATAATCAGTTTTTGTGATTGAATAGGGGATATTCATCTTTCGAGAAGTAATTGAAAGTCAAAAATGGCTTTTGGGTGCTTGATCACTTAGTTGTTCGCAGTCAAAAATGTGCTCCGAACGTGTCGAAACCGGAATCAATAAAATCGATAAAGCAGAAAATGTAACTTAATTTAAGTTAAAACGAATCCACGCTCACTATCAAAATTTCATAATTTTCAGGGCCGAGACATGTACAACACCTCATTCTGGGGTTCAGAAATGTGGAACCACAACACTCCAGTCAGTGAAGACTGTCTCTACATGAACATCTGGGCTCCTGACAACGCATAGTACGCATTTTCTTATTTCCAAAACTGAAAACACCTTTTTCAGTAATTTGACGGTCATGGTTTGGCTCTTCGGCGGAGGATACTACTCTGGCAGCCCTTCTCTTGTCCTATACGACGGAAGGGTGAAATTTTATCGCGTGCCTTTTTAAATGTTCCGAATTGAAGGCTCTCGCCATTTCCGGAAATGTGGTCGTGGTGAACATAAACTATCGCGTGGGGCCTTTCGGCTACCTTTTCATGGATGACGACGAGGCTCCGGGAAACATGGGAATGTTGGACCAACAGATGGCGTTGTACTGGATCAGGGATAACATTTTCTCTTTTGGAGGAAATCCGTCAAGGATTACGCTTTTTGGAGAGAGTGCGGGAGCTTCGAGCATTGTGGCTCATCTGATGGCTCCTGGGTCGCAGGGGTGGGTAGAGAGAGAGGGAGAGAGAGAGAGAGGGGGGAGATGGAGACAGAGATACAAGGAGGCAGAAATAGACAGAGAGAGAGAACCAGACAACCAGAACTACAGAGAGGCAAGGATAGTCAGACACACAGAGAGAGACAGAATGATAGAGAGAGACAGTGACAGAGTGAGAAAGAGAGCGAGGGATAGAAAAATAATGAGAGAGAGAGAGAGAGAGATGGAGAGAGAGAGAGGGGAGAGAGAGAGAGAGGGGGGAGAGAGAGAGAGGGAGAGAGAGAAAACAAAAACAATTTTTAGTCTCTTTCGCACCGGAATCCTCCAATCCGGCAGTCTCGACAACAAATGGTCAATGGAATCCCCCAAAAGAGCCAAAGACAAAGCTGACCAACTAGCCACCCTCGTCGGTTGCAATAGCACTCAAGTACCTTAATTTATAATTTTTATAGCCTTTTTTACCTTTCAGACAAAAGAAACCATTTCCTGTATGCGCGGCGTCCCCGCTCAGAAGCTAGTCGACAACATCTGGAACCTAGACCTGGCATTCCTGGAATTCCCCTTTGTTATTGTTTCAAAGTGAGTTTTCATCATTTTAATTTTTAAATTTTAAAAATAAATTTAAAAATAAGATTTAAAAAATTAAATTTTAAATTTAAATTTTAAAAATTAAATTTAAAAATCCACTTTCAGGGATCGAAATTTTTTCAAACACAAGGATGGTTTCACTGCTTTGAGAAACAATGACTTCAACTACAATGTGAATTTGATGTTTGGAATTAACCATGATGAAGGTAACTTTTTTTTGTTTGAAGGCTAGATTTTGATATTTAGGAAACTTTTGGAATATCTATAACTTGGCTGAATATTTTGACAAGGGGTCTCAGCCACAGCTGTCTAGGAGTGAAATGCATGATTGTGTGGATAGGGCATTTGCGCAGGTTTGTTTAAAGAGAGAGAGAGAAAGAGAGAAAGATAGAGAAAGAGAGCGAGAGAGAGAGAAATACTAAGAGAATGGCCAATTTCAGCAACCCCTCCTGGTCCAAAACGCAGCCAAGTTCGTCTATTCCGATCCGAACTGCACTTCTCCTGAAGAGAAGACCACATTCTATGCGGAACAAGTGAATCAGATGGTTGGAGACTACTTCTTCACTTGTGATTCTCTATGGCTGGCTGATCAGTTGGCAAACATCGAAGGTCGCACGGCCAAGTCCTACATTTATTACTTCGACGAGGCTTCGAGGTGAGAGAGAGAGAGGGAGAGAGGGAGAGAGAAAGAGAGAGAGAGAGAGAGAGAGAGAGAGAGAGAGAGAGAGGAAAGATCAGTCACTGACTCATTCACAAATAGACGCAGAAGACCAGGGTTAGAGACGCAGAAGACAGGGTTAGAGACGCAGAAGACAGGGTTAGAAACGCAGAAGACAGGGTTAGAGACGCAGAAGACAGGGTTAGAGACGCAGAAGACAGGGTTAGAGAGGCAGAAGACAAGGGTTAGAGACGCAGAAGACAGGGTTAGAGACGCAGAAGACAAGGGTTAGAGACGCAGAGGACAAGGGTTAGAGACGCAGAGAAAGCTGATGGTTAGAGACGCCGCGATGGATTGTGGTTAGAGATGCAGAGAAAGCTGATGGTTAGAGACGCAGAGATGGATTGTGGTTAGAGATGCAGAGAAAGCTGATGGTTAGAGACGCAGAGATGGATTGTGGTTAGAGATGCAGAGAAAGCTGATGGTTAGAGACGCAGAGATGGATTGTGGTTAGAGATGCAGAGAAAGCTGATGAGAGACACAGAAACAAACCTAGTGAGTGAGAGCGTGTGTGCGTGAGCCTGTGACCTTCTGCCTTCCAGTGCCAACCCCTGGCCCCAGTGGACCGGAGTGATGCACGGCTACGAGATAGAGTTCGTCTTCGGAGTTCCGATGTACAACGAAACCGCTGGTAAATCGAGTCTGATCCCTAATATCTCTAAACAACTGGTTTAAGGTTACAGCAAGAGAGAGCGCACGCTTTCAGAGAAGGTGATCCAGTTCTGGTCGTCGTTCGCCCACTCCGGGTAGGCTTTTCACTTCCCGAGGCTAAAGAACACCTCTGCAAGCGGGGATAACACGATAATTGCAGGGTTCCAAAACTGAAGGACGGCAAATCCACAGATGTTTGGCCCGAATACGACGGGAAGAACAAAACAAAGTAAGGCCTTAACCTTAACTTAACTAAGGACTTAACCTTAACTTAACTAAGTCCTTAACCTTACCTTAACTAAGCCCTTAACCTTACCTTAACTAGGCCTTTAACCAATCTCAATATAATTCCTCCTTCAGGTGGATGTTGCTCAAAGGAGGCTCCCACATGAAACCCATCAATGCACGAAAGAAAGCTGAATGTGACCTCTGGCGAAGGGCAAAAGACATTGAATATAGGAGATACGGTAGGTCAACCCACAACCCCTGGACGGTAGATGAGATTTTGGAGTTCAGCAACGGGTTTCAGCCGATTTGGCGACATTTCGGTTTCGTTGTAAAGCGCGGAAGAAACAGGGAAACATGGGCTTGTTTACGGAGTGGGTGCGAAGATCCGAGCGGGTTTTTGAACTTTGGTGTTTTCTGTTTTTCGTTGTTTTGTGACCTAGAGACAGAATGCAGAAGGCGGAAAAAGAGAGAGAGAGAGAGAGAACTCAAACCATGACGTCATTGATAACCAATTCCTTTTCAGTCGAGGAGATCACAGTATCATCGGCCTCCGTTCTCTCCTTGCTTCTGACTTTCACCGTCCTTTTCTTCTCGTCCTAGCCCCCAGGAACCCTCGCTAGTCTAGTCAGCCGTGGTAGCACGTGTCATCTACGTATCTTCCGCCGCCCATTGCCAGAGTATCTCAGCCCAGTATCTCTCTTTTCCCTCACTTCGACACAACGAAGACCACCCGCACAGTTCTGATGGCCACATATCAGCACAGAACTAAGTCTATCTTGCCCTATTTTCATGATATAGCGATATTGTACTTATTGACAAACAATATTTATAAAGGTTGTATAAGAAAGAGAGTTTTGAGTTTCAGGTTGTAAAGAGGCATAGATGATAATCAAGCGCACAACAGAGAGAGAAAGAGGGAGAAGAGAGAGAGAGAGAGAGAGAAGAAGAAGAAGAAGAAGAAGAAGAAGAAGAAGAAGAAGAAGAAGAAGAAGAAGAAGAAGATAAGCCAAGAACAGAGAATCCACTCTCTGTCTAATCTCTCTCTGCCAGCTCTCTCTATCTAACTCTCTCTCTACCTCTCTCTTTCTCTCTCTATATATATATATCTCTCTCTCTCTCTCACTCTCTGTCTAATCTCTCTCTCGGTGTCTAACTCTCTCTCTAACTCTTTCTCTGTTTAAGTCTTTATATCTGTCTAACCCTCTCTCTCTAACTCTCTCTCTAAACTCTCTCTTCCAAAACACCTTTCCAGTAAATCCATACTCCCTATTCTTTATGACCGTTCTCTGTCCCCAAGTGTTCCCCCTTCCCATTGTGGCTGCTTCCTCCTTTGTCGCCCGGAACGCCCCGCCCCCGTGCGCTCTTCCGTCGGCAGAGCGCCTTCCTCTGCCAGACATGCACCGCTTCATCACCCTTTTCCTAGCCCTTCTTCCTCTTGTCTTCGCCCAGAAACCATGCACCTCCCTCACCAAATGCGCCGTCGACAAGTGCATGGACAAAAGTAAGTTTCACAAGTATGACTTTCAGCTGCCGGCTTCTGATTTTTCTTGGAGGGCAGATAATTCTAGTTTAGAAAGTTTAGAGGCGCAAAACCTCTTTTTGCTTAATTCTAGTCACGAACCCCACTAGGTATATCTAGTGTGAAATGATTATTGGCCAGTGGCCTTGTCCTTCCGTGGGAACCTGCTTCTTCAGACATGCTGACTCGTCTGATCCAAACCAGCACCAGGGAATCTCTCTTCGGAAACATTGTTGAAAAGTGGGATTTTAATAAAAAATTGTAGTTTGATCCCTTAAATTCAGATTCGATTTGGTTTGCATTGCTGCCAAGTGCAATAAGGAGTGTCAGGGTTGTACTGCCTGTCATTACGCTTTGGAGCAAATGAGCGCTTTGGCTCAGGGGGAACAGACATGTGGGTTCTCTCTCTCTCTCTCTCTCTCTCTCTCTCTCTCTCTCTCTCTCTCTTTCTCTCTCTATCTCTTTATCCGTCTCTGCATCTCTCTCTCCCCTCTTTATCTCTCTCTCTCTCTCTCTCTCTCTTTCTCTCTCTATCTCTTTATCTGTCTCTGCATCTCTCTCTCCCCTCTTTCTCTCTCTCTCTCTCTCTCTCTCTCTCTCTAACCACCTTTTCAGCCGGTTTGTGCCCCAAACTCGAATCTTGTGTCTTCAAGTGCCTAGTTGGAGACATACCTCAGGTTTTCCCCAACTTTTTCTCACTTTTACTTTAACCTTCAGGTTATGGCTTGTGTAGCAGCCAAGTGCAATGTCCATTGCTATGATGGAGACTGTCCTTCGTGCAAAACTATGTCCAAGAGGTGAGCCAGCCTGCTTTCTGTTAAAAGCGGCCTGAGGCTGCCAACTTTTAGTCAAAAGCGGTCTGAAGCGGCCTGACAAAAGCGGCCTAAGGTTATCTGCTTCTTGTAAAAGCGGCCTAAGGCGGTCTGTAAAAAGCGGCCTGAGGTTATCTGTTTCTCCTCAAAAGCGGCCTTAGGCGATCTGGAAAAAGGCGGCCTGACGTTATCTGCTTCTCGTCAAAAAGCGGCCTGAGGCGGCCTGCCAAAAGCGGACAGCCTCAGGCCGCTTTTAACAGCAATCGTCAGGATTACAGTTCCAGTTTTCATATCTTTATCATCATCATCATCATTTATCATCATGAAGTTTTTTTTCAGGATGTTCAGTCTCATCTGCTCCGAAACTGGAATGACAGCTCTTCCAAATGTTAAATTCCAAGGTTTGGGTTGAAAGAGAGAGAGAGAGAGAAACATAGTGAGAGAGAGCAATAGAGAGAGTAATATAGAGAGAGTAATAGAGAGAGAGTATTAGAGAGAGAGAGAAATACAAAGATAAAACAGTTGATTTAGGCTCCTGTCCCTCTCTCTTCAACGTCATGTCCGACGAGTACGTGGCCAAGAGGAAAACTGCTCTTAACCTTCAGTGATTCATCCCGTTCTCCACATTTTCTGTATATACGAGTCAACCAGTTCAAATTGCATGCTTTTCTTAAAATAAAACGGTGTCTTTCATCATTTGCCTCCACTTCTCCTTCGACCTATCTAATCTCTTGCTATCCTTTATCCTAACTTCCTGGATGAAAAACCGACTTTCAATCTACAAATGTTTTATGTAAGCAAATGTCAAAGAAACAAAAAAAAACGATAAACAAAAATTTGTCACCCAACTGAACCAACGCAGCCTGAACCAAAAAAAAACTTTCAAGAAGTGGCCTGTTCGTGCCAATTTGAATGCGAATTCATTACCAACCGCGGATCACACTGAAAATGTGCCACCAGTGGGTTAGAGGTCGGGTTAACATTGGGGTCATGAATGGTTCGATCCCCATTGATTTTTATAGTTTTGCTTTTGGTGAAAAACAACAAAAACAGAGAGTAAAAGATAGGGAAAAAGAGTGTGTTGGGAGTGGCAACTCTCCACATCGCGTTGGTTTGTAAGTTTCGAAAACAATTTCCTAAATAAGGCGCTTTTTTATAATGCTTTTGGTTTAAAAAAAAACAATAAAAGCACACCTCAGTTTTTTGGGCGCTTTTTGCGGAAACATTTTGTGTTTGATATAATTCATATAATTTACTGCAACAATGTCGGTGCTGTCAACCAGTCAAGTAAGATTTCTATTTACCTTTATTTTTATACCATTTCAGATGAAAATTTCGTTTGCTTCACTTCCTTACGAGCTACAATTGAAAATTCACAGCAAAGTAAGTATTATCATAGAAGCTTTATTCGCCGCTTAGAATCTTAGTAAACTAAAAATGTGCGATTATTATAGATTTTTTTTTACAGATTTTTACAGTGGCAAACAAATCAAAAGCAATGTTTTTTTTTCAAAAATTGAAAATGTGGGGTGATGTGTCAAAATAAAAGATTTCTTTTGATTTTTTCAGTTAACCTACAAAAGCTTCGCAAAATTTGAAGAATGTAGTCATTTTTCCTATTCCTTCTGCCATTCCCGTCCTTCACTCAAGTTTCCATTCTTTGCAGAAAGCATTCAAATCACGGTATTATAAATTTATTTTCCGTTTTAAACGAAATGTTTAGGAAAACAGTATCTGGCGGAATTACAAAGTTATCGAAAATTTCGAAGAAGTTGCTGAGAGACAAGTTTGGTTTCAATCACAATTTTTATCCTTTAAGGTAATTTTACAAACCGGTCAAATTAAAATATTTTTTTAGGAAAAACTAACAGACCAAGCAGCTGATTTCGTTATGAAAAACATAAAGACAAGAAGCATAATGACAAGTAACGAAAACTCCTTGATGAGTTTGAAGAATTTAAAGGTGTTGTATCTCTGCTTTTATTAAAGGGGAAGGACCGCGTAAAAATAATTTTTCTGTTTTTGTGATAAAAGCCTAGATCTCATTCCCAGGATTCCGAAAAATACCTCTTTTACCCATTTTGGATCAAAATGAATCGATTTAGGAGCGCTTGAATTTTCGGGAAATTACCATTTGAATTGCCGCCAACACTGTGTCTCCCAATTTCCCACACTCTCTCGCCCACTCTAGCCGTGTTTTCGTGCGGCAAACGCGTAAAACGGCCGTGTAAACGCGCCCCTTTACAGTCGAAATAATGTAAAAGGGGTATGTTTCGGAATCGTGGAAACGATGTCTACTCAATGAAACTTTAATAAAGATACTTTGAAAAATCAATTTTACGAGGTCCTTCCCCTTTAAAAGGTCTTTTTTAGGATATGAGATTGAAATCCATTTCATTCGATTCGATGTCCTCTTCAATTGATTTTAGTAATGTTGAATTTGTGAGTTTTTTGTGTATTTATCGCTTTTTCTAAGTTTCTTTTTTCATCTGGATTTCTCACTCACTCACTCACTCACTCTCTAATTTCATTTAAGATTTCTGTGAGGAACGCCGAATCTCTGTTACCAGAGTCAATTTTTTCTATCAAAGCAAAAGAGTCAGTTGAATTAAATTTTGTAAACCTCACTGCAGAACAACTAATTTCCAAAATAAAGGTAATTTTCCAGCTGAAAAACAACATAAAAAAGTTTGTTTTCAGATGTGGATGGATGGATCTTTGTCATTAACAAACTATTTGTTGAATCTGCTAAAGCTTCACGGATTTTCCATCAGTCATTTTGCTGAAAAAATGCTCAAAATCAAGGCTGAAAATACAGAAATTTCGACAGACCCATCGGAAATCCACGAATGGACAATTTGCCATACCAAAGAAAAATACTTATTTTTGGAAATACGTTACTGCAAAAATGATTCTCTCGAAATTTTCGAAAGGGTACGCCGGCCACGAAAGAGGACTTACGATTCAATTAGGAATTTTGGAGGACCGCTGGTAGTTGACATTGGTCTCTCACAACCCCTCGTATTTTACAATAATTTGATTTAAAATCATTTGACATCTTCATCTTCTGCTACTTTCAACTGATTTATTCAATATTTTGTTTATGAACTGGGAACAATAAATGAATTTAAAATGCGCTTGTTGTAATGAATAGTTTTACACTAAAACTATTTATTCATTTGAAGTCCTCCTTATTTATAAATTTCAGTTTTCAAAATGTTTACTAAACTTGTGGTTTTAAGGTCCGTATTTACAACGCTGAATCTCTTTCACCAGAAGACATATTTGCTATTAACGCAAAGTCATCAGTTAGCCTCAGCCATGTACAAATAACTGCCGAACAACTCACAATATTTTTTCTGTTTTTTGTGATAAAAGTCTGGATCTTATTCCCAGGATTCCGAAAAATACCTATTTTACCCCTTTTGGATCAAAATGAATCGATTTAGGAGCGCTTGAAATTTGGGGAAATTGCCGTTTGAATTGCCGCCAACTCTGCGTCTTCCCATTTCCCACACTCTCTCGCCCACTCTAGCCGTGTTTCCGTGCGGCAAACGCGTAAAACGGCCGTGGAAACGCGCCCCTTTTGCAGTCCAAATCACATAAAATGGGTATGTTTCGGAATCGTGCAAAAGATGTCTACTCAATGAAACTATAATAAAGATACTTTGAAAAATCAATTTTACGAGGTCCTTCCCTTTTTAAGGTAACGAAGAAGAAAAGTATTCAATTTTTAGTTTATTTTTGTTTAGATGTGGATGAACGGATTGTTGTTTTTGAATTGCTCGCTCCACCTTAGTGAGCTTCGTGAATTTTCCATTAGCCGATTTGTAGAAGAAATGTGCGAATTAGGCACCGAGTATATAAAATTTCATTTCCCCCAATTTCGACATTTTCCCCAATTTTAGACTATATCATTGTTTTTGAAAGAACATCTGTGTTTTTCTGTTGGCTGTGAAGCAAATCAAATAAATATTTTAACATTTTATATTTTAATAGATTAAAATCGCTTACGTACTTATATAACCATGCATATTTAAGTACAAAAAGAATGGAAAAAATGTACTTTTGCCCACAATTTGGTAGATTTTCGATTATCTTCGACATGGAAGTGTTACAAAATATAAAAAAAATCTTCTCAAATAGCTGAATAGAATATAAAAGAAAATTACAATTTCAAGCTTTTTGCTAGTTTTAATCTATCTAAAAAAATAGCTTTTTTTAAAGAAACAAGCATATCCATGCAAACTTACAACTTTTCAAAACTCAACGTTTCATTGTTTTTTAATTTTATCGAAAAAAGCAAAACCCAACTTCGCTTTCTATACGCTTTTCAAAATATAATCGTATCAAAAGCGAAATTTGAAAATTCTGTTGCTTTTGTTATTTGTTTGATTAATCAATTTCAACAAACGTCAGTCAACTGAGCCAAATTTAATTATTTATATTTATTTATATTTGCTTTTTGCAAATGGAAATTTCCTTTGAAACAATTCCATACGAACTGCAACTAAAACTTCACGAAAAGGTGGGAAAACTTTTTTTTGTCATTTTTCTTCTACAAATTAAATTTTTTCCAACTTGATCCATTTTTCAAGTCTTTTTCTTAATTAATTAAAAATTATACTCAAACACCCAACTTTCTGATGGATTTTACCCTAACATTATAACATTAAAGGGGAAGGACCACGTAAAAATAATTTATCTGTTTTTGTGATAAAAGTCTAGATCTCATTTTCAGAAATCCGAAAAATACCTCATTTGCCCATTTTGGATCAAAATGAACTGATTTAGGAGCGCTTGAAATTTGGGGAAATTGTCATTTGAATTGCCGCCAACTCTGCGTCTCCCCATTTCCCACACTCTCTCGCCCACTCTAGCCGTGTTTTCGTGCGGCAAACGCGTAAAACGGCCGTGTAAACGCGCCCCTTTTGCAGTCAAAAACATATAAATGGGGTATGTTTCAGAATCGTGGAAACGATGTCTACTTAATGAAACTATAATAAAGATACTTTGAAAAATCAATTTTATGAGATCCTTCCCCTTTAAACTTTTTATAATGGAAGTGCCTGCATTGAAACAGTGGAGTGATCTGGGAAATCGCCCTTTAGAAGAGAATGAATTTTATTTTTAACTTAATTTTCATTTTTCAGTTAACCTACAACGCCTTTGCTGCATTTGAAGAATGTAGTAAATTTTCCAATTCCTTCTGCAAACTCCGTCCATCACTGAAATTTCCATTTTCCGTGGATAACATACTAATCAAGGTTTAAAAAAACATTTGTTGCAAATTAATTGTTCAGGAAAAAATCATGATATTCAAAGATAAAACTAAATTTGAATATAAAGTAGTAGATCATACGATCGTGGACGTAGCTGAGAGACAAGTTTGGTACGACACTCAATCTTTATTTTACGAGGTAGCTTTGAAATCGAAAATTGAAATCTATAAAGGGGAAGGACCTCGTAAAATTGATTTTTCAAAGTCTCTTTACTTTATTTCATTGAATAGATGTCGTTTCCACAATTCTAAAACATACCCCTTTTACATTATTTCGACTGCAAAAGGGGCGCGTTTACAAGGCCATTTTACGCGTTTGCCGCACGGAAACACGGCTAGAGTGGGCGAGAGAGTGTGGGAAATGGGGAGACGCAGAGTTGGCGGCAATTCAAACGGCAATTTCCCGAAAATTCAAGAGCTCCTAAATCGATTCATTTTGATCCAAAATGGGTAAAATAGTTATTTTTTCGGAATCCTCAGAATGAGATCCAGACTTTTATCACAAAATCAGAAAAAAAATATTTTTACGCGGTCCTTCTCCTTTAAACATACACTTAAATAATGGGTTTAGGATCAGTTACCAGATGAATTGGTTGATTTCGTCGTGGAAAACGTAAAGACAGAATCGATAAGGGCGAATAGCAATATCTCGTTGGAAATTTAAAGATCTTCAAGGTTTTTTCTATTTTTTAAAAATAAAATGAGATTTGTTTCAGAGTATGGCTATGAAAAGGGTTTGCGTCGAATCGCTGAACTTTCCAATCGAATTTACCAATTCGAAAAGCGTAAGTTTTATTGTTTTTATTTCTCTCTCTCTCTCTCTTTCTCTCTCTGTCTCGGCGGTTCTATCCTTTCCCCAGCCGCCGATCTCGTACGGGTGTGAAACGCGCGGCGCTACCATGTCAGACAACCAGGATTTTCTGCGTCTTTACAAGCGGGAACAATGAAAATTTGAAAGTGACATCGATATTGATTGATTTCAGGTAACCATAACATAGGCTATCGATTGATACCACTTTGGGTTAAATAGGCTAAAATTTATTTTTTGCAAAGTTCTGGCACGCCATCGCGTCGAGACCCAAACGACCCCAATTGACGGTCCCTTTTTAAATTAAAATGTTTAATATTCGTATTTTAGGTTTTTGTTGACAACGCAGAATCTCTTTCACCGAATGATATATTTGTTATAGTCGCAAAGGAATCAGTTACTCTCAACCGCGTAAATATCACAGCCGAACAACTAATTAAACAAATTCAGGTATTTTAAAGAAAAACATTTTTATTTTTTAATATTTATTTCAGATGTGGAAGAATGGATCGTTGTCTTTGATCTGTCAATTCTTTCTGAGGGATCTTTTCGGATTTTCCATCAACCGTTTTGAAGAAGAAATGCTCAAAATGGGCTCCGAGAAAACAACTTTTGGGGACATGAGCTCATGGACTATTTCACATGCAAAAGAAGAGAAATTGTTGTTGCGCATAGGCTATTTCATTGACAGAATTAACATTTTCACTTAAAAAATGAACACAAGTCCCAATTAAATAAAGAAACTTTGAGAACTGAATAACACCACAATTGTTTTATCTAAGTAATGTGTCCATTGAATTATTTTTGAAAATTGTAATTTAAAATAAATAAAAACAACAAACAAACAAATGGTTTCAGTGAGAAGTTTTTCTCTCTCTCTCTCTCTCTCTCTCTGTTATATGCTCATGATTTTGAGAAAGAGAAAGAGAAAAAGAAAAAGAAAGCAAGAGAGAGAGAGAGAGGGGGAGACAGCCAGGGAGAGAGAGAGAGAGATAGTTAAACGGTTTTCTATCTTTATTACAATGTTCCCTATCCTTTAATTCTTCTTTTTCCTAGATCCTCTGTAGATTTGAAGCTCTATCGTAGCTGTTCAGTGGAACAATATCAATAGTCACGGTGGCAGTTTTTGCCGTGTCTAAAATATATAAATTAATGGCAATCATTCGTCCTTACTGATCATTCCCCTGATGGCAAAGTCCTTATTCGATACTTCCACGTAGCTGATGTTGTCGTGATATTCCTTCCAGGAATAGCGGGACATTGATTTCTTAAATACAGTAATTTTTTTTTTTGCAAAAACCTTTGTAAACATACCAGTGGTTGCCAATTTTTCGTGTCTGTCATCACATTTGCAGCATTGTCGTGAGAAGCGCCTGAAGTTTGAATAAATTTTGTGTGATTGTGTGCATGTGTACATGTGTGGATGGATGGCTGGGTCTGTTTATGTGCCCGTGTGTATGTATGAATGTGTGGATGTGTAAGTGTGTGCATGTGTGTCTATCTGTGTGTATATGTGTATGTGAATTTATGTATGTGTGTGCATGTGTATGTGTACGCGCACGTGTGGAAATGTGTCTGTGTGTCTGTGACTCTATGTATATGTACATGTGTGAATATGTCTATGTGAAAGTCTGTATGTGTGTGAGAGAGTGTGTATGGGTGCATGTGTGTACGTGTCCATATGTGTCAGCGTGTCTGCTTATGTGCGTGTGTGTATGTTTATATATACACGTTTGTATTGCCTATTTGTGTGTTTGTGTTGCCTGTTTGTGTGTATACGTGTGTGTCTGTGTGTCTGTGTGCTTGTGTACATGTGTGTGGATGTGTGCACGCGGGTTGTGTGGATGTATGTGGGTATGTGTGTGTGTATGGTATGGTTATCTGCCTGTGTTATACGTATATGTGGATGTGTGTATGTGTGAACATGTGTAAATGTGTATGCGTATGTGTGTCTGTGTATGTGTGCTTGTGGTCTGTAAGTATGTGTGTATGTGTACATGTGTGTAGGTTGTCTAATAATAAAACCTGCCGTTATTCATCATTCCAACACAAAGCTCATTGGCACCGCCAGCTCCCGAAAGAGGAACCTAAAATGACTCGATTCCAAGGAAATTCAATTTTCCAACCTGCCAGTAAACGAACCACTCCTGACCGTTCATTCTGAAAAAGACCACTCCTCTTGATCCGTAGAATGCCCAGCTACTCTTTCGCGCACACTGAATATCATATATGTTATTTTATTTATGCTTCTCACAAATTCCATGGTCGCTCCTCCGTCGAAATTCAGTGGACAGTTTTCAAGTTCTCCATGGTACAACCTCGTCATTTCCACAGTGGCATTGTATCTGCAATAACCGATGGGGGAAGGACCGCGTAAAAATAGTTTTTTTTATAATTTTGTGATAAAAATCGAGATCTCATTCCCAGGAATCCGAAAAATACCTCTATTACCTATTTTGGATCAAAATGAATCGATTTAGGAGCGCTTGAATTTTGGGTAAATTACCATTTGAATTGCCGCCAACTCTGCGTCTCCCCATTTCCCACACTCTCTCGCCCACTCTGGCCGTGTTTTCGTGCGGCAAACGCGTATAATGGCCGTGTAAACGCGCCCCTTTTGCAGTAAAAAACATATAAAAGGGGGTATGTTTCAGAATCGTGGCAATGATATCTATTCAATAAAATAATTGTTAAGAGATTTTGAAACGTCAATTTTACGAGGTCCTTCCGCATTAACCGACGTTTCAACGAATGTGTGCATGCGTTATGGGGTAGAAGCCCCCTGCAGCTTCTCCATAATATGACAGACTAGGTGCAGAGTTTATTCTCCAGCGGCATTGATGTTGCGCCGCTGGAGGCCAGAATGAACAACCCTCGACCTTCACGGCCCAATAAAACACGTGCCGCTGAGGGAGGAGGAAGCGCAGACAAGTGACCAAAGACTAAGAGGAAATGCGGATGCAACGTATGCATGCGCGCGCGTGTGTGTGTGTGCGCGTGCCAAATTTACCTTGTGTAGTTCCTGATTTTGAAACCGGCAGATACCGTATAGCCTCCATTGGCTGCATTTCCAAGAAACAGCATACCCACATCCTTGCCAACATTGGCAGCAAAAGCTGCGGCGGCTGCTCCGGCTGATGCTGTTGCGGCTGCCGCTGTTGCTGCCATCCTATCAACTAAAAATACAGATTATCGTTGGATCAGAAGAAACTTGATGTATATTTCTTAAAGAAACTGTCAGTTACCTCTTTTCTACTTGTATTTGCCTATGGTGCCTATTACTGTATGCGACGGGACTACCCTTGCCAGAGCCGCCGATGTCGTACGGGTATGAAACGCGCGGAGGTTTCTGCGTCTTTTCAGGCGGGAACATTGAAAATTTGAAAGTGACGACCAAAAAGTCGATAAACCTATGGATGACGGGCGCGTAAACACCGTACACGTAGTTTGTTGAAATTCCGGTTATCCAGAGGTGTCTGTCGCCTGGAATGGCCAAAAAATGGCATTTTGGCATTAACGCCTTTAAACCCCAAACTGTTTTCTGAAATAGCTTAAGAAGCGCTGTAATTTAAGATAAGTAAAGTAAAAAAAGGTCCTTGATGGTCCCTTTAAAGATACTAAAATCCAAGGGTACTTCTCGGCCGGGTCAACCTGAACCGGACCCGAATTTTGGAGGTCAGGTGGGGCCCTTTGCCATTTTGGCTGCTACGAAATGCGACGAAGCTAAGAATTTTTAGAAAAATATGAAAACGAGTGGTTGTAGAGGAATAGCGGCAACGCTTCATCTTGAACGTATGTGTCGTGCCGATACGACGGGAAAAGGCTCCGCCCCCTTCGGGGGCCAGGGAAAAAGGGGGTTGCGACGGCAGAGCGTAAGCTGAGACGTGCAAGGTAAATCCTGTAACCCCGTATCTTATTCCTGTATAATCTCTATAATAAATATATATTATCTGAGGGTTGTTTACTAGTTGGGGATCATTCGTATTGGATACACACATCCAAATATGGTGCATCGGACCGACTCTGAACCCACTGACATATGAAAGACTGAACCTGTCGATTGAATATAACTGAGATGAACCACCTGTTAGATTTCACTGACAATTTGTTATCCAAACATCTGCCTTTGTAGATGTTCTACATATCCTGCCTCTGCAGGTTCCGGAAACAGAAAATCCTGCCTTTGTGGGTCCGGCACAAAAACTCCTGCCTCTGCAGGTCCATGGAAGAATATACAATCTGCCTTTGCGGATACGTTTAGCCCCAATGGCTTCAATATGGGAACTGATCACTCCCTCATTTTCTCCTTATCTTGATCTCCTGCATTTTATGATCTCTTTCTTTGTGTTTTTTAAACCTTTTGTTTTTTCTCTCTTTTTTGCATTTCTTTCTTTTCTTTCCATATGTTTCTTTACTTTGTTTTTCTTTGACTCTTTGATCTCTGATGTGAATAGTCGGAACAATTCGATATCACTTAACGAGATGACGTACACACGCTGAATTGACAACCATCATTCTTAGCGTGTGGCTCTCTCGAGATCCTCACTCTCGCAACAGTTCTCCGTTTCAACGTTCACATTTTTTCGACCAACACAGTCATGGCTTCTTTCAACGGCACCATGCGCGCCTTAAAAGGCCATGTCACTCGTCACCTGAATAAACTGGATACTCTCTGTGACGCTGCTATCATTCATTTTGATCCTGTCAACTTTCCCACAGATCCCACTGCTCTGATTCACTACGTTTCCGACCAGTTTGAGACCATTCACAAACTGTTTACCGAACTGGAAAAATGTGATACATCTCTCCTGGCGCTCCTTAAGTCTGGTTATCAATATGCTTCGCTCAACAACCTTGTCGAGGACAGGGGTTTGTTCCTTCGTGTGAAAATGACTAAGGAAACTGCTGATCGTGCTTCTTTCACTATGCACATTCTTTCCACACGTCTTGAGCAATTCAATCTGATTACTCAATTTCTCTACAAGGAACTGGTTGAAACCAATGGAGCAGCCACTGCCAATACTTCTAGCGGAGGTATCTAAACTGTCAAATGAATTTCTGCTTACCTGAACTTGAAAACTTTGCAAAACTGACCTCTGAACCTATGAAACTGCACTCTGAACTTTTCCTAATGGTTTCTGGAATTACTGGACGAAAAAACGGAAACGTCGCTAATGGATCATTCTTGAAAAAGCTGCGATTCTAGTAACTGCTTTGAAGGATCGTCTGACTGAGCTTGAAGTTCAAAAGCAAATCGCTCATGTCCAGTCGGTTGAGGAAGAGTGGAAAACAAGGCGCGAAAACAGAGCCAGAGAGACTCAGGACACTCCTAACGGTGATCAAGAGTCTCGCTCTGGCCAAAGTCCCCACAGATTTCGGGTTTTCGAATCCCGTCTGTTCGGAAAAGAACTCAAGATACCTGAATTCCATGGCGATCCGGCAACTTACCCTAGCTTTCTCGAGCTTTTCAATGAGATTGTTGGCAACAACACTAATTTTACTGATTTGCAAAAATTGTCTATTCTGTTGGCTAACTGCAAAGGATCTGCCTCTAAGGCACTTGAAATGATCCCACGCAATGACAATTGCTATCAATTGGCCCTGAATAAGCTGGAAAAAACTTATGGAAACAAAGCTGAACAACTGGAACATCTCTTGCAGCTTCTGAAAGATCTACCTCCCGCTCGGCCCACATTTCAATCACTGCAAGAGACCCTCCACACTGTTCAAACATTTGCTGCCAGAATCATCCAACAGGGTGATACAATTGAGTCCAGCAAACAAATCCTCATTCGTGAAAAGTTTCCACCTAAAGTTCAATCTGAAATTATGCAAGCTAACTATAATTCTCAAACTGTAATGACTTCTGACAACTTTCTGGATCTCCTGGACACCTGTGTCACTAAAGAGATGTTCAACGCAAGAACATTGGAATCCTCAGGCCACTCCAAGGTATTCCACAGTCGTGTTCAACACGACTGTCCCGCCTGCCCCTCACGCAGCCACAAATTGCAAGACTGTCGTTCCTTCAAGTCTCCCTCAAGCAAGCGACACAGAATCCAAGAGTTACGTCTCCGCAAGAAGTGCTTTAACTCAAAACACTCTTCTAAGTACTGTAACTCTTCTGACTGTCGCTCATGTGGTGGTCTTCATCACTATTTACTGTGTGAAAGAGGGAGAGACTCTGATTACAAACGTAAACCTGAAACCTGGTCCAAACATTCTGAAAACTGGTCAAAACACCGATCTCGCAAAGATCGTTACGACAGTCACATCCGTGACCGCCACAGTTCACGAAGCGATTATCGGAGTCGCGAAAGTTCGCGTTTCGGTTATCGCGAAAAACGTGGTACATCCCCGCCCCGGTACTCTTCGAGACCAGGCGGTTTCTCCTCCAAACCCAGTGGCTCTCGTCAATACTCCCAGCAGTCTCGCAGTCGCTCTAAAGATGTGCGAGCCACAGTTACTCGAACTGCGGACATTCCTAGGTCTGAGACTACTGATTTGGGTGAAAAGGAGATAATTGCCAAAATTAAGGACATGGTCGTGAATACGTATACTGTCAGCACGGTACATGAGATGCGTCCTAAACTGAAAATTGTAAAAGTGAACATTCGAAATGAAATTACTGAAACCTGGGAACAAGTGTTTGCTCTTTTGGATTCCGCTGCTGAAGATTCTTTTATCACAAAGCGAGCGGCTGAACGCCTCGGTCTACCTCTCGTTGAGGAAGCAAATGTTACTATAGTAGCATTTGGAGGACAAAGGAGCAAAGATGCCTGCTTCCGCACTGCAGCGACCACCTGTAATAAAGCTGGATTTGAGAAAACACTGAATCTGTTGACCAGTGAGCGAATCACAGACAATGTCAGTTCTGAACCTCTTTCCGACTCTGACATTGAGTTTCTGAAGGATATTGGAGTTTTGCTGTCAGATCTATGCAGTCCCTTGAATGGTAATATCATTCCTGAGATTTTGATCGGAATCAACCATTATGATGAGTTGACTACGGTCAATCTTCCCTCTTTCTGTTTGCCGTCGGGACTTTATGCGAAACCCTCATTCTTTGGTTACGTGATTTCGGGAGCAACACCCAAAGTGTTGCATGTGAAATCTGACTCACGTGTGAGTCAGTTCCTCGTGAACATGATTTCTACTGTAAATGACCCAGAGGACTACGCGAACACCTGGAAACTTGAAACGATTGGAATACTGGATGAAGCTTCTGATGACATTGTAAATGCAAAAGTAGTGGAACAATTTCATCAAACTGTTAAAATTGAAGAAGGCAAAATATTTGTCCAATTTCCTTGGAAAGACAACAAAGGAAATCTGGCAGATAACTTCGATTTGGCACTCAGCCGTCTTCATCAGCAGTTTGCCATAAATACTAAGAAACCCGAACTTTGGAAACAATATTGTAATATAATTGATGAACAACTGAAAAATGAAATTCTGGAAGAGGTCTTTGATGATCTGCCCTCTGAAAATTCTCGGTATTATATCCCTCATCAGGCCGTGATTAAACCTGGTTCTAACACAACCAAGCTCCGCATTGTTCTGGACGCCAGTTCACACATGAAAGGTGAACTTTCCCTTAATGATGTGTTTCACCAAGGGCCCGTCATATTACCCAATTTGATGGGTACAATCCTCCGGTCACGAAAAGGGAAAATTCTGATGATTGCAGACATCGAAAAGGCTTTTCACACTATTCATCTGCAAGACTCTGAAAAAGACTGCACTAGAATCCTTTGGCTTAAAGATGTGAATCTTGGCCCTGCAAACGGAAACGTTCGCATTCTGCGTTTCCGTCGGCTTCCATTTGGCATAAACGCCAGCCCATACTTACTTGGGATTTCTATTCAGCACGCTCTGAGTAAACACACGGAATGCACTGAACTTTGCAAAGAAATTGAAAGAAATCTGTATGTAGACAATGCTATTCTAACTGCAAATTCTGTATCTGAAGCTCTGGAAAAATACTCTTCAAGTAAATCCATGTTTCATGCAATGGGAATGAACCTTAGAGAGTTCTATACAAACTCTGAAGAATGTAATCTGAAATTTGAAACAAAGGATGTCTCAAAGGCTCAGAACCAAAAGGTTCTCGGCATCAAATGGGATCCATTGAAAGACACATTCAGCTACAAAATCGACATGGCTTTCACCGAAGCGCCTACCAAACGCTCCGTTCTGAGAGCCACACATAAGACCTTTGGTCCTATGGGAGAACTCACACCTGCCTTGCTACCAGGTTTTCTTTTCCTTCAGGATCTCTGGGTCTTAAAATACGATTGGGACACTGTATTGCCCCCTGAGCTGATTGAAAGATGGAAAGACATCTGTGACGCTGTACGTGGTACGGTTATTACCATTCCTCGTTTGCTAGTGGACCCAGTTTCCGCCAAAACTGTAGAAATCCACACATTCGTTGATGCTTCCCCTCGAGCATACGCAGCTGTTTCCTATTTACTAGTGGAACAAGACGATGGTTCTAAATACAGCCGTCTAATTATGTCTCGCTATCGTCTTACACCTGTTAAAACTTTGTCTGAAGATGTGACCATTACTGTACCCAAACTAGAAATGACTGCTTTGCAAATTGGAACTCGTCCTACTCGCTTTCTCTGCAATGAACTGGACATGCCTATATCTAAAATACGCATATATGGTGACTCTCTGATTGCCTTGAATTGGCTCCATTCTGCCAAAAAACAAGGAGTTTTTGTGGAGAACAGAGTGAAGTGCATCCGCGATATTGTGAGCTCTTGGAAAGAGAACGAAATTGACTGCCAATTTGAATATGTGGCTTCTGAGGAAAACCCTGCTGACTATGCAACCAAGGGTGTGCCTTCATCAGAGCTCGAAGGTTCTCTTTGGTGGGAAGGACCCTCCTTCTTGGTTGACCCTTCTCTCACACGAAAACTTCCTCATTCATTCACCTTTCCTTCTGACGAGGTCATTACTGACGCTTCCCTTGTAAATGAGCAATCTCTCTGTGCCATGTCTGTTCAAACAGAAAACAATGCGACCGAGACACCTCGGTTTCTGACCGATTTGGACGAGAACATGAGTTTCACTGATATGACTTATAAAACTGTGTTGAAACTGAGAAATTCAACTGAAAAACAGGGTTATGTTTCGCTAACTGAAATTCAAACTGCTCAAACTGCACTTTTGGCTGAAATGCAATATGAAATATGAAATAGACAATCTCGACCAATACGCCAGTCTTGGCTTGTATAAGGATGAAAACGGATTGTTTCGGTGCAGAGGACGTTATGGACGGTCTGTGCTTCCCAGGGACGTGAAAGAACCCATCTTTCTCTTACCTAAGCACAAACTTACTAACGCCATCATTCGTTTCTATCACGAATTGTGTGGTCACCAAGGAACTAATGGAACTCTTGCCAATGTTCGAAGAAAGTTCTGGATTCCACGTGGCCGTTCAACGGTTAACCGTGTAACTCGTTCTTGTGTTACCTGTCAAAGGTTTAACAACAAGCCTTTCAAATACCCGAACTCTGAGAGTGAGATCTGTAAAACTTGTGAGATCTGTAAAAGTTTGCCTGAAAAAGATGAAAAAACTGAAAAATGTTTCAGAGGACACATTTTGCACTGCTGTTACTGAAACTGAAGCAATGGTTAACTCAAGACCTTTGACATACGTCAGCAGTGAACTGGAAGATTCAGTGGTTCTTCGACCCTGTGATTTCATTAATCCACAGGTCCCCCTTGTTCTCCTACCGTATGCCAATACGGAGGTTGACGCAGATCCTGATTACGCTCTTTCTCTCAACACCAAAGAACAAGCCGTGGCCTATGTAAAAAAGGTTAACCAGCTAATGAAAGAACTATGGGACACCTGGTCTGAGTCTTATCTGAAAGAATTACGTACTCATCATCAGCTGAGGTTGAACCAAAAATCCTTCAGTACGATGATCACTAAACTCGGATCTATTGTATTGATCATGGATGACAGAGTTGATAGGAGTGACTGGAAAATGGGAAAGATTGTTAAAATCATTCCTTGTGAAGACACAGTAATTCGTTCTGTCGCTGTGTCGAGTAACGGTGGGAAGGAGTTGGTTAGGCCTATCAACCTGCTGATTCCTTTGGAGATTCCCGATAAGAATCAACCTGAATTAACCGAGATTCCAGAACAGCAACTACATTCTCCAGATGAAGACCAAGAGCCAAGACCTTCTATTTCTCAGGCCACCCGACAACAACCTGCGAGGAGAGCAAAGGAACATGTCAGGTACGTAAACTCTGTATTCTGTAATTCTGATACTGAAACTGAGACTACTACAGTGAGAAATCGTACTCTGCAATGGAACAGACCTTCTCTTAAACTCATTCTGTTTCTTAGTATGATTTCTCTATTTGTTACTCCTGTCACTTCTCTGGAAACGTCCTGCGTCCAAGGTGGAGCAGCACTGACCGGTATCTCAAGCCTTTCACGGGTGGAAATCTGTGGTCAAGACCAATGTCTTGTTCTAAAAGAACCAGGCATAAATACGACGGTCCAATTTCCCCCGGAAGTGATTTTACACGAATATACCGTGTTGGTGAAAGAATATGATGGCAAGACCATAAATTCTTCAACTATAATGTGTCCACCTTCCCCTTTCTGTGAACAAATAAACTGTATTTTCTGTTGGATTCGCCTTACAAACCCTGAATGGTGGCCCCGGTTAGCGATTGTCGGCGCAGCCGCCTGCTTTTACGCTCTCGTGAGTGGTTGCGTGGTTCTGTTTGCCGGCCTGAAACGCATTAAGGCACTTTGCCGACGAGGCATTATCCGCCTCTGCTGTGGTAGATCTCGAAAACCGAAAGAGGAAGGAATTCCGTTGGTACAAATTGAAAGAAATGCGAATAGATGGGAATCGTCTACCTACGTCCGTGTAATTGCAATTGTTTGCATTTCATTCATGGTCAGCACCTCATCTGCTTGCCAAGAGACTGTGGTTGTTCCAACTACTACAACTGTTTGTGTTTTTGATGAAAACTGCAGCGAAATTACTACTGTATCCTTAGAACTAAACACATTTAAGTCCGAAAGTTGTATTCAACTTAAAGGGCCTGAAGGAAACATTCTTAAGCAGATAAAGATTTCTCTTAAGTCCATTTCTCTTTGGTGTAATAAGGAAACTCTGTTTTTTACTGAAAATCGATCTGTAAAAGTAAAATCTGTAAAACGTTGTCCAACTATGGGCAGTTGCAAAGGAAATAACTGTTTACACACTGCACCTGAATCATTGCTACCCGAAATGAATGAAACAAACCCTGGAATCACATATTGCACGGAGTCATGCGGTGGATGGGGATGCTCATGTGGAATTCCACTAATCCCTGGTTGCATATTCTATAGAATATACTTTCCTCCAACTGAGAAACCTGCTCCAATTGAGATTTTTCGGTGCCCAACTTGGCAACGGAAGGTTGAAATACTTTATGAAGTATTGGACTATGGACAGAAACCTCTCCGTTACCAAATGGAATTTCAACCAAATGTTCCGAAAAAAAAATTGATGGAATCCGTCTAGTGGTCAATTCTATTTCTTCCCCACCTATGCCTGTACTGAACAGTCATTTTGGTTTCCATAAAAACGGAGAAATGACCACTTTACTTTCTGGTACTGAAGTTTTTCAATTTGCATGTGACCAACGCAATGGATCAACTCTGGGAAACTGCCAAGTTCGAGACACCTGCAGATGTAATCCTGCTGAAACCGGAATGAACTGTTATTGTGAAAATAACCTAGTACCACACGAAGTGAACCAAATTCTACCAATTATTATCCCTCATGGAGACGTCACTTCGGTTGGAACAGCACATCGTGTGGTCGTGCGAACGGATACTGCGTCTGCTGAGCTTCAACTTTCACTTAACACTTCTGTGTCTGTCTCTCAACTAGTTGAACCTCACAGTTGCTTTGTCCTGAATAGCACCATGTTAGGCTGTTACGGATGTCTAAAAGGTGCAATTGCGCGAATCTCCTGCAAAAGCTCTGATAAACTCGTTTTAGCGACTGTTGAATGCGAAAGTCAATCTTTTGCTCTGATGTGCAATTCTTCTGGCTTTCTAAACACTGTAAGACTCATTTCCCTGCAAGCACGATTTATGGAAACTTGTACTCTTTCTTGTGGAAAAGGAAGTTCAGTCTTTGTGCTAAAAGGAACTCTCCAATTTGTGCATAGCACTAGACCTTTTTCCCAATTAATTGCAATCTGGAACAATGAAACATTTGATTCTTCAGAATCCCTGGTAGAAATAAATTTCCCAGATTTCTCCCATTTCTTTGCCA
This sequence comes from Oscheius sp. G VE-2021, assembly GCA_022343465.1. Lineage (NCBI taxonomy): Eukaryota > Metazoa > Nematoda > Chromadorea > Rhabditida > Rhabditidae > Oscheius > Oscheius sp. G VE-2021. The sequence goes on from JAJQXH010000020.1 coordinate 1,195,068, forward strand.
TTGCAAAAGAATATCTTCTATTTTCGGTTACGGTAAGCATTGCTCTCATCCTGGCAATTGTTACAACCGTAACCTACGCCTTCGGAGAGGCGGGGCAGCGAGGAACGGCAGGGACAGTCAGCTCCTCCGTCATTCTTCCTGCCGCCACAGCTTTCCCGCCGATCCGCATCGCTTGGATCGCCGTTTGGCTGATGAGAGTGATTCTTCGGATTATCATTTTCTTACCACTGCTTCTGTTGCGAACCCTTGTTCGCTGTCTCCGAAACATTTAAATTTGTTTTCCCCTGTCATATGAAAACTTGCAAACTGCAATTCTGATTTTTATTTCCTTTTCAACTCCTTTCCTGTTTTCCTCGTAATTTTCTTGTTTTTTCATTTTATTTATTTTTTCTCTTTTCTCTCTTTCTCTTTTTAAGATACTCTGTCAATCTGCAAATTTGTAGCAACGATGTCCGACATCCCGCCTACTGACGATCCTTCCATGGAGGTCGACCCGGCTGTAATTTAGGCTGTAATTTTTTCTGCTGTCTGCGACAATGTAAGGACTGAGAATGTAAATTTGAAACTGGAAAGGAATGCGTAAGATTGAGGGAAACCTCCGCGGTTGTCCTGAGCCAACCAGGTGACAGGATCGTTTCTTTCATAAATGGCCCCCCAGTGTCGTGCCGATACGACGGGAAAAGGCTCCGCCCCCTTCGGGGGCCAGGGAAAAAGGGGGTTGCGACGGCAGAGCGTAAGCTGAGACGTGCAAGGTAAATCCTGTAACCCCGTATCTTATTCCTGTATAATCTCTATAATAAATATATATTATCTGAGGGTTGTTTACTAGTTGGGGATCATTGGATACACACATCCAAATAGTATGAACAAACAGTAAGATCTCTTAGCAAACAAGTAAGCTTCTTATAATGACCAAAGATCTTAAAATATCTGATCAAACTCAACACACGTTCCATTTTCACAAAAAAACCCGATTTGATATTTTCAGGATAAAATAAATAGAAAGCCATGAATAAGGAGTGCGCGACGCGTGCTAAACATATTGCTTATTGCAAAACCAAAAATTTGGTGAATGATGTACCAATAAGTCCCCTGCTTTTAGCGCATTTAAGAAACAAGAAAAAACAAAAAAGTACCTGTTTCCGTGTGAAAATGTTGTTTCTTTGAGATGAATCCACACGGAGGAAGAAGTTGCTCCTAAGTTTCTACTTTGACGCCTATGTTTCTTGAAGCACAAGGGTAAACAACTGTTTGTTTGCAGAGTGGGTAAAGCCGCCGAATCATGATCAAAAAGAATTGAAAGTCACAGTTTTGGGAAAGCGTGTATATTGTGTTTGTGTTAGTGTGTGCATGTGTGTGTGTGTTAACAGGCAAAGGTAAACTTATCAGCCATTATCTCACCTACGCTTGCGCAACATAGTCTAGACACTCTCCTGTCCCCAAACAAAGTGTTATCTGGGGGTTCCTTGTCGGCAGTTGCGTAATGCAACTATTTATCTGAATACCCAGACAAAAAAACGGACAAAGGTCAACTCCTCATCTCTTACACGCAAACTACACTATTGGATAAATTGGCCCAACAGATACAAATTGTTATAAACAATAGTAAAAAAAAAACATAAAACGATGGTTAAAGATTGCCCCCTCATTTTTGGAGTTTTGCCTTTCCGTATGCGCCAGGTTTGCCTCCAGATGGCATGGTGGTAGACGGAAGCCATGTTTCATTCGGCGTCTGGGGGTGACGAAGGGGCAGACATATAAAAAGTGCTTTAAGTGGGTTAAAAAACATCTATCTCTCGTTTGAGGTGGCGGAAACTGGGAAGAGGGTGGAAGAGAGAGAGAGAGAGAGAGAGAGAGAGAGAAAGAAGGAGAAAGAAAGAAAGAGAGAGAGATATAAAAAGAGAAATATTTTTCAATAAAGCAAATAATGGAAAATGACTTATGTTTCCTTTTTTTCTTTTCCATCGCTTACCCCGCGCGCTAAAAGCAACAAACAATAACATTTGTTCATACACCACGCCTACGATTACCCAGCTGTTTGTCTTTTTCTTGTTTCTCCCTATACTGATTCATTTCCCTAATAGTCAACATAATAATTGATTGTCCAATTGGAATAAAGAAAACAAAACGTTCAAATTAAGCTGTTTGTCCTATTAACAACCCCTTTTTGTTTATTTTAATGGCTTTTGACCTGAATACCATTTCGTTCAGCTTACTTTCTTCGCTTTACCGTAATTTTAGCACTCATCTCTTTCTTTCTTGATTTAAATTCACGTTCCCTTGAATAACCTCCTCGGCCTTGCGCAACTTCTTTGTTTTGCGTTTCGCACCCCAGTCGGCACGGCACGTTCCCGGTCGCCGCCAACGCAACAAATGCATTTTTCACCGAATACTCAGTAAAAATGGGTTTTCCTCTTTTCTCTCTCTCTTTCTCTCTCTCTCTCTCTCCCTCTCTCTAACCTCTCTCTCTCTAACATTTCCTCTCTCTCTCTCTTTCTCTCTCTCTCTCTCTCTCTCTCTCTCTCTCTCTCTCTCTTTCTCTCAATTCCGACCATTCCCATTTGCATACTCCGCGGTATGCTAATATCTTGATTTCTAATGCGCGTTTTCCCGGAATTTTCCCACGCCCGCCAATAAACTGTGTCAATCCCCACGTTCATCTCTCCCCTTCCTTTCATGCATTCCCCTATCTCCATAGTTCTATTCCTTGTCACTGTCAGACATTCTTTTGTCCCCTTTCTCGGGACCGAGACCGAACGGACCAACGCGCGCGCAAGCGGCTGACAAAAGCGCTGGTCCGTTCGGTCTCGGGTCAATTATAGCTGGTCCGTTCAGTCTCGGGTGCAATAGGCGTTGACCTAGTTATTAATTACAGCTCTACCACAGTGTGAAATACCTCTACTCAGTTAGAAAAACAAGCTTTGATAGTGTGGAACTGTATTAACACACATAATTGAACTGTATTAACTATGAAAAAATCCTACGTCACAGGCCTGCTCGACTTTTACTGACATTGGCTCTTAATGGTGTTATGAAAGAGAATTTTTTTTCTTAGATTCTTAATGAAAATCCAGTGAAACCCTCTTAAATGGTCCGTGTGCTTATATTATCCCAAACTTGAAATTAAGAAATGGAAAAAGCGTAGTGATGGGGTGAAATTATGAATTTTTTTATCGTGCGAAAAAGAGATAAAAAAAGATGATCTGTTGTTTTAAAGCTGTACCAACTGTATAAAACAAAACATTGCAAAACTTCTTGAGATGCCTAACTATTTCATTAGCTGTGGTAAAATACAGAAGATCGAAATGCAAATTTATCTGTTTCTCTTGTCGGCTTTGAAATTCCAAAAAAAGCTTTCTAAACTCAAAATGAAAGTCAATTAGTAATTTTGCAAGTAGAAGTTATTATATAGCTGATACTAATAAGAAACCAGCCGTGACTATTTTGAACTGCAATTATAATTTGTAAAGATAAGTCAAATTTGATAAAACGGACCTCATTAAGCTACGGGCAAGAGTTGTTAATAGGTCATCGCGCCTAATTGGGGTCAGACCGAACGGACCAGCGCGTAATGACCCCGAGACCGAACGGACCAATGCGTTGGTCCGTTCGGACCGCCTCCCCCTTTCTCTCTCTCTTTTTGTTTGCATGGTAAAATTGATGGTTGGTCTATACCTAGACATCATAGTAAGGGTATAACAAACGGAATGGCCCCAAAAGGAATCCAAACCCAAAGAAGCAAGTCCTCGGACAGGTACAAGCAGCCCTCGGTTGCCAAAATGCGGCATTTCTTTGCTAAAATTAATTTGAGCGGGCTATGGTTGCCAAAAAGCGGCTTTTCTTTACTAAAACAATGGCAAGAGGCCTTTGGTTGCCAAAAACGGCATTTCTATCACAAAAAAGCAGTTAAAGCGGTCTATGGTTGGTAAAAAGCGGCTTTTATTTGCCAAAAGCAGTTCAAGCGGCCTATGGCTGCCAAAAAGCGGAAGACGCAATCAAGATTGATTCATTCTAATGTCCCACTTAAACCCTTTCTGGTCACATCTTTGTCTTCCTTTTCTGAATAACAAACAAACTCTGAATAACGTTTCGCGCCCATCCCTCGCCCTTTTGTTATTTCCTCCGCCCGTTCTCGTCCGCCGTTCGCCTAAACACCCTTACTGCACTAATTGTTGGGTATCATATTCTTACGATTCATTAATTTAAAGAAAACTTTGCTCACTCCCTTTGCATCATTATGGCAGTCTCTCTCTTTCTCTCTTTCTCTCTCTCTCTCTCTCTTCTGTTTTCTCTATTCCATTTCATTGCCCTCTCCCTGCCCTTCCCCTCCCTATTTGTTTCTTCCGTCCTTCCCCCTTCCACCCGCCCCTTCCCGTGCGCTGCCAGCTCAGACGATAGACACCTTTTTCATCTCTTCCGAGCCACTTTTTCAGTGTCTGCCCATTAGTCATCGCCAGACGCCAATCCAAATATGGCTTCCGTCTGGCTACCCGTGATCTTCGGGTGAAAGCCACCAAAAAAACTTACCAAAATCAAAAAAATTATGCAACTTTTTCTGTTTTCCGTGCCATTTCGAGGCAAACTGGCACATACGAAAGGACAGACAATAAAAAGGCGAAAAATGATGCAATTTTTTGCTTTTTCCTTCTGTTTAATCAGAAATCATTGTTTACAGCAGATTCAGTGGCAAAGGATTCCCACACTAAGGACTAATGGACTGATCGTCCCACCCACTTTAGCAGATTGTTCGAGGATCTTTCTTTTTCAGCCGTCTAGACAATAGGGCTAGGTTCTCTCTCTCTCTCTCTCTCTCTCGCTCTCTAACCTCTCTCTCTCTCTCTCTCTCTCTCCCTCTCTTTCTCTCTCTCGGTCTCTCTCTCTCTCTCGGTCTCTCTCTCCTTCTTTCTTTCTCTTTCTCTCGACTTTCGCCAGTGTCCCGCCAGACAGTGCTGGGTGCCACCTGGCCCCTCCCCCCTGTCTGGCCATATGGCGTCTAGACTGCCATTATGGACACCAACCGATAAACTATCTGTCTGGTCAACTACCCTTGTTTACATTCATTAGCATATCGCGGCGAACATGTATCTCTCTCTCTGTCTCTGTCTCTTTTGCTCTCTCTCTCTCTCTCTCTCTCTCTCTCTCTCTCTTTGTCTCTGTCTGTTTTTCTTTATCTCTCTGCCTCTATCTCTCTGCCTCTGCCTCTGCCTCTCCCTCTCCCTCCCCCTCTCTCTCTTACTATATGATGTCTTCCTGCCCTTTGTCTCCCAGGCCTGATGAACCAAGCGCACAAATATCTTTTTGCCTCGTCTCTGAATCAGCCGCCAAAGCGCGCCGTTTCGAATAACAGCTCCTGTTTTGAAATTTTTGTCATCAAAATGACATCAAATCACTTCCTTCTTTGCATTTCTGACAATTTGGCCCTTTTCTACAATTTCAGCCATATCTCTTTCAATTTATCCGCTAAGCTATCAGAATCCCAATTGACCTTCAACCAAGGGTGGGCCGGTCCGAAGATTTCTGAAAATCGAATTTTAAATTTAACTCATTCAAAAATTAATATTTTTCTCTTATTTTTGTTGTAAACAATAGCTCTAAACATGCAAAAGATACTGTTTAAAGTAAGATTCGAACTGCCCTACATAAATTTCTGTAAAATTTCTTGGCCGAGTGGCTAAGAGATCTGACTGGTAATCCAAAACTACCCTAGTTCGATCCCCGCTCGACAAAACTTTTTCGCGTCAAGCGTTTTGATGAATAGTTATACTTGAAACAGTCATTTGCCACAATACCTATCAAATATTTTTTCTAACTTTTGAAAAATTTGGTCTCCAACCCGGGCCGGCCCTGAGCCACCCTTGCCTCTAGTTTCTTCCAGATTCTGTCTGAAAGATTAGGCTGTTAGGCTCTTTTCCCGCCTCAGAAAGTCAAGAATAGACAATGTGCCCATTTGGAATTTGCACTCTTTTGCACTTTTTAGGCGTCTGCCGCTCGGCCCTGCCCCCGCGCGCGCCCACGGACAGCCCTTGAATGATTCTTTCAGGTGCCGAATCATCATTTTAATGTCTTAAACGCTGTCAAAGACCATATTTGAACCCAATAACATCATTTCTGAGCTACTTGTCGATTTCAAATGTTTTCGCGCGGCGCGGAGCGCGCGCGGCACGGGTTACTGTAGCGCAGACACAATTTTTTTAAAAATTATGTGCGGCACAAAAATCGATTGCAAATCGTATTTTAAGCAACTTTGTAAACTACGTCAACTTGATATTTTAACATTGAAACAAGTTTTAAAGATTTCTCTCGAAATTACTTCAGATTTTCACTAAAACTGAATTTAAAAGTTAATATGAAAGAAAGTATCTGCAGTTTTAAGATATGTTGTAGGAATCAATGTCTCTCTCTCTCTCTAACCTTTCCTCTCTCTCTCTCGCTCTCTATCTTTTTATCTCTCTCTCCTCTCTCTAACCTCTCATCTCTCTCTCTCTCTCTAACCTCTCCTCTCTCTCCAATGGAATAAACAACTGTTTTCAAACATCGCTTATGAAATCAATCGCCGACGTTTCGGGAATGAAGGCAGGCCAGCTGTGCCAGTTTTTGTGGAAGAACCCCTTTCTGCAGACAGTCATTCAGTCGGCCACCTGCGTGCAGCTGGCGAACTGTGGTTGCTTATTTCTGTGGTCGCTCTCTCTTTCTCTCCCTTTCTCTTTTTCTGTCTTTCTCTTCAATCTCTCTCTCTCTCAATTCCCACAGCTCCCATTTGCATACGCGGTATGCTAATATCCTGATTTCTGATGCGTGTTTTTCCAGAATTTTCCCCCGCCCCCCCCCCCCCCCCAATAAACTATGTCAATCCCCACGTTCTTCCGTCCCTTCCTTCTATTCATTCATTCATCTCTATCTATAAATTAAATATAAATTCATAAATATAAATTCAATGTAACCGGAAGTAGTCCTTTAAATGGCCATAAATCAACCCCCTTCCGACAGTAAGCCGCTTTTTGGCAACCATAGGCCTCTCAGCTTCTAGGATTGTGACAGCTGGCTGGTAGCAAGAATTTGCATAGAATTCCGAAAGTACCGTAATTTAATTATCATGACAGCCGGATGGCTGATAGCAGCTGGGAAAAGGCAATTAGTGTCAGCCGGCTCGATTTAAAGGTCTAACCCCATAATTTAAAGGCGTTAGCCAGTCCTGTAAATACATGCTTCTTTTATAATGAACTGTAACTTTAAAAAGAGCAAAAAATTCCATTTAGTCAAGTTCTAAAGAACCAAAACATTTTAAAGGTCTGTTTCTCAATTTTACCGCAACAAGCAATGAATAAATGGTCCCAGGGCCACAGCTGACAGTCCTTTAAGAAAATGCAATCTTGGTTCCAGCCAGCTGGCTTCAATCAGGGGGAAAACCAAAATTTTAGACATTATTTGACCTTTAAATTCAGGCATTTAGATAGATTGCCACAATCATATGAATTAGCCCTTTAACCCACCAGGCAGAAGATTAGTCCTTTACAGACAGTCCTTTAAGAATGCAGTTTTCGATCGATTATTTCTTCATTTTTCTTTCCATTTGCATACTCCGCGGTATGCTAATATCCTGATTTCTGATGCGCGTTTTCCGGAATCTTCCCACGCCCCGCCAATAAACTGTGTCAATCCCCAAGTTCTTCTCTCCCTTCCTTCTATTCATCTCTTTCTTTCTATTCCTCGTCAAGGCCGCTTTTTATGCAACCCAATACCGCTTTTTATGCAGTCAAAGGCCGCTGTTCAGACAAACAAAGGCCGCTTTTCAGGCAATAAAAGGCCGCTTTTTGGCAATCAAAAAGAGCATCTATGTTCTACGGTCAAAGTTTTGTATTTCTCTCTCTCTCTCTCTCTCTCTCTCTCTCTCTCTCTCTCTAACTCCTCCTCTCTCTAACCCCTCCTCTCTCTCTAACCTCTCCTATCTCTCTAACCTCTCTCTCTCTCTCTCTCTCTCTCTCTCTCCTCTCTCTCACGTGTGCTATAAACTGGCATCTTTTGATATAAACTATTCCTGAATGCGGGTGACTCACACCCTCCCTCGGCTCCCTCCCCCCAATTCATTCCCTCCCCTCCCCCAATTTGCATTCAAAACACCACCGATAATGATATTTCCGCGATGATGATATATCTGCACTCTGCATAACAAAGACGGTTATTTCAATAACAAACCCGCCCGATCGACCGAATCCGGCGAAAACAAGGGGGGACCCCGCCCGAGGCTTGTACTTTTCGACTGAATGCACCGCGCAGGCGGAAACTGCAGAAAACCTTGAAAACAATATTTTATTAATAAAAAATCAGTGTGAACTTTGACTTTTCGAAGAAATATTGCATCATCAACCTCTAAATGTATTGCCTTTTGGCGTGGGAACACCCCTGCAGCAGCGGCGAAGAATGCTTTCAATCGGGCTTCTAACACGTTCGTTCCATGATCCCCTGGATTACACACTTCCGCTTTCTTTCTTTTACTTGTTTTGTTTTTCTTCCTGCTTAAAGGAATTATAGGTTCTTTTCAGTACGAGATGAACTTCCAGCTCCTCGCCTTCTTCTTCGCTCTTCTGGCCGGTGTCGTGGAGGGAAGCCGTCGTCAATGCGGCTTCTGTATGGATTTCGACTTGAGGCACATGGTGGGCTTTTAGAAAGAGAGAGAGAGAGAGAAAGAGGCAGAGAGAGAGAGATATAGACAAAGAAAGAAAGAAAGAGAGAGAGAAAGACAGAGAGAGAGAGAGAGAGAGAGAGAGAGAGAGAGGAAAGAGAGAGAGAAGAGAGAGAGAGAGGAAAGAGAGAGAGAGAGAGAGAGAGAGAGAGAGAGAGAGAAGAGAGAGAGAGAGAGAAAGAGAAAGAGAAAGAAAAAGAGAGAGAGAGAGAAGAGAGAGAGAGAGAGAGAGAGAGAGAGAGAGAGAAGAGAGAGAGAGAGAGAGAGAGAAAGAGAGAAAGAGAAAGAAAAAGAGAGAGAGAGAGAGAGAGAGAGAGAGAGAGAGAAGAGAAAGAAAGAGAGAGAAAGAGAGAGAGAGAAAAAGAGAGAAAGAGAGAAAGAGAGAGAGAGAGAGTAAGTGAGAGTGAGAGAGAGAGAGAGAGAGAGACAATATAAAACTATATAAAACTTTATAAAACTTTTTGCAGTTCTTCAAGAACTTCGACTATGAAGGAGTCTCCGTCCCCACCGTCGCCCCCTACTGCAACGACTCCATCTCCTACTACGTAAGAGATGACCACATTCGAATCACATTAAGATTTTAAGGTAAATTGTGACGTCGGCTGCTTTCAGGTGATTTCGACGTCACCCGCTGGAGTCCGTGAGTTATCAGAAGTTTAAATGAAAAATTGGTTGGTTTTCAGGGAGGCAGGCCAAGGGGTGTAATGACCAGGTCTTTAACACCCCTGACCTGTACAATCGGCGCCTGTATGAGGGAAACGCCAACCCTCCCTATCCCGGAGTCGGCAAGCGGACGTGTAAGTTCTTTCTTTCTCTCTCTCTCTCTCTCTCTCTCTCTCTCTCTCTCTACTTCCCAAAACACAAAACCATCAAAGTGTTTTAGTCAATAAGTACCACTTCGAGTTCTGCAACTCTCCGATGTGTTACACGACAATCTACTCGACGCACTACAAGCAGCCAAAGAACGGTAAGTTGAGAATGTGGCTCACTCACTTACTCACTCACTCTCTCACTCACGCATTTCTTCTACTTTTGTATATCTGGTCGTTTAGTCACCTCCACCACCTCCTCTACTACTACTAGTACTACTACAACTACTTCAACTACTACCCCGACTACGACAACTTCTACCTTTCCTTTGGAGCCTGTGGTTGACGCGGATGAGTTGATGAGGATTGACGCTAGGATCGTGATCGAGCAGTGCCTTCCCCTTGTAGCCGTCGTCGCTGGATGTGTACTTCTAGTTCTCTGTGAGTTTTTTAAAGAGACCATCAGCCTCCTTTTCATAATCTAGGGTAATCATATGCTAATCAGCCCATTGTGAAAAAAACGTTGCTTGGAGGGGTGTTGGGAAAAATTATCCTAACTGAAATGAGTGAATTAGCATTAGAGTCATGCTTATTTTGAAAAGGAGGCTGATGGTCCCTTTAATGAATCTTAAGGGATTCCACAGTTTAAAAAAACTGGCAGACTACTTTTGACCTATCATGTTTGACCCACTACTTTGATTTACTACTTTTGACCTCTTCTTTTGATCTCATCACTTTTGACCTACTAATGTTGACGTACTAGTTTTGACCTACTGCTATTTGTGACCCAATACAACTTTTGATCTTCTAGTTTTGGCCTAATACTACTTTTGACCTACAACTTTTGGCCTACCACTTTTGATCTACCACTTTTGATCTACCACTTTTGAACTGCCGCTTTTGATCTACCACTTTTGACCGACAAGTTCTGGCCTAGTATTTTTGACCTATCTCTTTTGACCTACCACTGTTCACATACCACTTTTGACTTACCACTTTTGGCCTACTCCTACTTTTGACCTACTTCTTTTGACTGCTTTTGACGGACACCTAATTCGTTTGACCTACTACTTTGGATTAACTACTTTTGACGTACTAATACAGTTGACCTATTACTTTGATTTCTCTTGACCTACTACTTTTGGTCTACCTTTGATCTACTACTTTTGACCTATTACTCCTTCTCCTTTAGACTTTGAGACACTTTTTTCGACCTACGTATTCGGGACCATATCCATTTAACCGAAAAGTAAACTAAGATCCTAAGGTGGTATCCCAAAGTTTTTAAGGTCTTAAGTGGCATAATACCCTTATTCCTCTTAAGGGAAGTTATTAAGGAGCGGTGTCTCTGAGAGGGTGACTAACTTTCTCTAATGAATACTTTAACGACTTTACGACGTTACCTTAACACCCGAAGGCAACGGCAACATCTTAACGATAAAACATTACCTTAAAACCCTAAAGCCTTATATTGCCGCATTAGCAAAAGAGGCCTTAAGACATTAAGTGCCTTAATGCCTTAGTTTATCTGGTGATTTCATTCAAATGTTAAGGTTACCTAAACATCTGAAGGCAACGTCAACACCTTAACGATTAAATGTTACCTTAAATCCTTAAAACCTAAAACAGCTTTATACAAGAGTCCTTAAGACATTAAGTGCCTTAAAACCCCAAATTTATCGCCTGATTTTAACCAACATTACATTAGATTACTGTAAACAACTGCTAATTTAAATCTCGAAATCCAAAAGAACTCTCTCTAAACAATAATTTAACGACTTAACGTCACCTAAACATCTTTAGGTAACGCCAACACCTTAACGCTTAAACATTACCTTAAACCCCTAAATTTCCGCTTTAGTAAAAGAGGCCTTAAGACATTCCGTGCTATTGATGCCTCGAAATTCATGTTTTGCAGGCCCCATTGTCTGGTGAAAGGCGTTAAAACAGTGGGGTGATGTGGCAAAACAGTAGAATGAAATAGCCGTCCCGGATTACGAGTAATATCAGCAGAACAGTAATCAACAACCACGATTCATTAGATAAAGCTGTAAAAAAACGTTAAAACAGTGGAGTGATGTGGCAAAATCGTACCATACAATAGGAAGAATCATGTTTGCAGGCGTCGCCGTCTGTTTGTTCTGCCTTTGGAAGAGGATTCTCCGGTGCCCCAGGCATACTGTAGCCCACGGAAGAGTGAAGAGGAGGATGGAGTCGGCTCCAACGGTTCAAACGCAGGTTAGAAACCTCCGTCTTACAGTAATCCATATATATTTCAGCTTATCCACGTCTAGGAGGTCTTCTCCATGTTCTACGAGTACTTCAAGTTCAACCACCTACTTCCTAGTTCTAGAACTTCTTCTGCAAGATCAACTTCCAGTCCATCTTCAGCTAGCCTTCTTCTATCGAAATCTCCATTTTCCTTCTGCTTTTTGACTCCTCGGTTGTCCAATTACTCCACTGTTTCACCCAAATCCTCTTCTTCGTGAGGTCCCCTTCTAGCCCTTTTCCCTTGCCTATCATTCACCTTCAGGTCCATGTACCGGTGAACACACCTGTGTCATTTGCATATACGGGTCCTATGTCAGTTTGTTAATTGATTATAATTTTTAATATGAAATTTTTATAATTTTTAATATTTTTTAAAATTATAAAGATCACCAGGAAATAACAAAGGGGAGGAGGTAAAAGATGGAGGGGGTGGAGTTCGAAACGTAGAAATGTTTGGTTCCTCGTTTGATCGATGGGAGTACGGTAACTTCGTTGCAGGAGTCACCGAGACAGGAACAGTATTCGGCTTGGACGACGTAGGGAGGGACGGTTCTGGAATGGAGGGAGATGGGAGAGGGAGAGAGAGAGAGAGAGAGAGAGAGAGAGAGAAGGAGAGAGAGAGAGAACTTACCTTAGAAGGAGGTCCTTTCGAACACATTGAGGTGTGGAATAAACATTTTGAGGCAGAAGTTGAGAAGAGCAGCCGTAGGACACTCCTAAAATAGGAGAATTCTAAAAATTGGTTAAAATCTCACCAAATGGAAGTAAATGCCTTGTTTTTATTGCTAGTGAAGTAACGTTTAGAGAGAAACATGTGGAGGAACATTCTTGTTTTGCAACGGAGGTACTGAAAAAAGTGTATGTGTGTGAGTGTGAACGTGTGAGTGTGTAAGTGTGAATGTGTGTGAGCGTGTGAGTGTGAATGTGCGAGTGTGAATGTGTGAGTGCGTGAGCGTACAAATATGTGAATGTGTGAACGTGTGAACATTTGAGCGTGTGAGTGTGAATGGGTGAACGTGTGAGTGTGAAAACGTGCGAATGTGTGAGCGTGTGAGTATGTTCTCTCTCTACCAACCTATTACATCGATTGACATTCTGCCGAAACCCCTCCTGCAGATCCCTAGGATTTGAAAAGAAGACTCCAAAGTGCTGAAAACCAATTTACCTTCTTTTTTTGGAAACTAAACCCACTGTTTCAATGTTAGAATCAGAGCACAGATTACAATAGGTCGTGCAAGTGACTCCAGATGTGAATAGCAGCCAAAACAGCTTCATTTTAACATTTTCTCTGAAATTTTCATTTTCCCTGAAATTGAAGGTCAAAAATGGAGCATTTGGTGTTTGTGCGGGGGTTTCATCGAGATATCATTGGCAGTGACATGGGTGAAATGAGGCGATTCAAAATGAGCGCGCGAGAGGCGCCAAACGGCGTGGATGAGCGATGGGTGGCGAGTGACTTTTGTGTCGCAATCGGCAGATTGGCGGATCGCCTTTTGGAGGCAGTGAGGCGTAAAGAGAGAGCCAAAGAGCTCTCGTTAAAAGACTGATGAGACAAGGGAGAGAAAGAGAGACAGAGAGACAGAGAGAGAGAGAGAGAGAGAGAGAGAGAGAGAGAGAGAGAGGGAGGGAAGAGAAGGTTACGAGAACATGTTTTCTTCCCGAAAACACGTGTGCAGTCGGCCGCGAGTCTTCTAATTTCTTTCGTATGCCGCCGAAATGCGATCCGCCGGCCGTCCTGAGAGATTCCTCATTTAGAGACGCGCCAGAATGCAAACACAAGCCTCATTTCATTAGCATACGAGGATATTCAAGTTGAAATCGAATTGGAAACGCAGAAGGTTGTCAAATTGGGTGACTAGGAAAGTTTAAAATTAACAAATCCTTGTCGTTTTATGTTAGTTTTGCGGCTTATACGGCCGATTTCTCCGATTAAGAGGCTCTTTTATAGGCGGCGTTCTCCCCTACTCCTGTCAGATTTTTGCGAACGGTGAGTGCTAATGAGGCACAAAGGACTTAAGTGACTGGCGAATACGTCAGCTCGCGATGGCCTTTCCCAAGCGGCTGGTAGTCCCACCTCTCTTTGTCGGCTGCCGTAGCCCATGTACCGATTTTTTATTCTGCCTAGAGCTCTCTTCCCCCCTCTCTGTTTATCTCTCTCTTTCTCTCTCTCTCTATATTTCTCTCTGTCTAACTTTCTCTCTCTAACATTCTCTAACTGTCTCTCTATCTCTCTCCCTTCTCTCTATTTCTCTCTCTCTCTCTCTCTCTCTCTCTCTCTCTATCTTTCTCTCTGTCTGACTCTCTGTCTAACTTTCTCTCTCTAACCATCTCTATCTTTCCCTTCTCTCTCTCTCTATCTCGATGTATCCATTTTTGTTTCAGATCAATGCGGTCCATAAATGATCAGCTTCAATCGACCTACAATACCCTGAACGGAGCCAGCTTCCACCCCCTCTCACAACTTACAACTCACATGTAAACAAAAACTGTTTAAATTTTTATTTTTCAATTTTTAGGCAGACACCTCGCACGTTCTACTTCAGAAACAGATGCGGTCACACGGACTACACCACCTACATGCGTACCCGGTTAGTTTTTCTCTCTTTTTCTCGTTTCTCGCTTTGTTTTACCTTTTGATTTGCATTTACAGTTACCACTATCCTGTGGAGAACCCGTTTGCACTCATGATCAGAGATGCAAACGGGTCGGTTCTCTCTTCTGAAGTAGTGACTGTCCGCCTGCACATCGTCCATGGAAAAGGAGTTCAAGATCCTGGCCATCCATCTCAAGCACAAGAGACTGGAAGTCGCGGCGATGAGGAACGTGCTCCACGAAGCCGAGCTTCTCAACATCGACTTTGAGAACCTTGTTATTGCAAATATTTAATTAGGAAAATGACATTTGTTATTTCACTATTGTTTTTTCCTTAAAACAAAAACAAAAGAAAAAAATACCAACAGAAAAAAGTGGCGGGGCTTAACATGAAAATATATATTTCGTTAGAACCCCTCTTTACCTCGATGCAACCAACCAGCGCTAGTTTGAACGAGAGAGTGACTTCACCTATGGAGAGCGCAGACAGTGGTTGCGTGCCCGCACCCGTAGCACATCGGCCGCTGGGTAGTCGGAAAAAAACTTGTTTTAATGTTTGAAGGACATATTTATCAAAAAGGGGGGGGGGGCTATCTATCACATCTCAACCCTACCCTCTCTATCTATCATCTCATTTGGCAGAACACTTTATTAAGCCAGTTTCCAGTAAGAAGCCAAGTTTCTGTACCAAAACACACAAAAATCAAAAGACTGGTTCACTTGCATAAATAACAAAGGCTTTTAAAGGGTTTCTGAAAACAAAGGCCACTCCGTCGGGTTCAAAAAAGCAACCGCGAAAAAAGCAACCGAAAAATGGTGGAACACACATAGAGAAACGAAGATGGAGGTCACCTTTCTTATCAGACAAACCGAAAAATCTCTGCGGCCCGTGAATTAAAGATTGGTATGGGTGGGCTGTTGTTCCAGAAGTTTTGGAGCCCCGTAAGCAATGGATACATCGAGAGAGAGAGAGAGAGAGAGAGAGAAAGAGAGAGAGAAAGAGAGAGAAAGAGAGAGAGAGAGAGAGAGAGAGAGAGAGAGAGAGAGAAAGAGAGAGAGAGAGAGAGAAAGAGAGAGAGAAAGAGACAGAAAGAGAGAGAGAAAGAGAGAGAGAGAGAGAGAGAGAGAGAGAAAGAGAGAGAGAAAGAGAGAGAAAGAGAAAGAGAGAGAAAGAGAAAGAGAGAGAAAGAGAGAGAAAAAGAGAGAGAAAAAGAGAGAGAAAGAGAGAGAAAGAGAGAGAGAAAGAGAGAGAAAGAGAGAGAGAGAGAGTTCTTCGGAAGCATCATTTGGCGGAACACTTTTATTGCAGTTGTTACTTCAGTATTCAAGCCATTTTGTGACTACATATACTTCATCTCCTTTTCCTCATTCCTGCTTGGCATCCTCACTGAAATCATCTTTTCTTCTGAAATCCAATGCAACCTACGGGAAGTTGTCAAAGTAGAGTGCCTAAGCGGAGGTGGCGCAGGCGGCCAGGACGTAGACGGAGACAAGCACGGAACGGAGCATCTTTCGATGGTTTCTGATGGCATGGGTGGCTTTTATGGGCCTTCTGAGACTGAAGGCCAGTCCGTCGGGTCCACAAGAAGCAGTCACGGTGGCGAAAAATGACCGACCACCCAAAGAGAAACTATCACATTTCTGCAGCGGAGATACGTTTTCGTTGAAACCAGGTTTTTGTACAAAATGCGATTGCATTTTTGGAGAGTGTGACCGCTGTTTTTGGACCCGACGGACTGGCCTTCAGTCTCAGAAGGCCCATAAAAGCCACCCCTTCCCCCAGAATCCATCGAAAGATGCTCCGTTCTGTGCTTGTATCCGTCTACGTGGTGGCCGCCTGCGCCACCTCCGCTTGGGCACTCTACTTTGACAACTTCCCGTAGGTTAAATGGGGCTTCAGAAGAAAAGATAATTTCAGTGAGGAGACCAAGCAGGAATGAGGACAAGGAGATGAAGTAGATGTAGTCACAAAATGGCTTGAATACTGAAGTAACAACTGCAATAAAAGTGTTCCGCCAAATGATGTTTCCGAAGAACTCTCTCTCTCTCTCTTTCTATCTATCTGTCACACTATCCCCCTGCCTTTCGTATGAACTTTAGGAACAAGTTTAAGGCCCTAGGGACTTACCTTAGTTTTCTGAAGCTATACCTAAGCTTTACCTTAATCTAATTAAGCTATACCTAATGAAGAGTCAAAAATGAACAAGGGAGAGAATAGTGCAAAAAGTTCCATATTATGAGAAATGAAAAAAATACAAGACTCATTTTTTACAATATCTAAATTATTTTAGAAAAAAGGCGCACTAAATCCTCTGTAAAAGTAAAGTTTTATGTTTCTCTTATGGACTTTTCGTCATTTATCTCTGGAAATACGTATTGCTATCGTTTTACTTTATCCTCCTTTTCCCTAAGGTACGGCCTTAGGGTCATGGTTTGCTTAAGGTCCTTAAGGTCCCAAATATCTGGTCGTCCTATTGTGCCTTACATCTTGGGTTTTAAGATTCTTAGGGCATTGGTTTCCTAAAGTCTCAAAGGTATTCGTTTTCAAAGTTTGTTAAGCTTTGGGTCTCCTAAGGTGCCTAAGGTCTTGATTTCCTAAAGTCCTTAGCTCTTGGTTTTTAGGTTCAATAAGGTTCAATGTTTACGTTTCCTAAAGTCGTTAAGGCCTTGGTTACCTTACATCCCTAAGGTCTTTGTTTTCTAGTAAGCGACTTAAAACAACAACCAAACGTGTTCACCAAATAATAAAAATATTTAATTTATTACAGGAATGAGCAGTCTCGTGGGGGGCCGGAATGCATAACACACAAAATATCACAAAATGGACTTAGCGTAAGTGAAAGGACAGAGATAGGACGACGAAACGGCATCACAGCACCTTACCGTACTCGCAGTATGCAAATGGGGGCGGAAATAAATTAGGGTGAGTATCCAGGGACCAGAATTATACCTCGATTCGTTAGGCAAGGGTATTGGAAAGGGTTAACGGATACAGATCAGGCGGAGGTCTTCGACGACGGAGGAGATCAGCTCCTGGGCGTCGGCTTTTCCGTCGATTACGATGGTGTCGCCCTGAAAAGAAGATTGTTTAGAGAGAGAGAGAGAGAGAGAGAGAGAGAGAGAGAGAGAGAGAGAGAGAGAGATGTTCAGGCGGTCTTTGATAGCCAAAAAGCGGTCCAGAGGGCTTTTGGTTATCAAAAAACGGTCCGAGCGGCCTTGGGCTTCAAAGAAGCGGACCAGGCGGCCTTTGGTTGTCGTAAAAGCGAACCTTTGGTTTCTAAAAAGCCGTCCAGGCAGCCTTTGGTTTCCTAAAAAAGCGGCCTTTGGTTGCCAAAAAAGAGGCCTTTGGTTATCTGAAAAGCGGCCTTTGAATGCCTAAAAGCGGCCTGTGGTTGCCTTTTAATTGCCAAAACCAGGCCAAGCGGCCTTTGGTTGCCTAGGCTGCTCTAAAAGCGGCCTTTGGTTGTATAAAAAGCGGCCTTTGGTCGCCTAAAAAGCGAACTTTGATTGCCTAAAACGCGGACTTTCATTGCCAAAAAGCAGCATTTGGCGGCCAAAACGCGGCCCAGGTGGCATTTGGTTACCAAAAAGCGATCCATGCGGCCTTTGTTTGTCAAAAAGCGGTTTTTGGCTGCCTAAAAGCGGCCTTTAATTGCCTGAAACGCGGCCTTTGGATGCCTAAAAAGCGGCTCAAGCTGTCCTCAGTTGCCAGAAAGCTATTCAGGCGGCCTTTGGTTGCCAAACGAGAGAGCAGAGGAGAGAGAGACAGACAGAGAGAGAGAGAGAGAGAGAGAGAGAGAGAGAGAGAGAGAGAGAGAGAGAGAGAGAGAGAGAGAGAGAGAGAGAGAGAGAGAGAGAGAGAGAGAGAGAGAGAGAGAGAGAGAGAGAGAGAGAGAGAGAGAGAGAGAGAGAGAGAGAGAGAGAGAGAGAGAGAGAGAGAGAGAGAGAGTCCAACCTTCTTCTTCATTAGCACACAGAGCGACTCTCCCGACACGAAGACTCCGTAGAGACAAGCCGCCGAGGCAGCCTCTTCAGCCACTAAAAATCCTCAATTTTTCCTGTTAAAATGGGTAAAACTACCGGCAAAATGCCCCACTGCCGTTGTCCTCAGAATGAGTTCCTTGAGCGACAGATCCGATTGGAATTTGGCGGAGGCCTCGAAATCCACGTCATCTCCATTGAGGAGTTGGAGGTAGTTCTCCCTGAGAAAAGAAGAATTATATCTTTAAAATGGGGGGGTCTTACTTGGAAATGGGCGTGGGGGCCACGAATGTGGTGGGACGGAGAGGGAGACGGAAGTCCAGCTTACCGTCACTCGAGCCTTCGTCGTCCTGAAAGAGCAAAATTATCTCGATTTTGGCAAAACAAAAACTTTGACAAAGCCGCTTGAACCGCCTTTTTGGCAATCAAAGGCCGCTTGAACCGCTTTCTGGCAACCGTAGGCCGCTTAGACGGCTTTCTGTCAACTAAAGGCCGCTTGGACCACTTGGCAACCTTAGGCCTCTTGAACCGCTTTTTGGTAACATTAGGCCGCTTGGACCGCATGTGGTAACCTTAGGCCGCGTGGACTACTTTTTGGAAAGCCGAGGCCGCTTGGACCGCCGCTTGTGCCGTTTTTTGGCAGCCAAAAGGCAGCTTGGACCGCTTTCTGGCAACCTTAGGCCGCTTCTGTCTTTCGCTTTCCTCACCTTCGTGAAATAAACAATCGACCCTCTCAACTGCTGAGCCGCCGTGAAGTTCCCAGTGACCGAAAAGATCAACACGAGGTTCTGCACCGCTCCAGGAGCCACTTCTCCCTCCATCGCCACTCCATTCTAAAATAAACGATAATTAGAAGAGTTAAGAAGTTCTAAAGAAACTTAAGCTTAGTTCTTAAGAACTTAACCTTAGAAATTAAGAAGATTTATTAAGAACTTAAGAAAATCCCACCTCTCCGGCTTTCTTCAGCTTGGCGCAGAGGGTTTCAATGCATTCCACTTGGACGTTTTTGACGAGCTTCGTTCCGCAGTTCTTCAGAGTGAGGGTGACTGTGAGGTTGTCCGATTTCTTCGGGGAAACGCTGGTTTCGTATTCCTGAAAAATAGTTATTTAAATTTTTGAAATTTTTTTATTGAAATTTTGAAGTAAGGATATTTAAAGGCCAAATATGCACCAATATACTTCTCGCCAATCCTAATTCTTGAAAAAATGCTAATTTGTGCCAACATTATGCTGTTGACATTAGAATTTCTAACTACGACATCATAATTTTGGCACAAATTAGCATTTTTCCAAGAACTAGGATTGGCGAGATGTATACATATATTAATTCAATATAAATTCTGTATTGATTAATATATTTTTCGTCAGGTTTCTTTACATTTCAGCCCAATGTTTAACGGGTTGTCCGCTGTTTAGCAGCTTACTGGCTTACTGCTCTAGGTTTCTCCCTCCATCGAAATCGAATTTTAATGTTTCAAAATATTAAAACTGTATATAATTATGGAGCGTATTTTATGCTTTATTATTTTAAATACAAAAAAATGAAATTATTTTGAAAAATGAATTAATAACAGTTAATTTTAGAATTTTTATTAAATTTGGGGTAATTCGTGGTGAGATTTTCATATGGCCCAATCTGCAGAGAGCGGCATGAGGTCACCAGAAAAAAGCGGAAAGTGGCATGGTCACCAGAAAAAGCAGAAAGCGGCCTGACGTTACCACTAACTCACCACAATGAGGTCCGCATTCGCTCCCAGCCTTGCCGGACCCGCCGTGGCCGCCGAGTACTTGGGCGAGAGGTCCACATTAGGATTCGACGGTGTGCACACTCCCGAAGCCTCCTGCAATACCAAATTCTAAATTTAACTTTCTTTTAAAATTAAATCTTTAAACTACTGTTTCAAATCTAAAAATCACCTCGTAGGCGTCTCTCGACGGGGTGACCAGCTGTTTCTTCTTCTTCTTTTTCTTCTCCGCCTTCAGCGAGTCGACGGCCTTCCCGACCGAGATGGAATTCTGGGGGGTGTCCAGCCACTCCTCCATCGTGATCAGCCCATTGTCCTCCTTCTTTTCCACCTTCTTCGTCTTCTTTTTCTTCTCCACCGTCCTAAATCAATGGCTTGCCTTCATTGTTAGACACAAACTATTCGAAACCGCCATGAGATTGCTTAAAACTTGCTTATTTGGCTCAAAATGACACTAAAAAGTAGGTTCTGGGGGTGCTATATGCAAATTAGGGGCGCTAATTTCAATTAAATCCGTCATTTGAATACAGGAATGAGCTTACTCGGTCTTCTTCTTCGTACTCTTCTTGGTCTTCTTCGGTTCCTCTGTAACCACACGGTTACCGTTGTAGGACTCGATGGTTGGTGGGCGTGGCACTAGAGGAGCCTGAAATTAGAAAGTTTTGGATGAAACAGTTGTTTTTAACCTTAAGATCAATTTAAAACAAAAAAACGCCATAAGCGGCCTTTGGCTACCAAAAAGCGGCCCAGACGACCTTTCTTTGTAAAAAAAAAAAGCGACTTTTTTTTATGCGGCCATGGTTTCCAAAATCCGGTCTTTAATGATTCATAAGCAGCCAAACAGCGGCTTTAAATTGTAAAATAAGCGATTTAAGCGGCCTTTGGTTATCATAAAGCGACCCAAGCGGCTTTTTCCGGAAAACGGCATTTGCTGGTCAATAAGAAGCCTCATATGGTCAAAAGCGACCAATGGTTGCCAACAAGCGGACTAACATGGTGAAAATGGCTTTTAATTGTAAAACAAGCGGCCTACGGTTGCCAAATCGCGGCTTTTATTATGAAAAATCGGCCTTCAATGGTGAAAAGGCGGCTTTTAGTTGTAAAACGCGGATTTCAGTAGTCCAAAACGGCTTTTAGTTGTAAAAACTTTGTCAAAACTGTTTTAAATTGTTAAACAGTGGTCCAAATGGCCTTCGGTTGCCAAAAAGCGGCTTTCATAGTCTAAAAGCGGCCTAGCGTTGTCAAAAACGGCCTTTAATGATCGCGGCTTTCATCTGAATAAAGACGGTCTATGGTTGTCAAAAACAGCCTTCAATTCTAAAAAGCGGCCTATGGTTGCTAAAAAGCACCCTTTAAAGGTTAACAAGAGTTCTAAGCAGTCCAAAGTCACCAAAAAGCGGCCCAGGCGGCCAGTGGTTGCCAAAAAGCGGCCTAAAAATTTACCATTGGTCGTGAAGATGGATGCACCCTCGTGTAGGCCTGCGGTCCGCGGATCATCTCATCCGGCCTGATCGGTTCGTCCAGATTCACGTCGAGGGCCTTGAATTCGTCCGAGAGACCCTTAGCCTAGAAATTAGCATATTGAACTGCAAAAGAGAGAGAGAGAAAGAAAGAAAGATAAAATACCTGCAGCTCCGCCTCGTCGTTCAAAGAACACGCGTCTTCTGGCATCTCCCCATCCGCCCGATTGACCTTGTGAACCACATTCGCCTCGTCTTCACTAGAACTGCTCGCATTTCTCCTCTTCTTCCCCTTCTTTCCCTTCTTCTTCTTCGTTTTCTCCTCCTTGGCTCGTTTCCATGTCAACGTCGAGTCCTGCTGTTCGATGTAGCGCGAGAGACCGACCACTCCTGAAAATCAATACTTTAAACAAACATTAAAACAGATGATTTTATGTGGAATTTGGCGACCTCAGGCCGCTTGCGCTTTTTCTCGTGACCTCAGGCCGCTTTCGGCTTTTTCTGGTGACCTCAGGCCGTTTCGGCTTTTTCTGGCAACCTCAGACCACTTTCCGCTTTTATGGCAACCTCAGGCCGCTTTCTGCGGAATCCTCACCTGGAATCTCGAGCGGACTCTGAATCTCGCTGGCCTCCACCGCCTGATGGCTCTCCATCGTCAGGAACCGCGTGGGTCTCTTGGGCGTCGTGGCCGTTCCCTTCACATAGAACGGGTTGCTCTCAATCTCTGCCTCCCTCTGCTTCTTCCTCTTCTCAATCTCCTCCGTGGTCGGCTCGTGAGGCTTCTAAATTCTAATTTCCACCCTTCCTCTGAAGGTGGTCTCACCGAGTGTTTCTTCTTCTTCTGCACCTCCTGAACCTCCTGCTCCTCGTCGCTCTCAAATCGGGGCATCGCTCCGAAACTGGCGAATTCGCTTCTCAACTGAGGCTGAAATTTGAATTTAGCATGGAAATGTATTTTATTTTATTTTTTTAATTTTTAAAAAAATTTAGCAAAAATTAGGGTCTAACCTGGCCGAAAGTGGCTTCAATATCGCTTTCGCTGGATTCTTCTGGCGTCTCCTCCCACGGATCCCCGATCCACATGTCCAAATCGAGTCTGAAAGGGAAAGTAATTCAAAAGAGATGCCAAAAAGCGGTCCAAGCGGCCATTGGTTGCCAAAAACGGTTCAAGCGGCCTTTTGTTGCAAAAAAAGCAGTCAACGCGGGCTTTCGTTGCCAAAAAGCGGTCCAAACGGCCTTTGGTTGCCCAAAAGTGGTCCAAGCGGCCTATGATTGCCAGAAAGCGGTCCAAGCGGCCTATAGTTGCCAGAAAGCGGTCCAAGTGGCCTTTGGTAGCCGAAAAGCGGTCCAAGCGGCCTTTGCTTGCCAAAAATCCAAGCGGCCTTTGCTTGCCAAAAAGCGGTCCAAGCGGCCTTTGTTTGCCAGAAAGCGGTCCAAGCGGCGTATGGATCCCAAAAACGAACCCGTCGGGGACTCGAACACTCTTCTGTGCCTTGGGATTCACTGGGTTCAGTTCTCCTTCGAAGAGCATCGCCAGTTCGTCAGAGATCTTCTCCCGCCGGTGGTGGACGGATTCGATCACTCGAAGGAGACACATCAGGTTGCAGGCCTGAAAAATATGATAAATTGGTAATAAATTATCTTTTTTTTAAAATTTGAAAATCAATGGAGGGCGAAACAAAATGAAATTAAGTTAATTTGGCACAAGGGTCCTTTTTGTGTTTGTAGGTACTGCTTTCTGGCAACCCTAGGCCGCTTTTTGGCAACCAAAGGCCGCCTTTTGCCAACAAAGGACCACTTTTAACAAGGTCGCTGGAACCGCTTTTTGTCAACCAAAGGCTGCTTTTTGGCAACCAAAGTCCGTTTTTGGCGACAAAAAGTCACTATTTTTGCAACCAAAGTCCGTTTGAACTGCTTTCTGAAACGCTTGAACAGTAAACGCCGCATTATGGCAACCATAGGCCGCTTTTTGGCAACCATAGGCCGCTTTTTTACACACGTAGGCCGCTTGGACCGCTTTTTTTCCAACCAAAAACAGATTTTAGGTAAAAGACCGCATTTTAGTAACCAAAGGCCGCATTTTTGCAACAAAATGCCGCTTTTTACCAAACAAAAGCGGCTTTTCGGTAAAAGGCCGCTTTTTGGCAACCGCAGGTCGCTTTTTGTAAATCAGTAGCCATATTGCCAATGTTTTCATTCCTCACCCTTTCCTGCGCCTCCAGGTGCTCGGCCACTTCGAATTCCGGCAATTTCGAGATCATCAGATTGTCCAGCGACTCGATCGTGTCCCAATCGTCTTCCTGAATCCACTTTTAATCAAAAACTTTAATTTCAAAATCTAACCTGTTCGGCCTTGCTCAACAGCACACTGTATAATTTGCCAATGTTCTGCACATAGACGGAGAGGATGTGGCCGGGCATCAGGGACGGTTTCGCCCTCAACATCGACTCCAGCACCGAAGGAACGTTCTGCAGGTGCCTGAAAATCATTGCTTTAAATAGTTTTATTTAAATTTGACTATGGGATCACAAAGATTAAATTAGAATTTAAAAAAAACTCACTGGCTGTACTCTCCACAGATCCAGGCGGCCGCCAGAAGAACTTCGCAAATGTTACTACGCTGTTGGGCACTTCCGGCCAGCAGGAGATTCGCATTTTCGACCTAAGAAGCTTGTTTAAAGAGAAGAGAAGAGAGAGAGAGAGAGAGAGAGAGAGAAACTCACAAGTAGGGCCATTTGGGAGACGGCGAAGTGGCGGATGGACTCCACGCGGACTGTCACGTCTTGGATCTGAAAAAAAGGCATAAGCAAGAATTCTTGAGTTAAAGCTTGGGCCAAGGGAATTTTTAATTTTTTTTTCTCTCTGGCAGGGCCAGTCCTTACTTGAGTTTCTAAAGAAAATGATCGAGGGTTCGGCCCCCTCCGGTGCACTTTATTTTTGTTCAATGGTACACTGATTTCACAAAAAAACCCACAATATTTCACTAATTTAAGTAATTTGGAAACACTGAATAAAACATTGAAAATAAGTTAAATCCGAATCTCGCAATTGCCAATAATTTATAAATTTCGACTTTATTTTAATTCGACTTAAATTTTTTTAACTTATGTTTTCCAACTCAGCCCAAACGGCTATATGAACATTGAGAAAAACAAAAGTTTTAACTGTTGAAATAACAAATTTTAATTTTTTTTAAAAATAACCTTGACCATTTTCGATAAACCACGTCTAAATACGGTAAAATCCTCCAAAAATGTATAAAAAATCATTTTAAAAAGGTTTAAAATGGCAAATTTGCTTTTTAGTTACCATTAAAGTCAATTAAAGTTGTACCCAAAAAAAGATGTACCCCGACTGGTATCGAACCTTGGTCGTTCGGCTGCTATTTTTATATAACAAACAAATGCCTGACAAGACTTGAAAATATTGGTCAGTCCGACCCATCGGGTGTATAAAAAAGCTTCATCGTTTCACTTCAGTTGACTAATATGGCCTTTTTTGTTCGGAGGGAGACGGAGAGGACTAAAATCCCTCGGTCTGGTCGGTTTCACCGGACCGTCCAGTGAATTCAGGTCCATAGTTAGCCCTTTAATACAAACCTGTTCTGCAATCTTGCTGCCGTGTTTCGTTCCTTCGACGTTTGTCAGCTGGACGAGGACGGAGATGTACCATTCGAAGTTGGTAATGTAGAGGTAGTTGTTGTAGCTGCAGATGCCGATGATCCGGCTCAGAAGTTCGTCCCTGGAAAAATTTCAGTTTATTTGGTAACCTAAGGTCGCTTTTTCTGCTTTTCCTGGCGACCTAAGGCCGCTTTCTGCCTTTTCTGGTATCCTCAGGCCGCTTTCTGCTTTTTCTGGCGACCGCAGGCCGCTTTTTACTTCTTCTGGTAAGCTCAGGCCGCTTACCTGTAGTAAGACCCCTCGGCCGCTTCCACATGTTCCATGAGCTTCTTCACAATCTCCATGATATTCTTCTTCGAGATCATTCCGTACAAGAGATCCAGGGACCTAAAAACCATTCGTTTTTTCTCTAATTTCTCTTAAAAACTCCATAAATTCTTCAATTTTGTCTCCTAAAACCCCACCTGAGTCTGATACTCTCGTCCTTGTCATCGAGACATCTGAGGACGATATCCTTGTGTGCTTGGACGGCCTTCGGATGCGTCTCCAGAATCTTCCCCATCGCCAGGAGACCCAGGTATTTGAGGTTCTGGTCAGAGTCTTCGATCAGCACTCCCAGCTTTTGAACGCACAACTGAAATTGGAATATTACCTTTAAATCTCGCCAGAAACAGCGGAAAGCGGCCTGAGGTCGCCAGAAAAAGCGGAAAACGGCCTGAGGTTGCCAGAAAAAGCAGAAAGCGGCCTGAGGTTCCCAGAAAAAGCGGAAAGCGGCCTAAGGTCGCCAAAAAAAGCAGAAGCGGCCTGAGGTTGCCAGAAAAAGCTGAAAGCGGCCTGAGGTCGCCGAAAAAGGCGAAAAGCGGCCTGAGGTCGCAAGAAACAGTGAAAAGCGGCCTGAGTCTGTCAGAAAAGCGGAAAACGGCCTGAGGTCACCAGAAAAAGCGGAAAGCGGCCTGAGGTTGCCAGAAAAAGGAGAAAGCGGCCTGAGGTCGCCAGAAAAAGCGGAAAGCGGCCTGGGGTTGCTTACCTGAATACTGGCGGTGTGATCGGCCCCAGAAGAATTCGATATACTGATCAGAACTGCGATTACGGTATTGATGCACTCGTAGAGGAGGGACATGGCCGAAGTACTTAAGGAAAGTGGGTTAAGGCCTTAAGAACTAAATTAAGAAACCTGTTGATGAGGTTGGTCAGCGGCTCCAGAAGCTTCTTGCCAAGTCTTGGCTCCAGAGGGACGAGGGCTCCGAACTGAAACAAGGATTTCGTAAATTTAACATCCAGGGTTTCCCACATTACTCCACTGTTTCAATTCAGGAAAGAGAAATAATGCGGCAAAGCTCACCAATTTGATGATTTTGATGAGCATCCAGTTGTTGCTGGAGGTGGTCATCAGTTTGAAGAAGACGGGTGCCAGAGTGAGGTAGTTCTTCGGGTTCTTCCGGGCCAGCTCGCAAATCACATTCACCGCTGCGCTTTGGACTCCTGAAAAAAAACAAGTGTTCTTGACAGCCGACTGGTTCGAAATCAAGGGAACGCTATGGCGATCAAAGGCCGCTTGGACCGCTTTCTGGCAACCTTAGGCCGCTTAAAACGCTTGCTGGTAACCAAAGGCCGCTTACTCCTATTTTTGACAACCAACGCCGCTTGAACCGCATTTTGACAATCATAGGCCGCTGGAACCGCTTTTTGGCAACCAAAGGCAGTTTCCGGTAGCCTGATATTCGTGCAGTAAGCAAATTTGCTAGATTTTTCGAGAACTACAGTAACCGTTAAAGTAATACCTTCGAGACCGAAACTATCGATTTCTTGCGATTTTTTACTTTTTTTTTGGGAATAAAATTGAATTTTCTTAAGTGAAAATATAATCGTTTGGGTTTGATGTCACTGTTTTGAAGTTTCGAAATAAAAATGCAGTTCTCTTTTCTGGCAAGCTAAGGCCGCTTTCTGCTTGTTTTGTGATCTCAGGCCGCTTTTCTGTCAACCTCAGCCGCGTTTTGCTTTTCTGACAACCTCAGGCCGCCTTCATCCTTTTCTGGTGACCTCAGGAAGCTTTCAGCTTTCTCGGTGACCTCAGGCGGCTTTCCGCGTTTTCTGGAAACTATAGGCCACTTTCTGCTTTTTCGGACAACCTCAGGCCGCTGAAACCGCTTTTTAGAAAACAAAGGCCGCTTGGACCTTTAAATCTTACCCGGATCGGCGTCCTCCAACTTCTCCTTCAGCCGAGGGAACGTCGGCCGAAGCGATTCCGGGTACTTTAAGAAGACCTTGAAGAGCAACAGGACCGCCCGTTTTCTCGTGTAGGACCTCGAAGAGGAGAGCTTAAATAACATAATTAAATCGATTTAAAGAAAGAAAAAAGTATTTTAAAGGTTTAAATTTTAAAAATATTTTATAAAAAAAACTTTAAAAAAATTAACATACCAGATTAACAACGTCGGCGGCGAGGTCCCTAGCCAAATCGGGGGTGATGAAACAGGCGAGGCCTCCGAGAGCCACTCCCGATTCGTACATATTCGGACTAAAATTGATTTTTTTAAAAATTAATTTAAATAAAAAAGAAAAAAACCTGTTTATGTCTTTTCTGATGAGATTCGTGGTGAGCATGAGGACGTCTGTCTCGTCGTGGAAACTCTGCGATGCCGCCAGGTATCTGGAACAAAAAAGTTAGAAAAATCGATTATTTTATGTAAAAACTGCCCTAAAACTCTAAAAGTTCCGTGTAGTCCACAAAATTCTATACTTTCCGGGTGGTCCACAAAAAGACCACCCATTTAGTAAATGAATTTAATTTTTTTTAAACCAAATCCTACCAGCCAGCTGTCATTTAACGGCTGGTTCTGAAGAATTCTGGCCCCAAGGGACAAAGCTGCCAGTCAGCTGGCTCGAAATGTACTTCTGACAGCTAGCTGTCACATTTTTCTCTATTATTTGGCTATTTTGATGTAGGCTGCCTCCTGTAATCCCTAGAGAGAAACCTGACAGCCAGCTGGTTCGAAAAAAATACGGTTCTGCCAGCTGGATGTCACAATTCTGACTAAATTTACAAATTTAATTATGTTTAAAACTAATTAAATTAAATTGAAATTACCTACCCTATCCGTTTCTCCGTGTATTTCGTCGAAGCCATAACTTCTATCACGTTGAATGAAGCCCAGGAAATGTCATATCCCAGCATTTGGAGCTAAAATTCAAATTTTAAAATTAAATTAAATTAATATATTATATATTTTTTAAAACTTACATAGGCGAGTTTTTCGATGGCATTCGCTTTGACGTAGATTGATTCCTGTCGCAATTCCAGCTTGATCTCCTCAATGCAGGAACTGATGTACCGCGCCTGAACCATTTTTTTGTATTTTTTAAATCAATTTTTGTAAATTAAATATAATTTTTATATTGTAAATTGTTTTTAAATACATTAAAAAAAAAATACCTCATTGTCCTTGTTATTCCTGATTCCGCGGATCAGATCGGTCAGGCTCTTGTCGAAGAGGCGGTCGAGGTTGCTGCGCACCTTCCGCAGCGCCATGTGTTCGAACCTTAATTTTCTTGTATTTTGTAAAATAAAATAATTATTTTGTAGAAAAAAATAAATTAAAATAGTAAATTTAAAAGGGTATTTAAAACGAAACAGCGGATACGGAAATTGACAGTTCGCCTGCATGATGTTTACAACCTGTTGGGAAAAAGAGATTTGAAGTTTTGAAACATGTTATTTATATTTAAATTATTATTAGTATTATAAATTACTTAAATATGTAAAACTAATGTAAAATATAATAAGTTAAAAAACACTGAGCAAAAAAGCATCAACTGATCGAACCTTCAACCTTTTTATTGGCATTTTAAAGATAAAACGGGCCAAATCGGACCAAATTTTGAAAATAGGTTAACAAATCAGTTAAAACTAAATTTACTAATAAAATGTTTTTTTTTCAAAAAAGATTGTAAAGATAATAATATTTTTTCAAGTTTTTTGTCAGTAGAAAAGGACCACCGGAGAACAAATTTCCCTCCAAGTTGAGAAATATATATAAAAAAAAACATTTCACTAATTTTTACTAACTTTTTTAACAAAAATAGTTTTTAAGGAACCACATAAATCAGATTTCCTGTGTCTATCACCTATTTTGGCGTGTTTTTGACAAATTTTGGCTCTTTCGGACCGAAAATACAACTATCTGTTCTATTATTACCCTTTTTTTATAATAAATATGTATTTCGTGATATTTAAACGTGGAACGGCGGGAACGGGTGTCAAAAATCCGCGCTATCCGCGGCGCATCGATCCTTCCTCGACTGCAGCGCCACGGAGGCTGCCTGGCCCGCGAATTGCGCATAAACATTGACCCTCGGGGACAACAGCACTCTTCAGAGGGCTATTGAGAATTAATTTAGAGGAAATTGGAGAAAAATTAGGAATCAATAATTTATTTGCTTTGCTTTCTTAAAAAAATGATAAATAAAGCAAACATTTATCGATTTTATTTCCCTTTCAAAGAAAATGCCATTTTACTGCCCATGTATGCGTTTGAGAAAAAAAAGCTCAATAAATATTTTCATTACCCAATTATACCAAGCTATTAATTACAGCAAAACTGTGCGTGCACTTTAAAATAGAGGTTGTCATTACGTAGACGGATTTTAAACGGATAAACTTTTTTTAAAGGACTATTTCTGAATTAAAATGAATTAGGAAACTATTTCTTTGTTTCAATATTAGTTTTCACACCTTGAAATTCAACTTTTTCGTCAATTACCAGTTGAAGAATGTTTTAGGTTATGGAAATTTAGCTGAAAATCAATACATTTTGGCTAAATTCTGAATAAATGTCTGAAAAAAACAATATTTTAATTTTAGAATTGACCACCTTGAAATCCGAAAAATTCTAATATGGCAAAATGCGGGCCGGCCCACTTACCAGATAATCATCGAGGGTTCGGATACACCCCAGCGCAAACTTTTTTGTTTTCTTCATTTACACTTTTAATGAAGTAAAAATGTGTTTTTTATTGTTTTAAACTATCTTTAAAGCGGTTATAGTGAGCGCAAAAAAAGTTTACTTGGGGCGGATCCGAACTCTCGATGTTTTTTTTCTGGTAGATCACGCGGGCGGGGACTGGTAGGGCCGGTTAAAAATATAACTAGAAGATACAAGACAGTAATTTTAATTGTTATAATTAAGGGCCACAAACAAAGAAAAAAATTACTTTGTTAATATAAAAAAGAAATGAATTTGAGAAGAAAGGAGTGAGAGAGAGAGACGATTTTTCCCATAAAACTGTTTATTTTTATTTTTAAATTAGATAAAAATCTCTCTTTCACTCAGTGGAAATTAAAAATGAAATAAACAAAGAAAAAAATGCAAATACAAATAAAAATTAAATAAAACTCACAAAGCAAAGCCCGATTCGTAGAAATCGAAGAGGGACTGTGCCTGTCGCTGTGCTCCCCTTATCAGTCCAGTCGAATCCATCCCACCAAATAAAGCCTCAAGTGTTTTTGTTGACCTCCCCCTTCCTTTATCTAATCTACTCCGAGAAAAAGCACTACCTTCCGTTCCTCAGTCATGCCAGGCGACTGTTTATTCCCCCGATCGATCGCTTCTGCTTGTTTTGGACCGTGGAGCCCCTAACAAAGTCCATCGTACAATTACAAAAGGTGTAAAATAGATTGTAGAGATGTTTCATTAAGAAAAATCGATAGTTTATAAGACAAATTCAGGGTTGAGAGGCAACAACTGGCTGGGTGGTCCTTTCCTGAATTAGCATAGCTGACTGGGTGGTCCTTTTACAAACGATACTATCTGACTGGGTGGTCTTTTCTCGAACTATCATAACCTGGTGGGTGGTCCTTTTATCGAACAATGAAAACTGGCTAGGTGGTCCTTTTTGAATAAGCATAGCTGGTTGGGTGGCCCTCTTCCGAACGATAACAACTGGCTGGGTGGTCCTTTTCAGATTTAGTATAGCTGACAGGGTGGTCTTTTTTTTCGAACGATCTTAACTGGCTGGGTGGTCCTTTTTCCGAACAATCGTAATTATCTGGGAGGTCCTTTTCCGAACTACCATAGCTGGCTGGGTGGTACTTTTCCGAACTACCAAAACTAGTTGGGTGGTCCTATTCCTAACGATCGTATTTGGCTGGGTGGTCTTTTCCCCCGAATGATTATAACCGACTGGGTGGTCTCCTTCCGAACAATAACACCTGGCTCGGTGGTCCTTTTCCAAACAATTATAGCATGCTGGGTTGGTCCTTTTATCAATGAAACTGGCTGGGTGGTTATTTTCCAAACGATTATAACATAATGAGTGGTCCTTTTACCACCGGTCGTAACTGGCTGGGTGGTCCTTTTACAAACAATCGCAAATAGTTGGGTGGTTCTATTCTCAACGACCGAAATTTACAAACGATCAGAACTATTTGGGTGGTCCTATTCCTAACGTCTGCAATTGGCCGGGTGGTCCTTTCCCCTAAATTATAACCGCCTGGGTGGTATCTTTCCGAACGATAATACCTGTCTGGGTGATCTTTTTCTAAACTATCATAACTGGTTGGGTGGTCCTTTTTTCAACGATCATAATTTACTGGGTGGTCCTTTTTTTCCGACAGCAACTGGCTGGGTGGTCCATATGCTAACGATCGAAATTGTCTGGGTGGTCCTTTTCCGAACGATCACGGTGGCCCGTTTCCGTACGAAAACAACTGACTGGGTGGTCCTTTTCCAAAAGATAACTACTGACTGGGCGGTATGATCATAACTTGTTGGGTGGTCTTTTCCAGAACTGACATAACTAGCTGGGTGGCCCTCTTCCTATCGATCGATAAGTAAGTTGGAAACTATAAATATACTTATTTGGGGAGGAAACTACTGTTTATTTGTTTTACTGTACAATTCCCTTCAGGAATCAGATGGAAGCCTTGGCGGTGACTTCTGCGGCCTTTGCCTCGAACTCCTTCCTCCGGTGGATGTACTCCTCAGCCACGTCGCAGCGCACGGGGCGGGAGAGGTCCGGTTCGGCCAGGATCGACAGAATAGAGAGGATTACTGTAACCAATCGATAATTGACAATTAGGGAAGGTAATTACTGGAATACATGGTGGTGGTGGGTTTCCAGTTCTCGAAGGTGGTGATGGAAATGCAGACGTCGCCGTTTTTGTCCACGTTCGGGTGGTAGATCAAAAAGGAAAAGAGGCTTAGACCTTTAAGTTTGAGCTACCGGAGGGTTGAAAGTGACGATCGGGGTGCGGAAGGGGTACTCTCCGGTGCAGTCGATGAGGAGGGAGAGGACGGAGGTGTAGGGAGCACAGGTCTGAGAGAGAGGGTAGAGAAAGAGAAAGGGAGAGAGAGAGAGAGAGAGAGAGAGAGAAGGGTAGAGAGAAAGGGTAGAGAGAGAGGGGGGCTAGAGAAAGAAAGAGAGAAAGTTAGAGAGAGAAAGGCTAGAGAAAGAAAGAAAGAAAGAGAGAAAATGAGAGAAAGAGAGAGAGAGCAAGAGAGAGAGAGAGAGAGAGAGAGAGAGATGGTAGAGAAAAGGAGATAACTCACCGGTTTGATCTTGAAGATCCATGCCTCCTTGTTCGGAACCTGAGAATATCCCTCCAGCCACGGTTTCTCCTGCTTTTTCAGAAGTTTGAACTCCTGTGGAGTGATGTGCCTCACAAGAAAAAGAGAAAACTACCTTCTGAATCCGGATCAAATGGAGAGTTTTGCCACCGCCCGCCATTGAGGAGAAATGAGGAGAGAATGAAGAGCGGAGGGTTTTTCTTGTGGGAGATTGAGATATGCTAATCAAGAGTATTCTAAGTGAGCAGTTTGAGACCTGGAACGAGATTCTCTCTCTCTCTCTCTCTCTCTCTCTCTCTCTGTCTCTCTTTCTCTCTCTCCCTCCTAAACTCAGGAACGTCATCGTCAAATATTTTATTCTTTGTTGACAATAGTGAAAATCAATATAAGTTTTTATTCTTTGGCGAACCCGTTTAATTGTTTTAAGTCGCTGACAGTCTTCAGAATTACGTCGTTCTTCTGCTGCTCTAATTCGCGTTCCACATCTGCGACTGTGATAAAGCCATCTCCGTCTGCGTCCAGCTGCTGGAATTTTGAGATTTCTGGGTTACTGTAGTCTGCTTTCTGCTTTAGTACCATCTGTCTACCTACTTTTGGATTACTGTATTACCTGATTTTATCCGCTTTTCGGGTTACTGTTTTCTCTCCCTTTGTCTGCTCTCTGGCTTACTGTAGTATGTGTTTTCTGGGTTACTGTAGTTCCCTCTATTTTATCTGCTTCCTGGGTTACTGTAGGTGCTACCACTTTTTTCTGCATGATGCCATACCTTAAATTTTTCATGTGCATATTTCCGTAGCATGGGAGTCGGCGGCCCAACGTGCTCCTCGCAACTCTGAAATCGGGGGATTAGCCATTTTTTTCATTTTTTATTTTTTTATTTGAAAAAAAAAACAAAAAAAAAGAAGAAAAAGAAAAGAAATTCCTACCTTAGTCCTATAAATGCTACCCATGGGCAGCCCCAAACTATTCGAAGTTCCATTCTTCCTCGCCTTCAGTGCGAAGACACAACTAACGTAGTCGAAGAATGCTGCCTCATTGACAAGGTCCTGAATGGAATTTTGGATTACTGTAATGATTTTTGGGTTACTGTAATCTTTGTGGGTTACTGTAATCTTTGTGGGTTACTGTAATTACTTGTTGTTAAGTAATCATTTTGGGTCATTTACAAGGCTCTGAAGGAAATTTTTCGAGTTACAGTAATAATTGTCGGGTTACGGTAATCATTGTTAGTCTACCGTAATCATTTTGGGTTAGTGTAATCAATTTGGGTTACTGTAATCGTGGGTAGGCTACTTTAAACTTTTTAGGTCATTTACTAAGTCCTTAAGGTAATTTTCTGGTTACTGTAATCATTTTTGAGCTACTGTAATCATTTTGGGTTACTGTAATAATTTTGGGTTGATGTAATCATCTTGGGTTACTGTAATCATTAGAGTTACTGTACTCATTTTGGATTAATGTAATCAATTTGGGTAATTTAGAAGGTCTTGAAGGAAAATTTCGTGTTACTGTATTCATTTTGGGCCACTGTAATCATTGTTAGGTTTCTATGTTCATTTTGTGTAATTTACATAGTCCTGGAAGAATTTTTCGGGTTACTGTAATCACTTAGGATTACTGTAGAATTTTGGGTTACTGCAATCATTTTTTGGTTACTGTACCTTCTCGTCGGGACCCATTAGCCCAAAGGCGAACAGGGCTGTGGTAGAAGTGCCCCGTTCCATTGACAATCGAGATGTTCTACCGGCTTCTGTAAGCTCCCACAGGCACAAGACAAGATCCTGAAGTTATTTGTTGTTGTAAAGTTTATAAAGTTTGTAAAATTTAAAATAATTTTTTTTAATTACCTTAAATAAAAGTTTATCGGTGCCTTTGTCCTTGGTCATAGCCCTGTAAAGCCTGTCTGCGAAGCAATCATCTGCTGAACAGGGAAAGAGGAGGCGGACGACCTGCCTCCATTGGTAATCTGACATTCTTCCGTTTGAGGAGTGCTGAAAATGAACTTTGGTTTAAAATTTAAAATGAAAATGAAAATTTGAAATTGAAAATAAAAAATTAAAGCAGAAAATGAGACCTGTTTAAAATTTCTGTAGAGGAACATTAGCCATCGGCGGTCGAAGCCAGTACAACGGACGAGTTCATCAAGGGAGGGGGGACGGGTGGAAAAGGGGTCCTCGAGGTCCTCGATGTCTTCTTCCACTTCTGGAAATTGAGTGGGTTTCTGGAGGGCTGACTCACTCAATCACTTACTCACTAAACACGCTTACACGCGCACACATGCTAACACACGCTCACCCATTCACTCAGTGACGCGCGATTACACACGCTCATACATTCATTCACACACGTTTACACACGCCCACACTCGCTCACACACACACACACGATCAAACCAGCTCACCCATTCACTCACACATTCTCAAACGTTCACTCTCTCAAACACACTCATACATTCCCTCACTCCCATATGCTCACATACGCTCATGGATTCACTCACTCACACACTCTCACACGCTTACACACGCTCCAACACGCTTATATACGGCTACACATTCAGTCACTCAAACCTGCACACAGACGCTTGAAACACGCTGAAACATTTACTCACTAACACACACCCACACATGCTAACACACGGCTATAAATTTACTCATTCACACACGCTCACACACGCTTACACATGACAATCACTCACTCGCACACGCTCACATACGCTCCTATATTTACTCACTCACACACGAACACTTACGTTCATACATTCACTCACTCGCACATGCTCATACACATACACACGCTCAAACATTTTAACAGACGCTCATACATTCGCTCACTATCACACGCTCATACATGCTCATATTTTCACTCATTCACACATGCTTACACACATTCATTCATTTACTTACTGACACACCTTCACACACACTCACACACACACTCACATTCTCGCATACATTTACTCACATACACACGCGTACACACGCTCATACGCACATGTACACGCGCATACATTCAGTCACTCACACACGCGCCCTTGAGCTCACCCATGCTTTCAGACGCACAAACATTCACAGACGCTTACACACGCTCACACGCTCACATCCACCTACCCACCCACTCGTTCGCCCCATTCTCTCTTAATCTCACCTCTCACTGTCTTTTTGTCGATTTTTGGCATTTCTTTGGTGGTAATGGTTCTAAGAATATAATTTTAGCTAGAAAATAAGAGGGTTTATTCAAAAGTTTTTGTCTCGGTTTCACCAATAAGCTTTTTTTTCTGGCAAAAAAAAACTATCGGAACGAGCGGGCAATGGGAAGGGGTCGTTGCCAGGCAGTCGCAGAGACAGAGACTAATGGCGCATACGGGAAATATTCCAGCGGCACAAATGGAGGGCTGACAGGAGGTAATGAATAATATCTCGATTGGGGTGGAGGGAGAGGGCGGAATACACAGGAACATGGGAAATCAGAGAAAGAGCGGAAGAGGAAGAATCAAGCACAAGGGCCGCCTGGCTGTGAGTTACGGCCGCATTAAAAGATGTGAGAAGAAGCTCCGCAAGAGGCTCATTAGCACTCTTCTCTCTGGCGGCGGAAACTGAGAGCGGGGAACTGGGGGAATTTAGAGAGAGAGAGGGAGGGAGAGAGAGAGAGAAAGAGAGAGAAAGAGAGAGAAAGAGAGAGAAAGAGAGAGAGAGAGGGAGGGAAAGAAAGAGAGAAAGAGAAAAAGAGAGAGACAGAGAGAAAAATAGAAAGAGAAAAAGAAAGAAAGACAGAGAGAGAAAGAGAGAAAGAGAGAGAGAGAGAGAGAGAGAGAAAGAGAAAGAGAAAGAAAAGAGAGAGATAGAGAGAGGGAGAGAGAGAGGGAGAGAGAGAGAGAAAGAGAGAGAGAGAGAGAGAGAGAGAGAAAGAGAGAGAGAGAGAGAAAGAGAGAAAGTGAGAGAGAGAGACAGAGAGAGAGAGAAAGAGAGAGACAGAGACAGAGAGAAGGAAAAAGAAACTGAAAACCCTCTTAATTCAGATGCGCCTCATATGACCAAATGGCTGTTTTTGCTCTCCCCATGCCGTTTCTTCTGCTTGGAATGCGAAATGAGCCGGCTAACGAGGAAGGATTAGCTT
Source organism: Oscheius sp. G VE-2021 (assembly GCA_022343465.1). NCBI lineage: Eukaryota > Metazoa > Nematoda > Chromadorea > Rhabditida > Rhabditidae > Oscheius > Oscheius sp. G VE-2021. The sequence continues at coordinate 1,231,906 of JAJQXH010000020.1, forward strand.
GTTTGAATTGGAGCCACTTGACCACAGACCCAAGAAAGACAATTTTAAGGTTTTTTTAAAAGTTAAATAAATGCAGGTAAAAGTTTTGCTTACCGTCTTCATAGAAACAGATGAAGAATTGTAGTCGTCTGACGGTCCAATAGACACTTCTAAGCAGGCGGTTCTTTATTGGTGGCTGGGGTCCGAAATGTCTGAAAAATGAATTTGTTTTCAATTTCAAAGTTTTTGGCACATTACTCCACTATTTTAAAATGTTTGCCACATTAATCCATTTTTTAAAAGGGTTGCCTGATTTTTAAAAGGGTTGCCTGATTACTCCACTATTTTAAAGAGTTTCCCATATTACTCCACTATTTAAAAGTGGAGTGGTGTGGTAAAGGATTTCAGTCATTTATCGTTAATATTCTTTTTTTAAAGTTTTGCCGCATCACTCTGCTATTTTATCCTTTTTGCCGCATTACTCCACTATTTCAATGTTGAGTGATGTGGTGCTCCAGTCAGTTTTTTCTAATTTTTTTTAAAAACATTTGCCACATTGTTCCACTATTTTAAAGTCTTGCCACATCACTCCACTATTTGTAAGTTTTTGCCACACTACTCCACTATTTTGAAGTTTTGTCACATTACTCCACTATTTTAATGTGCAGTTATGTGTTAAAGAATTTCAGTCATTTAGCGTTAAAATTCTATTTTTTAAAGTTTTACCACATTACTCCACTATTTTAAAAGTTTGTCACATTACCCCACTATTTGTAGTTTTTTTGCCACATTACTCCAATGTTTTAAAGTGGAGTGATGTGGTAAAGGATTACAGTCATTTAGCGTAAATATTCTATTTATTAAATGTTGCCACATTACTCTACTATTTTAAAGTTTTGCCATTTTACTTCTATATTTTAAAGTTTTTGTAAAATTACCCCTATATTTTAAAGTTTTGCCAAATTACTCCAATATTTAAGCATGTTTGTCTAATTACTCCACTATTTTAAAATGGAATGATGTGGTAAAGGATTTCAATCCTTTATCGTTACACTAATTAGTGATTTTCTTGGTAAATATGAAAACTACAAAAAAATAATTAAAAAAAAAATTGATTTTTAAGTTTCATACATGAAGGTTTTTTTTATAGATTTGATCTCATGAAACCCTTGGGTACCTCCCCCCCTTGTTTTTTTTGCGCCGCGAGCTAAAGACACACACCTCATATGACGTAGGTTGGCCGTGAGAAAACTGAAATCTGAAAGAAAATACGGAAGGTATGAGTGAAGGATCGATGAAGGACGGCGGATTAGAAGTGGCGGATTATTGTAGTCTGGCGAGAGAGGGGACACGCGGACGGAAAAGAACGCAAAACAGCAATTAGGAGAATGGCTGATGAATTGTGCTCGTCAAGAAGGACTAATCCGACTAATCAGACTTTTGCGTGCGTAAGGAATCGTTATAAACCCATAGTTAGCCTAAATTTTGATTTCTATTGATATCGATCGATTACTTTTGTAATTTTTATCTTGGTTTACCATATTTTCGGGAACACGCCTTTTTCTCATTACAGCTGATTACCTGTCTGTTTTGATAATTTTCACCATTTTACCTTGTATTCCTAAAAATTAGAATTTATTGTTTGTTTTTAAAGTTTTTTTTATCAGAAAAATCAATTAAATGAGAAAATAATGTGACAAATTGATCTGGAGCCTACCACTATAAAAAGAGAGCGTGAGTAGGAAAACGTGGTACGCAATAATAGAAAAAAAATTTAGCGAAATATATGTTACGATCATTTTCAATTTTTGTTGTTGACTTAGTGGACGTGAAATCGCGTACCACATTTTCGGACACACGCTTTCTTTTCAGTTATGAAAGCCGATTGCCGATCAATTGGGTCTTTTCGCTAGTTTTCTTAATTTTATATTAAAATATACAGTTTTTGTTCTGAAGACTACCGTAATAAATAAAAAATTCGTGAGTCCGAAAATGTGATACGCAATGAAAACGCTGAATTATCTGCAGAAGTAGCATTTTTTTTAAAGCCAAAACTACACTACATTGATGATTTTAACAAGTTGCGTTAATTGCGTATTACATTTTCAGTCATACGCTTCTAGTTTCTATTACGGTCGCCAACTTTATATTGCTTTCCAACCATTTCACATCCTTTTTATTTTTTATTTTTATTTGAAAAAAGTTTAATTTTTATTAAACAAAAAACATAAGCAAGAAAATTAGAAAACGGTTATCGAAAACTGATTATATTACAATCATAAGAACAAAGAAAGCGTGAGCTTCAAAATACGATACACAATCGAAGCCATAGCAGAAAAATATGTCGTAAGACTTTTGTCTGTAAAGCAGAAATTCATTTTTTTTTTTACAAATTTTCTTTTAAAATACATCTTCCGATCGATATATTGATAAATACTCAAGAGTATTAGTTTTTGACGCAGCGCGGAGTGCCAAAACCGCAAAAAGGCGTATTTTCCGCGTGAACCATATTTTCAACTTACAACACCTCAAATTAAATAAAAAAAGCTTAATTTACGAAGTATTTTCTACTTTTCTTCCCAAAATCCAGTAGTTTTGGGAAAGAGCGAGGGAAAATATCGAATGTTGGTGTGGTTGCGCAACAGCAGAAGGATAAATGACTTCAATTAAATGGCCACCTGGGTCAGGGGGAGGAATTGATTGTTATGCAATAGAAACTAGAAATTTCTTCCCCTGTGGGCCAAACATCGAGGGAAAATGGACATGGCGGTGTGAACGGACTATCATTAGAGGAGAGAGCAACGCATTCATTTAATGACGGCCCGAGAGCTTTTGAGCGGGTGTCAGGCAGAGGATCACGGATTAATTGAATCTCGGCTTAATTAAGAGGTGCAGAAGAGGGAACTTTCAATTAAAAATAACGTTAGGACAAAAGAAGAACGCCAGGGACTGTGGAAAATGTGATTTCTACTTTTGACGTTTCAAGCGGCTGATATTTATGGATAATTTCAGTTTTTTCTCACGATATGTACTATGTTTACGCGCATTTTTGCATTTTTATCACATTTCTTGCACCCGTACGAGATCGGCGCCCCTTTATATGTCTTCCTTGTTTCACCAAAAATTGACTTCTCTCCTAATTATTAATACGTAATTTTTACAGTAGTCTAGCTCACTTTATTGGTATCTTGTTTTTTTTTATCTTCTATTGATTATTAAATCCAATCAAAAGAAGAAAACTTGTTTGCGCTACGGTAGCGCGCCGCGCGCATCTATATCTCTTCTAAACCTTGACCAAATTCAATTCTGCAAAGAGCAATCGATTTAAAATTTAATTTTGCGAACGATAGCACTTAACGCACACTTCAAAACTATATTTCTAACGACTTATAAATGCTCAAAGATTTTCATTTTTTTTCATAATTTCCATCCAAAATTTTATGAATCACAAAACTCTCCTTCAGCCTGGATTTGTGGTGGCCTCTTCTTGCATTATTTTTTTAAACAATTTACAAGTTTTGTATAAAAGAAGAGGGCCGGCCCTTAACAAACAATTCTTCTGTTCTAAGGTCAAGAAGGAGCGAGTAAAAATTGGCATCTGTCCGGCTCTTCCCGTCGCCATTCTTGTTTATCACATGTCATATGTGCTAATTAGTCCAATTTCCTTTCAATCTCGAGAGTCAGGGAGTATACAATTAACGTTTGATTTATGAATGCAATCTTTTTTTTTCTATTTCAGGCCTTAATGTTAGCGCTTGTCATATGGCATCAGACGCAAAATTGCGTACAAAATTGTGTTGAAGCATACGTACGAATTGCATGATTTTCTAAAAGGAAAGTAATTTGAAATTCGATTTAAAATCGGTTAATGCATTGCAAATAAAAAATAGCACTATCGATTTTTCCGCGCGCCGTGCGGCAACAATCTATAATCGCTACATTGCTCTGAAATTGTGAACGTAGAAAAAAACGACAGAATTTTTTCTTTTTTCTCTCTTACGACTACATAGGGATACGTTTTGGAGTTTTGAAAACCGATTTTATTGACCAAAATGGCCAAAACGGGAAGATTCAAAAAGTGCCGATCTGACAAAGTGCGAAGGGCGGGTGTTTTGAGTTTTCTTTTTATTAGGGCTCTTTAATGACACCCGTACGATATCGGACTGGAATACAAGTTTTTGAATTCGCTTTCAAATCCTCAAAAGTAACCGTTCTATGCTCAAATAAGTTTTTAATAGTTTTTTTATTCGAGGTAACCATTACATAAGCTATTGATTGATACCGACAAAAAATAGGGTTCACTCGACAAAAATATGTTTTGCAAAGTTCTGGCACGCGATCGCTGCGAGACCCATTTAAATCAATAAAAAACAATCAATATTGTACGATGACGCTGCCTGTTCTTACTATTATTATTTCCACGTGTTGCAAATCAATAAGATACTTTTGAAATTTGCAAAGTTCTGGCACGCGATCGCTGCGAGACCCATTAGAATTTTGACCTAAGTAATATCTTCTTACCTAGGGTACTATTATGCTCGTTATCCTATGTCCGTTGTCGCTGCCCCTTATTTTCTGTTCATTAAGGGGCAGCTAATGAAACCCGTACTACATCGGACATAAGATAACGAGAAAATGAGTTTGCACTTTGAAATCAACATTCTCATGGTTTAGAAAGCTCTAATTTTCTTTTCAATCCTCAAAAACCCACAGGTTGAGAATATTTTTTTTAAAAATTTCTTTTAAAATTTACAAAAACCCACCTTTCTAGGGCTCTCTGCCTCTGACTATCCGTCCTCCTCGGACTCCTTTTGTTATCTCTCCGCATGGAGCGACGGAACGTTCGAAGTCGCACAACTGCCCACATCTAATCGCTACAATTAGTCCAAATTAGGGGGGAAAAGAGAAAACAGAGGGAAACAAGGAGAGGGTAATTATAATCGATCCGGGGATATCAACATGGAAGGGCGATTACGGCGCGTGGCGAAAGGACAACTTGTAGATATAATAGCACTGCATCCCGCCGGAAATTGAATTTCGGCCAAGAGAGGGTGCGGAAAGAGCCAAAACAAGGGATTCAGGGGGGTTTGTGGGATAAGAGAAAACAAGAGGTTTCGAACACGAGATAGCCACATGACTCCTTTTTCTTCTTCTTTGAAGAAGGAAGAAGCCCTTGAAGAAAGATGACTGTGCAAATTGTGAGGTTGGGAAGTCCCTCGAGGGCTTCGCAATCCTCTTAGTTGCCAAAGGGAAGGCGACGAGTTGGATCATCAAAAACCGAGATGGAGTGGGACATCTGGAAGTGAGGATAGTAAAAGAAATCGGATGACCCGGGAGAGGTCGTGAAATAAAAGCCAAAGAATGGGTGGAGACAAGAGAGAGAGAGAGAGAGAGAGAGAGAGAGAGAGAGAGATAGAGAGAGAGAGAGAACGTGAGAGAGAGGGAGAGATAGGGAGAGGGAGGGAGAGGGAGAGAGGGAGAAAGAGAGAGAGGGAGAGAGGGAGAGAGAGAGGGAGAGAGAGTGAACGTGAGAACGTGAGATTGTGAAAAACTGAGACAGTGAGAGAGTGAGAAAATATGAGAGCATGAAAGTGAGAGAGTGAGAGAATATGAAGGCGTAAAATTGAGAGAGTGAGAGAGTGAAAAAATTAGAAAGTGAGAGTGACGGAGTGAGCAAGTGAGAGAGTGAGAAAGTGAGAAAGTGAAAAAGTGAGACAGTGAGAAAATGTAAAAGCTAGAAAGTGAGAAAGTGACAAAATGCGAGAGTGAGACAGTAAGCCAGTGAGAGAATGTGAAAACGAGAAAGTAAGAAAGTGAGAAAGTGAGAATGTAAGATAGTGTGAGAGTGAGAACGTGAGTAAGAGAGTGAGTGTGTGTCCGTGAGCAAATAAAGGAGTGGGGAGTAGTGAAAGAGTGAATTCCATTGCCTCACAATGCCTCATCCGTTGTTGTTGTTTTTCCATTCCCCTCTTCCATAATGAGCCTTTGTCCTCTGTGACGACATTTTCCATACATCTGACATTCCTTTCGATTGACGTTTTCTTAATTAGGTTTCAGAGAAAGAAAGAGAGAGAGAGAGAGAGAGAGAAAGAGAGAGATAGAGAAAGATAGAGAGAGAGAGATAGAGAGAGATGGATAGAGAGAGAGAGAGAGAGAGAGAGAGAAAGAGAAATAGAGAGAGAAAGAGAGAAAGAAAGAGAGAGATAGGAAGAGAGAGAGAGAAAACCAAATCCTCAAAAACCAGGTTATGTCAAATCTCAAGCCGCCAAAACAATGCCTGTTTTCTGAAACCTGGGCCTGGCCAAAGGAACAGAGAAATTGCAGCTGCAAATGAAACGACAGCATGTTTATATTAGCGCCTGGCCGCGTTCGGAAGTGCCCTCGGCTATCCGGTGACGTTGGGCACATTTGATCCCTGGGACACTCGAGTAATCCACGATACCCGCAAGAAGTCTGGACTAGATTAGGGTAGGCTAAACTAAGATTTTTTTGTAAGATTGAAAAAGAAGAGGTTAACTAAATTTTGGGTCATTTTGATTTATTTTGCACAGTGGAAATAACATCGATAATGTGCTCGTTGGTCTACAAACTACATAAGTCCACTACAAACTAGGTTAATCGGGGGGGGGGGGGGGGTAGGGGGAGGGGGAGAACTACTTTCTAATTATAGCTATTTCCTGAATGGATTCCTGCCAGAAACAGACTCAATCGTTTTACGCTTCGCTGCTCTTCCCATTATGTTATTAGTTCAATTATCTTTAACTGAAGGGCAATGAATAGTGTAGGCTTGCAAAATGAGCAAAGTTTGTAACACCAGGAACATAGAATTGGGCCAGAGACTATAAATGGATCAACAATAACATTCTGAGGTTTTTGGTAGATATCGATTTTTAGTTGTGGGGTTATTGCGGGCGCGCCCGTTTTCGAAACCTACCTACAAATGCGCCCAGTTCAAAAAGCTGAAAAGTTTGGGGTTGAAAGCATTCTTGATTTAAAAAAACATTGAAATTAACAGTCTACTTTGCCAAAAAATGACTTAATAAGTAATAAAGTAAGTAAATTAACTAAAGTTTAGGCAACTTAGAATTTGGTCATTTGGTCAACTTATGTTTTTAGCTAAAGTTGAAAGATTAGTTTTGCCCAAAAGTTGAGAACAACAAAATATTCCGAATAAATGGGAAGAAAGCGACATTCAGAGACTTTGGGGTCAATATCGAATTTTCATTCATGGGTTATTGCGCGCGAGCCCGCATTCGAAAACTAACCTAAAATGCGCCCCACTGCGAAAAAGGGTATATAGAATGAACAGCTTTTTCATTATGAAAAACGTTGTATTTAAAAATAGAACACTTTTAAGGTTTAAAATTCACACTAGAGGCAAAAACCTGCAAAATTAGGGTCAAATTCAAGACTATGAGCGCAAACAATGATGTGGTCGATTTTTTGTATCATTTTCAATTTTATTGGTAACTAAAACGTTAAATTAACGAATATTTAACTTTCAAGTCATTTTAGAAACGAACGAGAAAAGAATCCAGCTCATCTGCCAACGAACGCGGGAGTTTCCGGTCTGTTGGGCGCGGAAAGAACTGAATACGCCAATCAAAAAGATTGTTCGGATCCGAAATTTTCGTTTTTGGGGTTTCAGTGACGACATTTATATGATTCAAAGGAGGGATGGATAGAGAGAGAAGAGAGAGAGAGATAGGGACAGAGAGATAAGACAAACAAGAAACAAAACAGTTTGAAACAAACTTTATAAACCGTTTGTTTCACAAGTTCTTTATATCTAGAACATTTCCTAAAAGATCTATCTGATCTCCAAAAGAGAGGTGATTCCGAAGACGAAGACGTTGACGAAGGAGGCGATGGTGAAGACGCCCATGAGGTAGCCAAAGCAGGAAATCTAAAACTTTTTTGATTCTAGAAAATGGATAAATCTACGTTGCGGAGGATTCCCTGCTTCTTTTTCTTCTTCGGAATCTGCTCCTTCGACTTGTCTTCCGCAGTGACCTCCTTCAGAGAAACCTCCTTCTTCGAAACCTTGGACTTTTCCAGCTCCGACTGCTCCCGCTTCGTTTTGTCGCCACTGAAAATGAGAAGGTTTTAGAGAGAGAGAGAGAGAGAGAGAGAGAGAGAGAGAGAAAGAGAGAAAGAAAGAAAGAAAGAAAGAAACCCACTTCAGCTGAATCTCAGACTTGGAGGCCTCCAATCCGTCGCCAGCGCCCATCGCCTGAGGAGGCACATCCGCCGTGGGGATCGGAGCACAGGCCGGCTGAGCTCCCAGGGGGGTCCGAGGTCCCAGCGGGGTTCCAAATCCAAAGTTGGGCTGGGGAACGTCAGCCACGGGGAAGGGGGGAGGGGCATCGGGGACGTTGACGGCCGGTCCGATGGGTTCGTAGTCAGCCATTCGAAGGGAAGACCGTCCGGTGGAGGGAGAAAGGAGGGAATGAGGGGAAATGGGAGGGGAGGCCACGGAATAGAAAATTAAGGATTCTAATCGGAGAGGGTGATCAGCATGAAGATTGAGGTCATGTTTCCCATTTTCTTACTTTTTCTCTTCCTTTCTTCCCTTTATCTCTTTTTATCTCTCTGTCTCTCTGTCTCTCTGTCTCTCTCTCTCTCTCTCTCTCTCTCTCTCTCTCTCTTTCTCTCTCTCTTTCTCTTTGCAAATTTTCTGATATCATGGAAATTCTTTAAATTCTTTTTATTATAAAAATACCAAATCCAATAATACAAAAAAATCGCTTTTAGTCTCGTTGTCTGCGCCCTCCGCGCAAAACATTGCGGCTGGCCAACCCGTAAAAAATCGGCATCGCCACTGAATGGGGCTATATAATCGACCCAAAAACACCCCCTTCCCCTGCAGTGGTAAGACATTGAAATGAAGACATAATGGAAAGCTTAAATTTTTGTATTTTGGCAGCCAGAAGATTGTTAAAGTTACAAAGTTTGGCGTGCCACAACGGCCCATATCGATTTTGACTTCATTGGTTAGAGACGCAGGTGATTAGAGAAGCAGATGATTAGAGACGCAGACGGTTAGAGAGAGAGAGAGTTAGATAGAGAGAGAATTTCAAAAACTGGTCCTTCAAAAATTAAAACAAGATTATTTCCGACTACGCTAAACTAGTGGCCGATGTGCTATGGGTGCGGGCGCCCAGCCGCTGTCTGCTCTTTCCGCAGGGAAATGCACTCTCTCGTTTAAAAAAGCGCTTCTTGCGGCGAGAGAGTGCATTTCTAGGGAGGGCGCAGACAGTGGCTGGGCGCCCGCACCCATAGCATATCGGCCACTGTGTTTAGGGGAGTCGGAAATAACTTTGTTTTAATTTTTGTTGAATCTTCTCTCTCTCTCTCTCTCTCTCTCTCTTGGAAATCATGGGTTTTCCATTCCATGGAGGCTTATTTATACAGGTGACAAAGGTATGTCAATAATATCCATGAAACCAAGAGTCAGATGAAAAAAAATTCGCCAGTCAGATGAAAAAAAACATAATCATCACAATTTTAACGGTTTTGAGGAGGTTCTGCTGTTTATTCACTAAATGAGTCTTAAAATTTCATAAATAAATATCTCTTGAGTCATTTTTTTACATCGTGTACCCTTGTAGGCGCACTCCACTGTTTCAATGTAGCCACTTTTTTTCTTTTTCCACATCAATCCACTTTCTGGTTTCTTTTCCATTTTTCCGTTTGCCACATCACTCCAATGTTTCAATTCAGCATTATCTATCATTTTAACGGGTTTCAGAAAGCAAATAATCGAAAATTTTCATAAATCTTCATAAAACTCGGTCGTGTTTAAGAAGTTTCACCTTTTTTGCCACCTTTTAAAAACGTTTGCCACATCACTCCAATGTTTAATTTATCATTATCATCATATGAAAGGGTTTATAAAGGCAATGCTCTTCAAATATTTACTAAATCAGTCTTAAAATTTAATACATGAACATCTGTTCAGGTTTGTTTGAAAGTTTCAATGACACATTTCTTTTGATTGCCCGGGTTCCATTGTCCAGCTGGCCCTCCAGGGGTTCCAGATCTGTCAGCCGCCTTGCTGCCAGCCGGAATTCCTCCGGCTCCCATTCGATGTGTCGATATCCGCTGTTTGTCCTTCGTGACCACTCCGATCAGCACTTTCTCGCCCTCGGCGCCGGCTACCTCCGCCTTATGAGCAAAAATCTCTCTGTTTGGCCGCGAAAGTTGCTTTCGCCCCGCTTTCTCACTCATAATCTCTTCCCCAAATAGACGTCTACCCTTTCTAAAAGTGACAGAAAAGGAAAACAGCTAAAAAACCTCAAAAAACTGTGACTTGGAAAGAGTGATCATCTGCCTTTCTCTCTGGTGTTTCAGCCACTGCGCGGGCGTTGTTTGAGCAGCGGCGCTGACGACGGAAGGCATTCTGCCAACAAAACAAAAGACGAACACACTCCCCCGTTTTTCAGATCTTTTCATAAAGACAAACATGTGTTTTGGAGAAATTTTTCTGTAAACATTTTGTCATGATAACACCGTTTTCGCTAAATCCATCAGAGCAATTCATTTTTCCTGCCTAATAATTTGCCACATCACTCCACTGTTGGAAATGCTTTTTCTTAGCGTTTTATTGACTGTGATGTTTTGGCACATCACTCTACTGTTTTAAGTGGAATACATAGCTTTTATCTTGACGTTGACGTTTTGGCACATCACTCCACTGTTTTAGGGAGGGAAAAAGACGCTTTTGGGCAACAGAAGCTTTTCATCTTGATCCTACTTTAAACTGTATTTTGGCAGTTAGTATTTAATTGAACACATCAGCGTTAAAAGTTTCAAAAGTTAGTACTCGCTTCACAACAGTGGAGTGGTGTGGCAAAAAGTTTTTCTGTGTCTATTATGATACCTAGATCTCGAACGGTTTCGACAGGATTTATATTATGTCCATTTATGTTGTAGGCAGTCATATAGTTGTTGCCAATTCTAGTTCTTGGAAAAATTCTAATTTGTGCCAAAATTATGATGTCGAAGTTAGAATGTATAACTTCGACATCTTATTTTTGGCACGAATTAGCTTTTTTCCAAGGACTAGGTATGGCGAGAGTGTCTTATACAAACAACTAAAATAAAAAAAGATTTCTCAATTGGGGACCGAACTGTCGTTGTCAAGTTTGTCTTCGTACCTCTTAGCCACTTCGCCATTAGGACACATAAAATTCAAATTGGTTGTTCGAATCCACCGTGAAACAGTGTTTTTTCAATGTTGAAAAATTATGTATACAATTAAAAGAAAAAAAAACATTTGTAAGGTTAATAGGTTATAAGTCTTTCAAAAAACTTGGGACCTGTTCGGGCAGGCCCGTTTCCAAAAAAAGTGGGTCAGGACCAACATCGATTTTGAACACTCTTGCTGATGTAGGCGTGAATAAGAAACTACACACATACCCACATACAAAGTCACACATGCACACGCACACGCCCATACAAATACATACACACACATGCAAAAACACACGCACACACGCACTTACACAAACACATACACTCATGCAAACGCACGTTCACACAAGCATACGCACCTACTTAGACTAACATACATACACAGGCACGCACACACATACCACACAGTGATATACACATATACACACATTCACAATCATACAACCACACATGCCGCAAAAGTCGCCAACAACAATTTGTTTTGGCTCTTTTTTACAGTTTAAAGGTCTGTTGAAAGACACTGATCGATTGGAATTTGTAATTGTTGATTGGCAATTGTAATTGTTGACCATAATTCCTTCACCAAAATTGACTGAAACGTGAAAATGTTTGTCTGTGAATGAGAAAAACCTCTTGCATGAACCCAAATCCTCCCCCTGGGCTACCGCTGAACCCGCCGTCGTTTTCTGTTTGAGGCGGTTTTCCTGCCGTTGTTTGATCTGCCCGAGCCAGTCCGAGCAGCCTAAGACGACGGCAAACTCGACGCCCACTTTCTGCTCCTCCACGCGCGTCGGTTTACAACCAATTACCTCGTAAATCAGAAACTATTTGATTCTTTTCAACTTTTAAAGTTTCCAGTATTATTGATCCAGCCTCTTTCAACCTTTCAAATGCGGAAGTATTTTTTCAAACTAACTTTCTAGACATTCATAATTGTTATTTACTATTTTGTTTTTTTTCCATTTTCTGATCGATTTTATTATTTAAGTTTTCAGTCTTCGGATGAAGGAGCCCTGCTTTCGCTGTAAACGACCCACTTACTTCAACGACAAAGTGAGTTCAAGTTTGTATATCCGCTGCCAAAACTACTCAACTGATTTGCTTTGGCTGAGTATTAAACACACAAAAAGGAAGCTGAAACCATTGCATATACTGTAAAACAGTGGAGTGATGTGGGAAAACGAGCATGTAAAGTTAAAAACCTTGTGATTTCCCACATTTTTAGGTGTCTCTTACTTCCAGTATCCATTGATAATCGGTTTTTGCTGGGGACTTCTGGGGTTACGCGGAATGGGAAGAGGAAAATGTTAAAACTTTAAATTCAATCGTGCAAAGATTGCAATTTTAACGAAATTCCGGAAACCTCGTCTTTAAAACTGTTTGAAGCGTCGATCTGGTACGGGTGCGAAGTACTGGACCACATAGACTCTGTAACGAAAATGGATTGACGCTGTTTAGTAGAATTCTCATTTTATCGTATCTCTCTCTCTTTCTCTTTCTCTCTTTGTGGTATCTCTCTCTTTGGTTTCTCACGGTCTCTCTCTCTCTCTCTCTCTCTCTCTCTCTCTCTAGCTCACCTTCTCTCTCTCTGGCTCTCTGGCTCTCTCACTCTCTCTCTCTCTCTCTCTCTCTCTCTGGTCTCTCTCTCTCTTTCTCTCTCTCTGGTCTCTCTCTCTCTCTCTCTCTCTCTCTCTCTCTCTCTGGTCTCTCTCTCTCTTTCTCTCTCTGTGGTCTCTCTCTCTCTCTCTCTCTCTCTCTCTCTCTCTTTCTCTCTCTGGTCTCTCTCTCTCTCTCTTTGGCTTCTCTCAGTCTCTCTATCTCTCTCTATCTCTCTCTTACTCTCTCTGGTCTCTCTCTCTCTCTCTTTGGCTTCTCTCAGTCTCTCTATCTCTTCTCAGTCTCTTTCTCTAGCTCTCTCTCATTCTCTCTCTCTATCTCTCTCTCTATCTGGTTGATTATATGTTCTCTCTCCACGATGCCAACCCGACTGAGCAGGCGATTGACACTTCGTTGAGTTCACTTTGTTTAATATTTCGATTTCTCTATAGAACACGTAAGTTCGACAACTTTTCCTTTTTTATTCAATCGACACTCTGCCGTTGAATGCACTTTCCTCTTCCGTTCGAGTGATTGATCGGCCGAGTGAAGAGGGATTGTAATGCTAATAGGCGTAACCAGTTCGTGTCGAGATGTCCCACTCGTGACGAGCGGATTGTCCTGGGGAAAATAGATGGCAGGACGGAATTGCCTCTTTTACAGACTATTTTTACTCTTGCAAAAAAAATTTTTTTTAGTAAAATTTTGTTTAAAGTAAAATTTCATGTTTTCAGGTTGGACCTCTGAAGGACGGAGCTCTGTTCCATAAGGGTTGCTTCAAGTGCTGGATTTGTGGAACCAGACTCTCTCTGAAGACTTACCACAACAACCGAAATGACACCGGAGATTTGGAAGTCTACTGTGCTGGACATGTCCCCACTCCTGGACCCCACGACCCCATTCCACATAGGTTAATTATTTTAATGTTTTTTTTTGAAGAGATGATTGATTTTCCAGATCGAACCTGCTCTTCTCCCCGAAGACGAAGGGCGAATACCCGCACAATCTGATGCGACCGGCTGGACCTACCTAACATTGGAATTATACTGAAAATTTCGATATGCATAAAAGTATTCAATTCGGAGAGAGAGAGAGAGAGAGAGGAGAGAGAGACAGAGACAGAGAGAAATAGAAAGAGAAAGAAAAAGAAAAAGAGAGAGAAAGAGAGAGAGAGAGAGAGAGAGGAGAGAGAGACAGAGACAGAGAGAAAGAGAAAGAGAAAGAAAAAGAAAAAGAGAGAGAAAGAGAGAGAATGAGAGAGAGAGAGAGAGAGAGAGAGAGAGAGAGCGTAAGGTCAATTGAGGCAACCTGCCAAATTTGCATACAAGGTCATTAACCAAGGTCAATGCCACCCTCCTCTCCCGCGTGGTCTCTAATCTATGGTCTGCGCTCTCCCACTCTCTCGCCTGATAAGCCAGGATGCCGCGCGACCACAATATTTCTTTTATTTTTCATTTCTAATTTAATTTACAGTTTTTCTGTAAAAAAAACCCAGAAATTCATTCAAAGGTTTTTATTTAAATCATTTTCTATGTTTTAATCCGAATACGTAAAAACCCGCCGTTTCACTGAAAATGTGGTTTTGATTTTCGCTTTTATGGAAAACTCAATTCTGGCAATGAATTATTTGTGAGTAAAGAAGAAAAATAACTCTTTTTTCTACTTATTTTAATTTAAATTATAAAGCAAGAAATAAAAAAAATGTAAATTATTAGTTTTTTGCTGGATAGGACGGAATCTTATCTTTGTCGTGCTTCTTGAAGATAAAGGACCACAATTTTCAATTTAGTTTGGTTTCTTTTTCTAATTTTACTTGCAGTTTGAAAACTTAAGACAAATATTTTTGAAATTTTAAATGATTTAACGTTAATAAAATACTGAAATTTGTTAATAAATTTTAAAGTGCAGTTATATATTCTTTTATACAATTTTTAGTGCAACAACTTCGGAATTAAGTTTAATATGTTGATTTTAATCATTTCTGATTATTTTCGTATTGTAACTTCAGAAATTAAACAAACAAAATAAAAATGGTAAAAAAAAATTGATACAAAAAGTATAAAAAGGATAATACGTTTGAAAATTTTATTTTCCCGCATTATCCGCAGAGCACGTTTTTGTCTGCATATTTTACAACGCAACAGCCCTTCAGTTTTTTGAGTTTTTTTTTGAAAGCTTCATTTATAAAACTATTTTTGACATGCAGTTAGATCTTCTTCATGTAGTTTGTGGAAAATAGATTTAATCTGTTGATTTTAATCATTTCTGATTGTTTTGTATCATAATTTGCGAAATATCAAGCAAATAAAAAAAAGGATAAAAAACTGTGATGAAAAAGTTAAAGACACTTTAAAATATTGGAGTGATGTGGCTTTGGCCATCCTTCTTCCAGCCCTAGATTTGAAAATTTTCATTTCCCGCGTTATCCGTAGAGCACGTTTTTGTCAAAATGTTTTACAACACTATTTCTACATTTTCCCCATTATTTCTTAAGTAACCTTCTGTTCTCAGATGTCGTCAGTCCGACGACGCCCTGGGAGGCCCGAAAAAGACCTCCCATCCTCTTCCGATGGCCTCCTAACCGAAAAATCCAAAGAAATCGATCCTGGAGAATTCGGCCGAGCACATTGGAGTGTTGTTGCCCTTGCCGTCCTATTCCTCGTTCTCATCTCCGGTTATCTCCATCGATGTCTTCCGAATCCCCTAGAACCAAACTCTGGTAATCCCCTTTTCTCAAACAAAATAACCTTTTCTTTAGAAAACACCCAATTTTCCGAAATCAGAGCCAGGAAAATTCTGAAGGAACTGTCTGACTTCGGCCCAAAACCTGCCGGTTCCTATGCTTGTGAAGGCCTAACAAGAAAAAGGATAATTAAGGAATTACAGTAAGAATAGTTAAATAAACTTTAAAATTGAGTTTTTCAGAACAATCCAAACTATGGCTTCTGATGAAGTCAAATACGAAGTGGCCACCCAGAATCCTTCAGGATGCTTCGATATCCCGAAATTTGACACGGATGGATTCACTATTTGCTATAGAAATGTAAAGTTACATTTTTATAAGTTAAAAGGATTTTAGGTATCAAATGTGATGGTTCGAATGGGAAGGAAGGAAAATAAGGAGGGGTTGGCGATTATGTTGAATTGTCACTATGATAGTTGGCCAACTAGCAGTGGTAAGTGATTTTCTTTCGATCTCACACACAGACACACACACACACATTGACACTAACACACACGCACACATGCATGCACACACACTAACAGTACACATACACATATCTGTACACACGCCTTAAAGGGGAAGGACCTCGTAAAATCGCCTGTTCAAAGTCCCTTTACAATTTTTTCATTGAATATATCTCGTTTCCACGATTCTGAAACATACCCCTTTTATATGATTTGGGCTGAAAAAGGGGCGCGTTTACACGGCCGTTTTACGCGCTTGCCGCACGGAAACACGGCTGGAGTGGGCGAGAGAGTGTGGGAATTGGGAGACGCAGAGTTGGCGGCAATTCAAATGACAATTTCCCGATAATTCAAGCGCTCCTAAATCGATTCATTTTGATTCAAAATGGGTAAAAGAGGTGTTTTTCGGATTACTTTGAATGAGATCCTTCCCTTTTAAAAGATGCTTTTTTGTCTCCGTTTTGGCTCAAAATTGGTTCAAAAATTCTATTTCAAAATGGAAAAATGATTTCGATAGAAAATTTTATGAGGAAAAATATTGAAATTGAAGTAAAAATCGATTTTTCATTTTTTAAGTAGAAAAATTTAAAAAAGCATTTTTAAACCTTATCGCACAAACCCTAAATTCTTTTGAAAATGGTCTGCTAGAGTGGGCGAGAGAGTGTGGAAAATGGGGAGACGCAGAGTTGGCGGCAATTCAAATTGTAATTTCCCCAAATTTTAAGCGCTCCTAAATCGGTTTATTTTGGTCCAAAATGGGTAAAAGGGGTATTTTTCGGAATCCTGGGAATGAGATCTAGGCTTCTATCGCAAAATCAGAAATTATTTTTGCGCGGTCCTTCCCCTTTAATGCACACGCACATACGTACATACTTCATTTCAGGAGGATCCGATGACCTAATCAGCTGCGCCCTGATGCTAGAACTCGTCCGCCTCCTAGCCAACAAACCAGAAAAGTTGAAGCACGACGTAATTTTCCTATTCAATGGAGCCGAGGAATCAAGCCTTCAGGTATTTTCCATTTTAAGTGATTCTGAAGATAGAATTCAGGCTGCCCATGGCTTCATCACCCAACATCCTTGGAGACACTCCGTCCGCGCTTTCATCAACCTTGAAGCTAGTGGAAGTGGAGGAAGGGAATTGCTTTTCCAAGCAGGGCCTTCTAATCAGTGGCTTCTGAATTCTTACCTTACGGCTGCAGTTCATCCTCATTGTAGTGTTCTGGGACAGGAGGTCTTCCAAAGCGGGGTGTATCCTGGGGACACCGATTTCAGGGTGTTCAGGGATTATGGAAGGGTTCCAGGTGGGTCCCTCTCTCCCTCTCTCTCTCTCTCCCTCTCTCTCTCTCTCTCACTCTCTCTCCCTTTCTCTCTCTCTCAATTTCTTTCTATCGTTCTCTTTCTCTCCCACTTATTTTCTCATTCAGGCCTCGACCTCGCCTTCGTCCAAAACGGCTATTGGTGGCATACCGAATTCGACGAAGAGAAAAGGATCACTTCCGGTTCTCTCCAAAGAGCAGGTAACTATCGTAACCCACCCAATTTAACGAATTCCAAGGAGAGAATGTCTATTCCACTCTTTGCCATCTTCTGGACTCCCCTTACATTGAGAAACCTGCCGAATACGGGGACAAAAAGAGTGTCTTCTTCGATTTTCTTGGTCTTTTTGTGGTAGTCTACTCTATTCAATTGGCTCATTGGATCAATATTGCTATCATCATTGCAACAGTAGTGGCTTCTGTTTTCGGTAAGTTAATGGAATTTCTGAATTCTGAATCTGACTTCTGCGTTTCAGCTGGGATTTCAATGGCCCGCGCTTTGGTTCACTACATTTCTGTGGTTATATCTATGATTGGGATGACCTATTGGTAAGAAGAGATTCAATTTTAATGAAAATTGGATTTCAGCATGATCAAAATGGGATCTTACTTTTTGGGAGTGCTTTCCTGGTATTCTAATCATTGGGTAGCTCCTGTGGTCTACGGAGTGCCTGTTGCTTGGGTTGGAGCTTCGACTATGACGTTTTTGGTTACTGGAATGAGTAGAAGGGATAAATTGGTAAGTTGAACTCCTTTCTCTCTCTCTCTCTTTTCTCTCTTTCTCTCTCTCTTTTTCTCTTTTTCTCTCTCTCTCCCTCCCTCTCTCTCTCTCTCTCTCTCTCTCTCTCTCTCTCTCTCTCTCTCTCTCTCTCTCTCTCTCTCTCTAAACCACTCCTTCAGAACCTCGCCACCTCCATCGAAAACGTTCATTTCTGCGTCATCTCCGCAATCCTCGCAGTTTGCACCTACTACGACATAGCCAGTGGCTTCCTCTTTGCCCTCCAAGCTCTTCCCATCCTTAAGAAGGCTCTTCCTTTCACTGGTATTTTTCACTCTCTTGGTAATCATTAAGTGATCATTTTCAGAAGGCTGGCTTGGTCTTGTATGCCACGCAATCTTCGCTTTCCCTGGCATGTCAATGGCTGTCTATACCACCCAGATGTTGTTGTCTATCTTCATCCCAATTATGGGCCGTACTTCAGGAAACCCTGAACCTGTTGTTGCCTCTTTTGTCGCCTTCTCTGCTGTTTTGATTGTGTTGAACATGGTTGGTACAGAGAGAGAGAAAGAGAGACAGAGACAGAGAGAAAGAGAGAGAAAGAGAGTGAGAGAGTGAGAGAGAGAGAGAAAGAGAGAATCATAACCTCCTCTTTTCAGCTTCCTCTCCTAATCCGTTCGAAGCCCGTCAGAGATTCATCAGAAAAAAGTGTTGCAGAATACATCAGTAAGTCTCTTTTTCACAAACAAAAGTTTTTTAAACCATTTTCAAAAGAA
This sequence comes from Oscheius sp. G VE-2021, assembly GCA_022343465.1. Classification (NCBI taxonomy): domain Eukaryota; kingdom Metazoa; phylum Nematoda; class Chromadorea; order Rhabditida; family Rhabditidae; genus Oscheius; species Oscheius sp. G VE-2021. Next base: position 1,250,678 of record JAJQXH010000020.1, read on the forward strand.
TTTAGGGTTTGTGCGATAAGGTTTAAAAATGCTTTTTTAAATTTTTCTACTTAAAAAATGAAAAATCGATTTTTACTTCAATTTCAATATTTTTCCTCATAAAATTTTCTATCGAAATCATTTTTCCATTTTGAAATAGCTTGCGCTTGAAGGGAGTTATGAGTAATATAAATCGATGACGTGATCTCAGTTATCGAAAAAAAATCGATATCGGAAAATTGATTCAGGATTCTTATATAAGGCCCTTAGAGTACCCAAGAACCAATTTTGAGCCAAAACGGAGACAAAAAAGCATCTTTTAAAAGGGAAGGATCTCATTCAAAGTAATCCGAAAAACACCCCTTTTACCCATTTTGAATCAAAATGAATCGATTTAGGAGCGCTTGAATTATCAGGAAATTGTCATTTGAATTGCCGCCAACTCTGCGTCTCCCAATTCCCACACTCTCTCGCCCACTCCAGCCGTGTTTCCGTGCGGCAAGCGCGTAAAACGGCCGTGTAAACGCGCCCCTTTTGCAGCCCAAATAATATAAAAGGGGTATGTTTCGAAATCGTGGAAACGACATCTGTTCAATGAAACAATTTTAAAGAGACTTTAAAAAAAATCAATTTTTCGAGGTCCTTCCCATTTAACTTCTTTAGGAATGCTGGTAGGCGTATTCATGGCAGTGGTGGTCCTTCTCTACATCGTAGCCACCATCAATGGAACCCCCTACAGATACAAAGATATCTACCCAACCACCAAGAGGACCCAATTCTTCGTAATTTTCATTTTCTTTTTTCTTTTCACCTTTCTGTTTCAGCATTCCAATCGTTTATTCCGAAATGAAGACGGATCCCTGAAGTCGAACGATACCGTAATCTATGCGATTTCACACGATCACAGAGGAGCCGAGGACATTCCATTTGTGAATAGAGAGAATGGTAGGATTTCAAAAAGTTTTGTAATTTAAGAATGAGATTTAGATTTCGCACCTCTTACATGCAGTTATAATGATCCTTATTGTGAAATTCCATTCTATTTCCCGACTAGACATAGGGTTCAGGAACGGTAGGTAAAAGTGGATAAAGAGATCAAGCTGTTTTAGGCATATCCGGTTTAAATATGCAGCTGAGAGAATAAAGTTTCCGAAGGAAACGGAGATTCGAGTTTTGAAGACGGAGGAGACAGCAGAAGGGGTGAAATATTCGATGGAGGTTACAGGTAAGAGAGAGAGAGAGAGAGTGAGAGAGAGAGAGAGACAAAGACACATCAAATTTTTAGGAAGTGGGCAAATCTCTGTCTACCTGATTGGTCAACAGGGCTGGTTCATTTCCAACTGTTCTCTGTCTGAGGAGGCTAGGATTGAGGAACACATGTTCCTGTATTTCACATGTAGTGGAGACGATTGTGCCACCTGGAATTTCGATATTCAAATGCAAGGACCTGTGAGTTTCTCTCTCTCTCTCTCTCTCTCTCTCTCTCTCTCTCTCCTCTCTTTACGATCTCTCAGAGAAGATAGACGCTGTCAGAGACGCAGAGAAGTTAGACAAGGTTAGAGACGCAGAGAAACTAGACACTGTTAGAGACGCAGAGAAGTTAGACAAGGTTAGAGACGCAGAGAAGTTAGACAAGGTTAGAGACGCAGAGAAACTAGACACTGTTAGAGACGCAGAGAAGTTAGACAAGGTTAGAGACGCAGAGAAGTTAGACAAGGTTAGAGACGCAGAGACGTTAGACACTGTTAGAGACGCAGATAAACTCTCTCTCTCTTTCTCTTTCTCTCTCTAACCTTCACCACTTTCAGAAAACAACCTCCCCTCGCCTTCTCGCAGGAGTAGCCAGCCACTATCTCCACGGCCCCTCGATGCAAAGCAATTCCCTGAAAGAGATAGTCAAAACCATCGAATCCCAAAGAGAAGAAGACCACACCTGGGCCATTACGGCCAGTGCCTGGAATGTTGACTTAGTTTATCAGTTTGTTAGGTGATCATCCCTTTGTTTGTTTCCTATTTGTTACATAAATTATTCATTTTTGAATTTTGAAATGTTATGAAACTTTCATAATGAAAGTGATCAGTTTCAAATAATTGTGTCTTTGTCATAAAAAGTCCGCGGCATGGCAACGAATGTCGCCCGGTTGTGCAATCTTTCGCAATGACGTCATGGCGAACATTGGTTCGCTGGGCGTTCAAAAGGCCTCCATTCGCAGCTGATCTCACCTCTCTTGGGAAAATCTTCGTTTTCAAGGATTTTCTATTTTATTTGACTACTAAATTAATATTATTTTATATTTTACTTTCTCTATTCTCCCTATCTTGTGATAATTTACTTTTTGTCCTCTCAATGAAAGTCGAGCTGAGTCCTAAAATCCGTTGAATAGGAGAAAATCTAAGATTTTCGCTTTAGTTTCATAACGATTTTTGGGTCCCGCGAGAAACAACTCTAATTGTAAGGCAAAAAAAGTAACTTATTTACTGAATTGCCCTTTTTTGCTTAAAAAACATTGAAATTGACTGAAAATGATCCTATAATTTTACACAACGGGTAAAATTGATTTTTTGTTTGCTTATCACTTTTACACACTTTGTTGAATCTTTAATAAATGTTTTGAATGTGTTTCAATGTTTTAATTTACAGATAATATCTACTTATGGCGGGGCGATTCATTGATATCGTAAGTTTTTTGTCATATCCGTAAAAAACCGCCATTTTTCAGAAGAGCACAATCCCCTTGGCTGATTTGAAGGGGGACTTTTACACTTTTCGGAATTCTCGCTATTATCGAATTCAACTGGTTGACGAAGTGACGGTCAGCGATATTCAATTGGAGAGGTACAAGAACGGTGAGTTATAAGAAAACATTTCAATTTCCTCTTGCGCGTTTTTATCTAAATTTTAAGTTGTTTTATTAGGATCTAATAAGGGGAATTTTGAAATTCTAGATTTTTCAAACGGATTTGAAATTTTTTGAATAAATTGAAACATATTTTATTTGGAACAAAATACAAATTACAGATACCCCAAAAGATGAAACCCTAGTTTCTCCTATAAAACATTTAAATTTTTTGTCGTCGATACAAAAATGTTGACCGTGAAAAATTTATTCAAGGAAATACCGTGTGGTCGAAAATGCATGGGACTAGACCGCATTGCAAAAAAAAAAATTGGCGTCACCGCGAAAATGTTGGACGCAATTACGTATTTCGCACTAGATTCGCATTATGATGTTCGCATAGGTTATCTTTTCATGAAACCACTGGCTGCATAAAAAACTTTTGAAAACACACACAAAAACGCGGCGTCGACACAAAAATGTTGGACGCAATAACCTATTTTGCCTATATTTGAATGTAGTAACGGCATTTTTACAGAAATATATGTATTACCTTTTAAAGTATTAACTATAAAATTCATTTTCTAAAATACAATGAGAAAAAACGAATACCATAATTTTTCAGACCCCACTTGCTTGAATCGCTGTGAAGATGAGCCCTGTCGTTTCAACTCCTACCCCAATCGATTGTATTTCTTCAGAACTAGATCTGACTATTCTCTTGGAGTATTTTCTGCTTACAGGTACATTAAAACCTTTTCATTAATTGTTTAATTTATTTTTTTTAAATAAAATTTTTGATTTAGGGCCCTAACAGACGAGGTCTCCTTCCAAAATCTCACCGTAGCTCCAATCGACTGTGCCATTCTTATGATTGCAGATGGATGCTTCGCTGGAGGAATTTACAAAGGGTAGCTTAAAATTTTAATAAAAAACATTTTTAATTCAGAGGAGAATTGATTCAAGTCACTGAAACTGAGATTCGAAAGAACCCAAGAACTTCGAAATCCGAGTGAGTCAAGAAAATTGAGTTTAAAAACCGAAATCCATTTTTCAGTAAGCTCGATTTCCAAGAAAAAGTGAAATTGATTCTTTCAAACTGGAAAGACCACTTGGAATCTAGTCAGGTTGTACTGGTCAGATGTACCTACAACGACAAAATCACCTTCTTCGGAGAGAGCCCTGAGAATAAATACAAGTACGTCTTTTTAAAGGGAGATAAACTACAGTAACCTAGGCATATTCCCTTCGAGACCGGAAAGCCAACGAAGAAAGAGGTTGAAAGAGTTCATGACAGAATTATGAGATGTGTGGATCACGGGGATTTGGAGACGGCTGTCAGGAAACTGAAGGAGGAGAGGAGACAGGCGGTTAGGGCAGCTGAAAGAGAGATTGTAAGTTAATGTTGTAATGTTTTAGTTTTTATTTATAATTTTAAACGGGCAAATTAAAAAATGATTTTTTTTGTAAACTTTTACAAACTAATTTTTGCAGTATTTTATTATGAAAAAATACTATTATTACTACTTTTCAAGCTTATTAATTCAAAGTTGAGACGGCCCGATGTTTAGCGACGTCTTTAAAATTTGTTTACAATTATATTTTTAAATCAATTAAAGTATTTACAATTTAAAAATTACAATGTATACTTTCAAAAGTTAGCATTTCAAAATTGAAATGCGCTCGACGTTTAGCAGGCAACGCGCGCAGGTATAATTTTAGCTCGCTACCGCTGAATTTCACAATGCTATTTTCTTTAAAGGTGTACAAACTAAATTTTTTACAGTATTTACATTTAAAAGTAACCGAGAATACTACATTTCAACATAGGCAATTCTTTCAACATAGGCAAGGCAATTCAAAATGTTAGTGCGCCCGAAATTTAGCGGGAACTGCGCGCACATATCACTAAGCCACGCCCACTTTTAGCCCGCCGCCGCTGAATTCAACAATTTCGACAGGACCAAAGTATAATAAACTGCCTTTTTCAGCTTGTGGACACCACAAACGCCACTTCCCGCAGATTGGAAAAGAAAAATTGGCCTTGGATCGACGCAAAACTGGCTAAACGGCTAATTGAAGACGTAGAAAACGACAATGGAGATGGTCTCTTGGACGAAGTGGAGAACAATTCTCATAAAAATGAAGTAAATTACTCCGAATCTACAGTAATCCTCATTTTCAGATGGTAGATTACCTAAATTCAGCCCAGGAACGATTCAACTACGGTACTTTCCTCCACTTTGCTGTTCAATGCGAATCAACTACAGTAATCCAAGTAGGTCAATCGATTATCGATTGAAATTGAAATTTTTCAGTGTTTGCTTGAACTAGGCTGTGATCCAAGCCTTTCTGATGAAAATGGGAAAGTTCCATTTGAACTCTGTCGGGTGGATGAAATGCGAGAGGTTTTTGTAAACTTCAGGGATGAAAATCCACTTCAATTTAATTGGAACAAGTAAGAAATTGGAATTTAGTCTTTAAAAATGAATTTTAGGTCTAAAATTCCTGAAAAAGAAGAAAGGCCTCTTCACAATGAGCGGAAGGAAAAAGAAAGGAAATTGAAGGATGCGTCGAGGGAAAAGAGGAAGGAAAAGTTGGATAAGAGGAGGATGAAGAATTGCTTGATTGATTGAAAATGAAGTTTCATTGTCTAGAATTTAGAGAGTGAGAGAGAGAGAGAGAGAGAGAGAGAGAGAGAGCGAAACAGAGAGAAAGCCCTATGGGTAATATACAAAGTTCTCGGTTTATTTTTTGGATGGTGATGACGTCATCGGGTCCAATAATTCATAACTCACCTCAAACAGGAGCATATTTGAAAATTAGGTATGATTTAGACTGGAAATTGTATAAGAAATAACTTTGTAAAATAAATTTTTTGAAAATATTCACTTTGAAAAAAGAACACTTGAAAAATGTATTTTGAAAAATTACTCTTCTACTGTGGTCGAGTCGACAACTGTTGCGTTCTACAGTCTTCATTTTGAAAGTTTCACATGATTTTAGAATTAGTTTTAATTCAACTTTTTTTTTAAAATTCGAAACATATTGTTGTACCCTCCGTCTCGACCTGATCCATATCTCTCTCATCTTGCGCATCGCAGGATGATAAGAGTCATTCGTGCGCTCGCTGACCACCGCGAGTGTCGGTCCAATAAACATCATGGACTAAGTCGTCTTCTTTTTGGGGTGGAAGTGTACCTTTGCGAAAAGGGGAACTCGTAAGGTATAACGATATTTTGCCGAAAAATGCGTTTGAAAAGTGCAAACCCTGTCTACTGCAAGCCCCATTTTATTGCAAACGAATATTCATAATCCCCGTGTACAATAATTATGTCCGATTGTGCACCAAATGAGGAAATACGCAAGAGACCCGACAATTCAATTTACTTTTTTGCCTTGTCAACATTTCTCAGAATGCATTCTTCGAAGGTTTCGCGAAGAATACTGGAGATTGACCATGGCCCAACAGCAACGAAACAAGACCCGGAAGTAGATTTGATTAAAGGGGAAGGACAGCGTAAAAATAATTTTTCTGAATTTGTGATAAAAGCCTAGATCTCATTCCCAGGATTCCGAAAATACCTCTTTTACCCATTTCGGATCAAAATGAACCGATTTAGGAGCGCTTGAAATTTTGGGGAAATGGTCATTTGAATTGCCGCCAACTCTGCGTCTCCCCACTTCCCACACTCTCTCGCCCACTCTGGCCGTGTTTACGTGCGGCAAACGCGTAAATCGGCCATGTAAACGTGCCTCTTTTGCAGTCTAAATCATATAAAAGGGGTATGTTTCGGAATCGTGTAAACGATATCTACTCAATGAAGCTATAATAGAGATACTTTGAAAAATTTTATTTAGCGAGGTCCTTCCCCTTTAAACACGCAAATGGCCACAATGAACTTTCTTTGGGAGAATTGGGTGGCTGGTTCTTTGTAAAATATTAAAATTATAATTCCAAAAGGCTTAGTAGATCTCAGTTGCCACGTGGTGACGAGGATGGCCCACTATGAAGCAACGCGGTGGTTCCTTCAAATCCAGACCAGGAGAGCGCGTAGTGTGAACCCCGAACGACCGACGGATGAAATCCCAAAAGAATACAGATTGCGCTCGAAGTTTATTGCACATAATCTAGAAAAGGCAGCAGTAGACGAAAGGAATGGGCGTTGTGCGGACGGCAATGACTTCAGCAGCAGGTTGAGTATTCCTTAGTTTCCACGGCAGATTCCTGGAAGTGGAAAGTGAAAATCAGTCAAAACACAACAAGCAGTACTCCTGGGTCACATAACACAGATTTGAGGCCCAATAACCTGCGGGATGGGATAGTCCCGCGGCATATAGTCAGAATATTAAGTAAATGGGTCAGAATACGAATACAGAGAACATTTCCTACCTTTTCAGTTTATATGGAGCAATACTTCAGCAATTCAACAGTCGACCGACCTTCAGCAGCGCAGCAGCTCAAACGGCCAGGAATTTGGGCCACGGAAAGCAGACGCGGGCGAATAACAGCTGCAAAGAAAACTTCAGCCGAGGGCGTTTAAACACTCAAATGTCTACAAGAAAAATTCTTTGTGAGAATTGGGTGACTGGTTCTTTGTAAAATATTAAAATTATTATTTCAAAAGGCTTTAATAAAGGGACGGCAGAAGAAGGAGATTTCCTTCCGTTTTCCATCCAAGTGCCTATAGCTCCAAAATAACAATTCCAGTAATCCAGATTCAGTTGACGTAAGCAAAAGTCGAACTACAATCTGCCAAGTTTTCCTGCAAACAAACCTGCATTATGTTAATAGGGGGCAAATATTGTGACAATCGTCTAAACACCTGCAATTCTTAAAGCAGTTTTTCGTGTTCCACTGTGCTCTTACCCTTTTCCGTCATGTTTCTTAAGGTGATTTCCTATTTTTGAATTACTTTTAGTGCAAATCTCGTTAACCTTGAAAAAACCATGATTCTATGATCGTTTTAATCGCAGAATACGTTATATGGATGATTTATTCCAAAGGACGGGTGATAAATTTTCTCGTAAAAGACATTTACATACTGGGTTTGATCCTATTTATAGAGACTATGCTTCTGTTGCTTCTTCCATTGTTGGACTCTTTTTCTCTTCCAAAGGCACTTCTTCTGACTCTTCTGAAAGGCTTCTGTCTAATTGCAAAAGGGAGACGCACCTGTTAAAGATTAGGTAGATGATACTGGTGGAGGCTAAGTAGGCAGAAGCAGTGAAGTTTCGCATGAGAACAAAGATCCAGGCGTCGTCTACCTGGGCATCGCTCAAATGCCAATGGAGGAAAAAAGCAATATCGAGGATTCCCGAAAGAAGACACTGAACAGTTTGCTTTTATGGATTGACATCAAGGACTACTTGTACGGACATCCGAATTTCATTGGATCCTTTGAAGCGATAGCTCTTGTTGAGGAAGAGGATGAAGAACATGATTGGGTAGGCGATGGGGTTGAAGGCTATCAACCAATCGCTGTATATACTGATTCTGAAAATTCAACAATTGATACTTTCAGATGAATAGTTAATTTTTCAAATACGTATTAATTCAGCACTTTAGATGAAAAGAAAGTTATATCGCCAATGTCGACCGCCTGAGTCATCCTTATATACACTTGGCCGTTTCTTTCTTTTTGTTAACAGCGCAGCGTGTTAGGCAAAAAATATGGTCAGCCGCATTTCCTAGGTTGGCGACCGGTCATTCGGTGGGAAGGGCGGAAATTAGCATGAACCTAAAATTTGCCATCCTTTTAAACATTGGGCAGTTGGTGTGACTTTGTTAGCAGCGTAACGTTTTAGGCAAACTTTTGACCAGCCGCATTTCCAAGGAAAGAGACCGGTCAAGCGGTGGAAAGGCCTTAAATTAGCATGAGTCTCAAAATTTCCATGGGGTACATTTGATACTTCTGGGCCGAATTCAAGCGGCCGAAGGCCGTCCATTCAAGCGGCCGAAGGCCGCCCATTCAAGCGGCCGAAGGCCTCCTATCTAAACGGCCGAAGGCCGCTCATCTAAGCGGCCGAAGGCCGCCTATCTAAACGCCCGAATGCCGTCTATTCAAGCGGCCGAAGGCCGCCTATCTAAACGGCCGAAAGCCGTCCATTCAAGCGGCCGAAGGCCGCCCATCTAAGCGGCCGAAGGCCATCCATTCAAGCGGCCGAAGGCCGCCTATCTAAATCAAATGTACCCGCTACGCGGGTTTTTTACTTTCTGGTGGGGTACATTTGATAGCACTGTGAGGCCAAAGGCCGCCCCCGGAGTGTAGGACCGCCGAAGGCGGGCCGTAACTCCTGGTAAAGAACAACCAATTCATTTTTGGATGAATTACAGCCGATGGTTGTTCTTTATGCCTCAGGCGGTCGACATTGGCGATATAACTTTGTTTCTTCTAATTATCTCTTTTTCACGGAAAAATTAGTTGAAACCAGAAGGTCAACAATTTCAACAATGACTTCAGAGCAGAATCACCAAGTATGTCTACTATTGGAAATGTTTTAATTATCTTTTAAGTCTCTTAAAGGGGAAGGACCTCGTAAAATAGATTTCTTTATTATAGTTTCATTGAGTAGACATCGTTTCCACGATTCCGAAACATTATGATTTGGGCTGCAAAAGGGGCGCGTTTACACGGCCAATGTGGGCGAGAGAGTGTGGGAAATGGGGAGACGCAGAGTTGGCGGCAATTCAAATGACAATTTCCCGAAAATTCAAGTGCTCCTAAATCGATTTGTTTTGTTCCAAAATAGGTAAAAGAGGTATTTTTCAGAATCCTGTGAATAAGATGGAGACTTTTATTACAAAAACAGAAAAATTATTTTTACGTGGTCCTTCCCCTTTAAGACAAAAAGCATTTCAATTTAACCCACTCAAACATGGTCCAAGTGAGCGGTAGTCCTCCCTTGATAGAATTGGCCAAAAGAGTCGGAATAAAACGAAATCCAACGATGTCGGAAACCATAAGAACACAGAAAAATATATGTTGTCCCAGTAAGAAAATCAAACAAATCTGAAGGCTTGCATTTAGACAGAAGGCATTGGTACCTTGGCCAGCGTGGGAGGAAAGAAGGCAGCTCCTCTGAAGGGACAGGAGGTGTAGACCAGACGATGGGCCGTCAGAAGGATGTTCAGCATTATTGTGGTGGCTGTGGGAACTGCGAACAGGGAACCAAGCACCTAAAATAAATAATATAACCATAGAATAGAAAATACAATGTCTAACTCAATCTTTTCCACCTATTACATTATCGTTACGTTTCAGTGTAAACAGATTGATTACTTGCCCTCCAGAGGAACTGGGTATTGTCCCAGTCGTAATCAGTCAAAGAAATGGCGATGGAGACGGAATAGACGACGAAGGATTGAAGACCGGAGAAAGCCATGGCTATGAGCAGAGTGAAGGAAAAGTCTGACTTCCAGCCACACAGACGCCATGCTCCCTGCAAATCAGACATTGTTTTTTTTAAAAGTTTTCTACAGTTTAGCCCATCGACTGGATATATCCAGTCCAGTTCGATAAATGGAATGTTATTGGAAACTATCTTACAGATTTACTTACTTTCAAAAATAACAATTGAATGCATGCCAATAAGGAGTGAAAGAGAATAAGAATGAGCCCAACCATTTGCAGGGACTCTCCATAAGGACTGTCGGGCAGAGGCAGGAGAAAACTGAAATAAAGGTAATTTGTCTTAACACGGAATTTCTGTAAGAGCAGTACACCCTTGCGACATAAGAAACAAGGCTAAGTCTTAGAATTGGCTGAAAATTTTGTGGAATACATTCATTTGACCTTAAAATACATTTCTGAAAGTTTTAGGTCAATTTCGATTTTCGGGCCCAAGTTACGGTAGAGATACTGTAGTTAACCCCAAAGTGATCCGAATTGCACAGACTTTTTTTTGTTTTTTTTAAGTGAATTTAACAAAGCACAGCCGGCGTGGCGTTGGATATTTTCTTAAACTTTGCTAAGAAAAAGTTGTAACTAGGATGAGAGAAGTCGAAAGAAACCAAGTTTGTGCAATTTGGGTAACTTTGGGGTTAACTACAGCACCTCGTGGTGACCTACCGTAACCCGGGCCCAAAAATCGATAATGACCTAAAACTTGCAGAAATGTATTTTGAGATCAAATGAATGTATTCCACAAAGTTTTAGCCAATTCTAAGACTTAGCCTTGTTTTCTATATCGCTGGTATAAAGATCAATCCTTAGAGAAAATTCGTGTTAAAAAACCCTTCTCAGTAGGATAATCAAAGGAATTCACCTGTTGTCGGTGTCGTTGGTCATTAGTCGCCGAGGGAATCGCTCTCTCAGAAAGTGTCCATTTCCACGGCGTGCCGATCGTGGAATTAGCGGAGAATGAGATTTCTGCTGGAGGGCGGAACACTTATCTGAGGAAAGAACGCAAACCAGGAACCAGGGAGTTCTCACGGGCCAACCCCCTAAAAATATAGAATTTGGTTGTTGGTAAATAAGGATCAAAGGATTTCATGTGAAGGTCAGACGGAAAAATATACTCGTAGTAGTCGGAATTGTTTAATCCCGTGTTCAACTTTGGGTGCAACTGATCTTAAAGAGGAAGGACCTTGTAAAATTGATTTTTAAAAGTCTGTTTACAATTGTTTCATTGAATAGATGTCGTTTCAACGAATCTGAAACATACCTTTTTATAAGATTTGGACAGCAAAAGGGGCGCGTTTACACGGCCGATTTACGCGTTTGCCGCACGGAAACACGGCTAGAGTGGGTGAGAGAGTGTGGGAAATGGGGAGACGCAGAATTGGCGGCAATTCAAATGACCATTTCCCCAAAATTTCAAGCGCTCCTAAATCGGTTCATTTTTATGCAAAATGGGTAAAAGAGGTATTTTTCGGAATCATTGGAATGAGATCTAGGCTTTTATCGCAAAATCAGAAAAGATATTTTTACGCGGTCCTTCCCCTTTAAGCCAAGTCTACCCCCCATTACGCAAAAGATTATATCTCGCGTCAAAAGAAATGTGTTTACAGTAGGCAGTGAACGGAAAAGGCAATGGAATCTGGAAAGAGGTAGAGTGACTACAGAAGCAGGTGGAACCCAGAGGGGCGTTCGACTTGTGCGTAATGGCTTGTTTTCCATGTCAAGAAAAGAAGTAAATCACAACAAATATCCGTCAGTGGGTTTTTCTAGTAAAACATCATCTGAATGCTTCAATTAGGCAAATGGTCTTTCGGAGTATTTGGCCAAATACTCCCACGGCTCGTGGTCTCAAAGAGCTTAATTCAGTTGTTTTCTATTCTGAATATATGAGTCAAAATAGGAACTCAGTCAGATATGCAGGAGTAATATGACCTTTTGTGAAGTGGATTTGGTGATTTTTTTAAAACAAATTTTTAAGAATTTTCAGGATATAAAACAATTTGCAAAAAGAGGGAGAGAGGGAGATGGAGAGACAGACAGAGAAATAAAAAAGAAAAGAAGAAAAAAGGAATAAAGAGGAAAATGACCTGAATCTTTATGCTAATCTCTCATTCCTAATTAGAATCCTTAATTTTCTATTCCGTGGCCTCCCCTCCCATTTCCCCTCATTCCCTCCTTTCTCCCTCCACCGGACGGTCTTCCCTTCGAATGGCTGACTACGAACCCATCGGACCGGCCGTCAACGTCCCCGATGCCCCTCCCCCCTTCCCCGTGGCTGACGTTCCCCAGCCCAACTTTGGATTTGGAACCCCGCTGGGACCTCGGACCCCCCTGGGAGCTCAGCCGGCCTGTGCTCCGATCCCCACGGCGGATGTGCCTCCTCAGGCGATGGGCGCTGGCGACGGATTGGAGGCCTCCAAGTCTGAGATTCAGCTGAAGTGGGTTTCTTTCTTTCTTTCTTTCTTTCTCTCTTTCTCTCTCTCTCTCTCTCTCTCTCTCTCTCTCTCTCTCTAAAACCTTCTCATTTTCAGTGGCGACAAAACGAAGCGGGAGCAGTCGGAGCTGGAAAAGTCCAAGGTTTCGAAGAAGGAGGTTTCTCTGAAGGAGGTCACTGCGGAAGACAAGTCGAAGGAGCAGATTCCGAAGAAGAAAAAGAAGCAGGGAATCCTCCGCAACGTAGATTTATCCATTTTCTAGAATCAAAAAAGTTTTAGATTTCCTGCTTTGGCTACCTCATGGGCGTCTTCACCATCGCCTCCTTCGTCAACGTCTTCGTCTTCGGAATCACCTCTCTTTTGGAGATCAGATAGATCTTTTAGGAAATGTTCTAGATATAAAGAACTTGTGAAACAAACGGTTTATCTTTTCTTTCTTTCTTTCTCTCTCTTTCTCTCTCTCTCTCTCTCTCTCTCTCTCTCTCTCCCACTCTCCCTCTGGCAATTAAAACAATACTTTATTAATAATTCTCTATCCCTATAACTTAGATCCAGCGAAAGACCCATGGCATTCCTGAACACCCGTGAATTTGCTCAATTTCTGAAAGACTTCCTCCAACGGCTGGCATGCAACTTGCAAAGTGGCTCCCTAAAAACCAAATTCTTTAAAAACTTAGTTTTAAATCTAACCTTCTTAGAAATGACTCCCATGTCGACTAGAGTGTTGAATGTGTTTTTGATGGGTTCTGTAGAGAGGAAAGACAGACGGACTGGGAGACCAGCTCCCGTTTCGTAGAGACGAACGAAGTTCTGAAAAAGTTTTCAGTTGTTTCAATTTGAAATTTAAGAATTTCTAAATAAGTTTTCAGTCTTTTTGAATTTGAATTTTAGTTTTCAATTTGAAATTTGAAATTTGAAGTTTCAGGTTTCAATTTGAAATTTCAGTTTTCAATTTGAAATTTGAAATTTAAATTACCAATTGAGATGCCTTGATCACACTGTTTGCGTCCTTGAGGTCAATTTGCATTCCGAGGACAGTATCCACAACTGCGGCGAATTGGCAAATGTAGGGCTGAAAAAAATTAAAATTAAATTTTTTTTGAACTTTTAAGACAAATACTCCATGAAAAGCGGCCTTAGGCTATCTACAGCGTAAAAAAGCGGCCTTAGGCTACCATTTGCGCAAAAAACGGCCTGAGGCTACCAGCAGCGTTAAAAAGCTGCCTTAGGCTACCATCTGCGTTAAAAGCGGCCTTAAGTTACCATCGTCGTCTCTTACTTTCTTCTCTCTCTCTCTCTCACTCTCTCTCTCTCTAAACTCGCCATTGTGATCTTGGAAAGCAAGGTGATTGCACTCGTATTGAGCACCGTAACAGTTTCATCCATTCGAATTTCAATAATTTCACTTTTCGAAAGTCTCGAAATCACTTTCTTAAAACACTCTTCATCATTTCCCGGAACAATTACAAATTCTCTCTTCAGCAGGTGCTGAATAAACCTAAATTCCAATTTGTAAAATTCAAATTATAAAAAAACTTACTGAAATTGTTTTTGAATTTCCCCAAGAGCGTCAACTTTCAGTCTATCGATGATAGTGGCAACCAATCCTGCTTCGAACATGGCTTCGACCACCTGAATGCAAACTTTGTAAAAAATCTATAATTGATTTAATCAATCGATAAATCAATCGATAATTGGTGAAATCGACCGATAAATCAATCGATAATTGGTGAAAACGACCGATAAATCAATCGATAATTGAATCGATCGATAAATCAATCGATAATTGGTGATACCGACCGATAAATCAATGGATAATTGGTGAAATCGATCGATAAATCAATCGATAATTGGTGAAATCAATCGATAAATCAATCGATAATTGATCAAATCAATCGATTAATCAATAAACCCACCGTATTGGAGTAAGTTGTGAGGACCAGGCGAGAGACCGCCCGTTCCATAAGTTCTCTCCTTACGGCTCCTGCCTTTTCTACCGGGAGGTCCTTCAAACGAAGTTCGAAATCCGGGTTTTGCAGGTCCATAGGGTGGAAGAGATCATCGTGAAGACCAATGTAGTATCTGAAAATTGAATTTTTAAGTTTAAATTTAAATTTAATTTTTAAAACCTGAGTTCAGAGTCGAAGGAATCGTTTGTGTTCACTACGACGTCAAGTTTCTTGAGGAGGAGCGAGAGTTGGACTACGCCGTGGTGGATTTCAGAATATTGGAAGATAGAATCGTCGTCTATGTCGAGTTTCTGAAAAAAAGCGCAGTGAAAGAGAGAGAGAGAGAGAGAGAGAGAGAGAGAGAGAGATACAGATAGTAGCCTAAGGCCGCTTTTAACTCAGATGGCAGCCTAAGGCCGCTTTTAACGCAGATGATATCCTAAGTCCGTTTTTAACGTAGATGGATGCCTAAGGCCGCTTTTAACGCAGATGGAAGCCTAAGGCCGCTTTTAATCCAGATGGTAGCCTAAGGCCGTTTATAACTCAGATTTTAACCTAAGGCCGCTTTTAACTCAGATGGCAGCCTAAGGCCGCTTTTAGCTCAGATGTTAACCTAAGGCCGCTTTTAGCTCAGATGTTAACCTAAGGCCGCTTTTAACTCAGATGGCAGCCTAAGGCCGCTTTTAACGCAGATGATATCCTAAGTCCGCTTTTAACGTAGATGGATGCCTAAGGCCGCTTTTAACGCAGATGGAAGCCTAAGGCCGCTTTTAATCCAGATGGTAGCCTAAGGCCGTTTATAACTCAGATGGTAGCCTAAGGCCGCTTTTAACGCAGATGGTAGCCTAAGGCCGCATTTAACGCAGATGGCAGCCTAAGGCATGTTTAAACGCAGATGGTAGCCTAAGGCCGCCTTTAACTGAGATTATAGCCTAAGGCCGCCTTTAACTGAGATTATAGCCTAAGGCCGCTTTTAACGCAGATATTAGTCTAAGGCCGCTTGTAACGCAGATGGTAGCCTAAGGCCGCATTTAACGCAGATGGTAGCCTATGGCCGCTTTTTCCGCTTTTTAACCTTAAAAGTTAGAAAAAAAAATTTGTACAGGGACAGCCGGACGTTATCAGAATCTTACCTGAAGCATGACAAGACAAGCCAATGGCCAAACAGTTATGACCGAATTTGAATTGTTGATTTGCACGATTTCGTGGGCAAACCTCCTAACTTTGTTTTTCGCTTCAGAAGACATCTTGAATTGAGATCTTGGCTAAAATTCTTTTGTAAATTAATTATGTTGTAGTTTGACCTGATCAACAAAAGAAGATCTCAGAATTTGAGAGCCAAAACGTTGTCTGACAGAAATTGGCTCTCCAAATGTGACGAAGCACTTTCCAAATTTGCGATCGAGCACTTCTCTGGCTTTGAATAGTCCTAAAAATCTGGGTTGTGATACTCAGGCGAAGATCAGAAACCAAATATAGAAAAACGACTCACCTGAAGTTGTCTCCTTCGGCTTAGAAAATCCCATAAGTTCATAGGCGTAGAGCATTTCCTCCAGGATCTTGTCATAGTTCATGGCGACGGGAACCACAGTCTGGAAGGGTTACTGTAGTTTGGAGAGAGAGAGAGAGAGAGAGAGAGAGAGAGAGAGAGAGAGAGAGAGAGAGGGGGGGGGAGAGAGAGAGGGAGAGAGAGAGAAGGAAAGAGAGAGAGAGAGAGAGAGAGAGAGAGAGAGAGGGAAAGAGCTAGAAAAACAAAGAGATAAAGCTTACAATATCGTAGACGTCTCCTCTGAGGAAAGGTTCCAGTGCAATTTGAATGAGACCGTATTTAGGATGAAGACTTTTTCCAACTCGACTGCGGGTGCCTTCGACGAAGAATTCCAGGGGCATGTCTCCATGGACGAGATGGCTCTGGACGTATTCTGAGAACACGGCCCAGTAGAGTTTGTCCTAAAAGGGAATCTTAAGGTTTGGGGGTTAGGGTCTTTTTTTATTCAGAAGACCTTAAAGGTTTAGGTTATTTACGAAAGGAAACTACTAAGGCCTTAAGGTAAATTTAAGGTCTTAAGGTTATTAAAACGCGCTTAAGGTCATTTATAAAGGGAGAATGGACTAATGTATAAATCAATATGATTAAGGTTGGTCTTATGGTCATTTGTATAAAGAGAATTGAATAAGGCATTAAATCCAAGGAGTTAAGGAGCTCTTAAGTGTGTTAAAAGGCCACACGGTCGAAGAGTGACTGAGCTAATATTAAAATCTGAAGGCTAACTAAAGGTCTTTAGGTAATAAGTTTTTAGGGCATTTGAAAATTAGATGAAATTAGGCCTTAGGAACAAGGGGAGCTCCAAAAAGGTTAAGGCAAATTAGGGACTTAGGTGAAGCTAAGGCGTTAAGGACAGTAAGGATAGCTTAAATTGCTTTACAATGTTTTTTTAAAGTAATATTAAGGTCTTAAGGCGCACCTAAGGCCTTAAGACAACTTACAAGGTCTTAATGGCACTTGAAAAAAGTGGACTAAGGTATTAGGGTCAAAAGGAGCTTTAAGAACGTTAAAAGGGACGCAAAGGACATTAGCTACCTAAGGTCCTTAGGCCTAAACTCTTAATCGACTTTAAGTAACCAACCTTTCCAAAAGACCTTCTCATAAAGAACGCTCCACATCGCCTAAGCACCGCTCCCAACACAGCCATATTCATAAAATCCTGTCCAGCAGCAATCGCTGGCAGTGTTATTTCCTAAAAGTTACCTAAGATCCTAAATTCCTTAAAAAACCTACAGCATCATAACAAAGCAGCGAAACAAGCAGAAAGTCGAGGTATGTTCTGTGGGATGGCATGAACACAACAGAAGTCGTCCTTGAAAGCTCTCTAATCTTCCTCAGTTGGGTTGAATTCACGAAGATTCTGTCGAAGATTTTCTGAAAAATATTATTTTTTTCTGGAATTTAAAGAAAACAAACGGTGAAAACTTTTAGGCAGCCGTAGCCTAAGGTCCTTGCACTGTTGAGGCCAAAGGTGTGAGCCATGGTTGATAACATCTCTTCTGCTTCTGAAGCTACTTGAGAAACGGGACATCCTCGGCGATTGGCTTCTGAGAGGATGGTTTCCTAAAATAATATATTTTCCATTTTATTTGACAGAAAGTTTGGAAAATGCATTTTCCGCGCGCACAAGTCCGCGCGCGGTCTAATCAACCCGCGCCGCCATTGTGGTTACAGTGCACCAAAGGCGCAGTGGCAGTGTTTTTGATTCATAAACGAGAGGTCCCTCGTTCGATCCCCACCAAGGCCTTTTCTTTTGCTTTTGTTTTGTTTCCTACTATCGTTTAGTTTTCCTCTATGTTTGATTAACTTTCATTTTGTATCTCTTTGGAGGAGCCAAAAACTAACATGGAATATACTTCGAATCAAGTCGGGATCTTCTTGATTTGGTCCCTCTTATCAATAACTTTTCATTTTCAATTTGACGATAAACTTTTTCTTTAAGAAAAGATCCTTTTAGCAAAAATAGTCTTAAAACTCAAACATCCGTCGTTGTGTGTAAAAATCTGCGCGCGTAGGCCAACACATGACTCCGCATCGCTCCAGTTGCACTCATGGCGCAGTGGCAGTGTTTTTGTTTCATAAGCGAGAGGTCTCGAGTTCGATTCCCCTCGATGTTATTTTCTTTTTTCTTTGTGTATTTCATACATTAGTTTAATTTAGAATTTCTGTATCAATTTTCTTTTCACTTATTTTTCAAACCAGACCAAAAATATTTCCATTTGTATTTGATTTCCCAAAATTTAAAAAAAACGGTATTAGTGTCTAGAAATAAAACACAAAAAGATTGCCGCGGCCGGATTCGAACCCGCCAAGGTTTCCTGGTACTGTTTCAAAGAAGCATACGATTTAAACTAATGTTGCTTTCCTGCCTTTTTGGGCTCTTTCTCTTGCCTTATCACTCCCTCATTGTAGCCTGTTCTTCCTTTATCAGGACGGAGTGAACTGGAAAAGGAAACAAATGGGACAGGACCGCCCGTTCTTTGAGTTTCGCTTGTAGTGGAAAAAGAGACTTTGGTTCGACCCCAGCCGTTGCACCTTGTTTTCCTTGAAAAAGTGTAGATTTTTGGTTAACAACAGTTAAGTTGAATTAAAATAAAAAATTAATCATTTTATATTAGTTGCCATTTAAACATCTATTTTATTGAATAGAACAACGGGCAGTGCCTATCCAGCGCTGCGCTGGAGGTAGCCAAGCGGTTAATGGCGCCGTTTTAGGAAACCATCGCGGGTTCGAATCCCGCCTCTGGCAATCTTTTTGCATTTTGTTTCTTGATATCAATATCGACCTTGAAAATGTTGATAAATCAATTTGGAAAGAAAATAATTTTGGAACAATTTAAAAAAGCAATTTATAGTTTTGCATTCTGGTTTTCACTTTTTTACTCTATTTTCTTGAAAAAACTATTTTAAAGAAAAGCCTAATAGCAAAATTCATAGCCATATTTATAGATTATATGCAAATGCAATTGAGGCCATAAGATTGTCTTGTCGGTTTTGCACGTGAATTTGGTGCACCAAATGCACCGGAAATCACTTTTCTTGAACGGATGCACACGTGAACACACGCACACGTACACACACTAGCAGATACACACCTACACAGACACACACGTACTTACCTTAACTGCTGTAGAATTAAGAACGGAAGCACTTCTTTCTTCAATAGTCCTCTCCACCTTTGACCCATTTGCCACATTTATAGGAAAATCTCTGCTCTGGGTAATCCAACTGAATTCTCCACCCTTAGCAGCTATATTTTCCAACCAGTCCTCGTATTCGGGAAATACCACCTTCCGGCCCACCATGGCTGAAATTTTCTTGAAAATACCATGTGAAAAAAGAGAAAATCGACAAGTCATTAGAAGAGAAAGGGAAAGAACTGGGTCATTAAGTCATTAAGATTACAGAAGAGGAATGAAAGAAAGCGTGAGAATGGACCGTTTTCTGCGAAAGTGGGGTCTTCTGTGGTTCGGGCGTTATCGCACTCACACCACCACGGGGGGCAAAGAACGATTTTTGGAGGGGCTTTGGGGAAAAGAGGGGGAAAGTGATCTCTTTCGATGATTGAAACAACAAAACTTAATTTATTTTTTTTTCAGAAGTGTATAAGTTAAATTTTGGTAAATTATATTGTTTGTGAACTTAAAGGGGAAGGACCTCGTAAAATTGATTTTTCTAAGTCTCTTAACAATTATTTTATTGAATAGATGTCGTTTCCAAGATTCTGAATCATACCCCTTTTACGATTTGAACTGCAAAAGGGGCGCGTTTACACGGCCGTTTTACGCGTTTGCCGCACGTAAACACGGCCAATGTGGGCGAGAGAGTGTGGGAAATGGGGAGACGCAGAGTTGGCGGCAATTCAAATGGGAATTTCCCGAAAATTTCAAGCGCTTCTAAAATGGTTTATTTTGATCCAAAATAGGTAATAAAGGTATTTTTCGGATTCCTGGGAATGAGATCTAGGCTCGTATCACAAAATTATAAAAATACTTTTTACGCGGCCCTTTCCCTTTAAATATAGAACCTACTATCGAACCTATACGTATTTGAAATCGTTGGAGAATGAAGGGCCCGCCCGCGATAACCCTATACAAAAATAGATTTTGGGTCAAAAGTTTCTCTGTGTCATTCATATTCGAACTAATTAATTGTCGACAAAGTATTTGATCTTTTGAAAACTGGCTTTTCCAATTGGAAGTAACCGTTTGGCCAAAAAACAACAATGAGGTGACAAAATGGGCCGACAACGTTTTTCAGCCGAAATTGTGTCGTTCAGTCCAGCTATCAGCAAAATGTGGAATCCCAAAAGCTTTCTACGAAATGTTTCTCTTATCGCTGCAGACGTGCCAAGAAAAATGGAGAATGAAAGAATCGACAGAGCAGGAAATGACAGAGAACACTTCATACTTCATGCGCACACACACACACACACACACACACACACACACACACACACACACACACACATACACTTTTTCACATTTTCATATTCACACTTTCACGCACTTACACATTTACACGATCGCACACTCACACTCACACACTCATACTTACACTACCATTCAAACTCACGCTCACACTGACACTGACACTGACACTCCCACTTACACTTACACACACTTACACATTTAAACACGTACACACATGCAGACACACACGTTTTAAAAATTACTTCACTTATTCCACTTCGCACGCTAATCCAGTGATTAATCACCCAATGTTGCGTGCCTAACTCTCCTCTTCTCCATGTCACCGTCCGTCGCCGTCCCAATTCCAGCCTCCTAATTGACCTCCGGCGTTTTCTAAGCCTTTCGGCTTACTGAAATGAGTTCGCCCGTTGTTTACGACTGGCCATGGCTCATCCGCTGTTTACAAACCCTTTAAGTTTGCCAGCCACCGTAACCCAGGCGCTGTCTCTTCCAAAGTATCGGAGATGGCAGTTGCGATAAGCACTTTGCCATAATTGACGGCTTCCCCCGGGGACACCTGCTGCCGGGAGGCGACGCTTGAAACAAAGTTATTTCTGTCTCTTTCTCTCTCTCTTTCTCCCTCTCTCTCTCCCTCCCTCTCTCTCTCTCTCTCTCTCTCTCTTTCTCTCTCTCTCTCTCTCTCTCTCTCTACCTCCCTCTCTCTCTCTCTCCCTCTCTCTCTCTCTCCCCCTCCCTCTCTCTCTCTCTCTCTCTCTCTCTCTCTCTCTCTCTTTCTCTCTCTCTCTCTCTCCCCCTCCCTCTCTCTCTCTCCCTCCCTCTCTCTCTCTCTCTCTCTCTCTCTCTCTCCCTCTCTCTCTCTCTCTCTCTCTCTCTCTCTCCCTCTCCCTCTAACCCTCTAACCCACATATTCCCCGTGGGTGGAGGATTCGCGATCTCTTAAAAGCAATTTCCGAGTGTTTTCGAGGTCCCTCTTCAGCTCCTTCGCCCAATTCTTCGCCCGTTATTATTTCGGAAGTATGCCCTCGGGGGTATGATTGCCCTTCTCCCAACTCACCGTTTTCTCCATAAGTAAAGTTCATACGAAACTCCTTTTTTTGCCAGTTAGTCCTTTTTTTTACCAATTCCAATCCCATAATCTACTCCGTCTGTTGGTCAAGTTCGGGTATCAACTCGTTCGTTTGTTTGCTTTTGTCGGCTCGTGTCCGCCTGTTCCGACCTCCTTATTACCCATTCAACCCAAAACTATCATTTTTATGTTTCAAACCAACTTTCTTCAAAGAAATCGTAAAAATATCTTCAGAAAGCCATTTTTCCACTGATCATCGATGTGGGACCTAAATGTGCTTTTCACATCTTAGGACAACATTCATTGTTAGCTGTTATCCACTTACATCGTGTTTTTCGCTATAAAAAGCTTGCCAGTTTTGCCTTTTTGGGAGGCCTTTTTGGGAGGATAAGATTTTGGAATGTTTTAGTTTACCTTAAGGTGTTTTACCTTAAGGAACACCTTAACTAGTTAGAAAGAATAGCTTTTGTCTGAGCACCCATACGACAGCCGGAAATGCGGTCGTTAGCATATTTCCACGAGAGAAAGATGACGTCCGCTGGGACTGACGGACCCACCAATTTTCTGCCGTGAATTGTTGTGCGACACGACGACCACCCAGGCAATTCGGACGGCGTTCTACCGATATGAGGACATTGTCTCTATTTCTTTTTCTCTGACACATCCACACTCACACACTTACGCACTCATGCACTCATTCACTCACATATACACGCACACACGAACAACACAACCACACACACCCACACGCTTACACTTATAATTACATATACATAGACATACACTCACATCACAAATGAAGACTCATACACTCACACACCAACACGCGCACACACTCACACCCACACTGCACGTACACGTACACGTACACACATACGTATTCATACACAAACACATGTGTACACATGTACACAAACATACATTAACACACTCACACACATACACACATTCCCACCCACATTTACATCCACATACGAAAACACACGCACACATTCACGAACATATACACACATATTCCCACACGTACACACGTACACGCGCATACGTACACACATGCATACACGCACACACTCTCTTTCACACTCACACTACCACACATACACACACGATGACATACACATTATCACAATCACTCACACACACATGCACAGACATACACAATTACACAAACATAAACACACGCACACAGTGACACATTCATACACACTTTTACACATACACATAAACCCGTATACACGCAAACGCACACAGTCACACATACACACTTACACACGTACACACATACGTACATATTTACAGACGCACACACTACACACGTCCGTATAAACTAACATAAACGCGTGTAAACAAACATACGCTTACACTCTTACACGCTCCCACTACCACACATACACATACGCACATTCATATACATACTATCACACTCACACAAACACACATACATATACACGCAAACAAACACACAGACACAGACACACACAATTACACAAACATAACCACACAGTAGCACATTCCTTCACACTTTCACACATACACATAAACACATATACACGCAAACGTCACACGGTCACACAGTCACACATACACACTAATACAAACATACATACCACATTCACATATACACACGCACGTACACGCGCACACAGAAATGGTTTGTGAGAGAAATACCAGTTCATTCTTCATTTCCCCCACAAAATCAATTTCTCTTTGCCCCGGTGATTTCTCCCAGGGCATAAATCCTGGAAAAAGTGTGCGAATGTCTTTCAATCAGCCCGCGGATTGCACTCATTTCTGAGCCTGGTCGGCGTACTTTTAACGTCATCGCCTATTTAGGTGTTCGTATGTGGTCGCACGCTTCCGGCACATAAGCGTAATTCACCCGCTATTCTCTGCTCTAACTGCTTGTTGAGAGGATTGTAGTAAGTCTCTCTCTCTCTCTTTCTCTAGAGAAGAGGCGTTGTCACCCTTTCTCTAGAGAAGAGAGAGAGAGAGAGAAAGAGAGAGAAAGAGAGAGAGAGGGAAAGAGAGATAGAGATAGAGATAAAGAGAGAGAGAGAGAAGATCATTTCACCAATTGGTCTCTCCTCTTCTAATTGAGCCATTTCGTGAGGGCAAAATGACTTTCTTCCTCATTTTCCCCTCAAATTCTACTTCCCAAAGTATCCTCGGCCTAAAAAACTTCAGAATACCAAGATTGTCCTCTTCTGACATGCCCCCTCCCCCGCCGGGCTCTTCATCAAGCGTCTTGGGTTTCGCTTCCGTTTTTCTGCATCTCCCCTCTTCTAATCCATGTCATTCCTCCCATAAAACACTCGTCGCGTCCAACCAAAACAATTTCCCTTTGCATTTATGTGAATTAGAAAGCGTCATCTGGTGTTTTTGTGGTTTACAGAAAGTTTACCTTCGTTCTCAATCAAATTTCCGGCCTTTTGAGGCTAGTTTGGTTTTATTCAGAGTTCTCAGCGGGGAGGCGTTGTCACCGGAAAGCGCTTGGGAATTTGGTGAGAGAGGAACAGGTGTGAGAGTGAGTGAGTGAGTGAGTGTGAGTGTTTCCATGTGATTTGGAAAAGCGGCCTTAGATTTCCATCTGCTTTAGCAAAGCGGCCTTAGGTTCCCATCTGCTTTAGAAAAGCGGACTTAAATTTCCATCTGCTTTTGAAAAGCGGCCTTAGGTTTCCATATGCTTTAGAAAAGCGGGCTTAGATTTCCATCTGCTTTTGAAAAGCGGCCTTAGGTTTCCATATGCTTTAGAAAAGCGGCCTTAGATTTCCATCTGCTTTTGAAAAGCGGCCTTAGGTTTCCATCTGCTTTAGAAAAGCGGCCTTAGGTTTCCATCTGCTTTAGAAAAGCGGCCTTAGGTTCCCATCTGCTTTAGAAAAGCGGCCTTAGGTTTCCATCTGCTTTAGAAAAGCGGCCTTAGGTTCCCATCTGCTTTAGAAAAGCGGCCTTAGGTTTCAATCTGCTTTAGAAAAGCGGCCTTAGGTTTCCATATGCTTTAGAAAAGCGGGCTTAGATTTCCATCTGCCTTAGAAAAGCGGCCTTAGGTTTCCATTTTCTTTGGAAAAGCGGCCTTAGGTTTCCACCTGCTTTTTTAATGTGTGCCAGTGATCACGTGATGCATACGTTAACTTGATTCTGTTTACTCCCACCAAAGGAAACACAAACATGAAAACAACCTAAAGCATGAATAGCTGAATGTGCAATCAAGCGAGGGAGTGAATTTCAACTATCCCTTATATTGTCTCTCCTGATTAACCCCTTTCTGAACCCTTCACATGCCTTCTATCATGTGATATTAGCGTCACCGTTGTGAATCTGAAATCGTTGTGCCCCTCATTACCACTTCACAACAACAACACAGCCGAGCCAATTGGCCGTGTAAGCCGCTCTCTGTTTTCCACCTGGACGCCATTTTCGGAGCTGAACCGCCACGGTGGGAACCTTGGCTTGGTTGTATAGTTTATGGGCTACCTCTAGCTTTTGGAATAGCGTATCTGGGCAACTAGCTGGTTGAAGCCGATTGGGGTTCCCAAATTTTGGGCTATTCTAGTTATGAATTGGTAGCATGTTCCTGTTATGCTCGCCGACATATCATAACTACTTCCTTTCCTTAGGAAACTCCTCTCTCTCTCTCTCTATCAATTTTCTCTCTCTCTCTATTTTTCTCTCTATCTTTCTCTCTCTCTCTATTTTCTCTCTCTCTCTCTCTTTCTCTCTTTCTCGGTATCACATTCATAATCACTTTGTAGGCATGACATAGAAGGGCATAACTACAATTTAATTATTTTTATCACTCACTACCAAATGGTCCCAAATAAATTCCTAAAGAAAAGCCTTTTCAAGGATTTTCTTTTGTAAATCGTATGCTAAATCGATGAAAGGAATAGTCTGTTTTTCCCTGAAATTTCCATTGGTCCCTGAAAAAATTATAAAAAAGAGTATTTAATTTAAAAGCGAAAAAACGTCTAAAGATGATGATAAAAAAAGCCATTGCAGCGTTGTCGAATTTTAATTTTTTTTTGAAATTTTTGTGATAAAAGCCATCATAACTTTTTCCAAATAGGAAAATCGTTTTTTTCTATATATTACAAAAATGATATGTATGATGTGAGGATTCAGAAAAAGTATAATTGTTAGGGGTTTGAGTGACGTTAAACCGAGATACGTGCTAAGGGTTAAGGTAGCTAAGGTTTTAAGGTAAGAGATCCAGACGACCAAAATTGCCTAAAACTCTACTATCTGAGTCTTTCTACAACAGTTTTCACGTTTTCAGCAAAATCGGATACCTAAAATTTTGAATTTCTCAAAAGTATCGAAAACAATCGATTGTCTAAAAAGCGATTGTTTCAGATTTCCGTGCAGGATCCAAAATGTGTGGCTTTCGCGCGCGCGCTCTCTCTCTCTCTCTCTCTCTCTCTTTATTTTCCTTCCCCATTGCGTGATCCCACGTGTCAAAATGAATTCCTCCTCAGACGCCGCCCTCTTCGTCTCCAAATTGAAGCGGCGGCGATAATTTTCGGGCCGGACGTATATAAATGCACGGCAATCACGGGGCAAAACTGAGAGCCCGCGGGGGATTTCGGCCATACGAAACGGATACCGATGGATGGCGGTTTCTTCAAAATACTGAATTATTCTATTCTTTTGATGACTCTCTAAAAGGTGGCATTGTTCGTTAGGGACTATTTGGACAAATGGCACTGGCCTCCGTTTCAGTCTCTCCCCCCCCCTCTCTCTCTCTCTCCCTCTCTCTCTCTAACCTCTCTCTCTAACCTCTCTCTCTTTCTGTCTGTTTGTCTCTCTCTATTTCTCTCTATTTCTCTTCCTCCCACCCCCATCTCCATTGTTTTCCGCGACCTGAGCGTGCCGATTTTCATTACCGCTTGAGACCCGTTTAATCCCATATGCATTGCCGTCTTTTCGGGGGTCCCTTCGAGAACACCAACCCCATTACCACTTGCATATGGTCCTTTGAACCTTAAAGTTCAAATATTCTGAAGTTTAAACTACATCCTGTCCTTTATGTCGTTCCTCTTTCTGCGTTCTTTGTCCCTTGGGCCTCGTTTGGCAGTCCTGTCCTTGTTTCCTTAATTTAATTTCCCCTTTTCCAGAGTTGGAGCGCAATCTCTGCTCATCGTTTGCCATTATGGCCTCGTCCTACGATTTTAATTCGTCCCGGAAGGCGGTCATTATTTCGAACCGATTATAGTAGCGCGTTAGTTTTGAGTGAAAGCACTCGCGATGTAAACAAGCCAAGACGGAGACTCCCGGTGCGACTTCCGGAGACTTTAGCTTAGTGTTGTGATCTTTGAGAGAGAGAGACAGAGAGAGAGAGAAAGAGACAGAGAGAGAAAGAGAGAGAGAGAGAGAGAAGGGAGAGAGACAGAGAGAGAGAGAGAGAGAGAGAGAGAGAGAGAGATGCCTTCCCCCTCATCTCCCGCAGTATTCCGAATTTCCCGCCGTCAGTCGTAATCCGCGCGACAGTTGTCCCTTCTATGTAACGTTGCGCACAGCCAAACATGCGATGTGTAATGTGCCAGCCGTGTCTATCTTTCAAATATTCATTGGGAGCCATCTATTTCGAAAGAGAAAGAATCTTTCAGATTGTTTTCAATGGACCTCGACCATCTCCTGCTTCTTTGCTGTTACGGTGGACAACCGTACGTAGACTTCCATCCAGCCCTGCGGTCTGTGAGGCAATTGGACCCGACTGAATGGGTTGCTGAAGACATCGCAGGTGGGTTTTTGGAAGTTTAAATCGTCAAATCTGTTGACATTTGAATTCGGAACTTTCTTCATTAGCACACGGCAATGTAAAGAGGGAGTTCTGCGTCCAAACTACATAAAGTATCTTTTTTTTGCCTGACCTCTCAGGGTGTTTTTACGTAACTTGGCGAAAAACCGTTTTCCGGTACAATATGATAATGAAGTCTTAACAACTGAAACAGTTTTTGATATCACACTGCAAATAAAACAACAATCCCACTTTACCGTTCTAATTCTGGCAAATCTTGAAAAGGTTTACAAAAAGTCCAACCCAAAATTTTTAAAACAAGTAGTAAAAAGTTAAACCATGCCATACTTTGAAAGTTATTTTCTATTTTTAATGTAAATTGTTTTCAACCTTAAAAGATACAAACTGAAGATTTGGACAACCCCTAAGTTTGCTATTCCGCCTGGCCAAGCGGCTAAGAGATTGGACTGGCAAACAAAACCATCCCAGTTCGATCCCCACGGAATAACACTCTTTTGATTCAATTGATTCACTCAATAGTTATAAAAAAATTACATTTTTAAACATACATAACAGATACTTTTTCTAATTTTAATTTTTTGTATTATGGATGATTTTTTGTATTTTTTTTAAATTCTGTATCATGGCCAAGTGGCTAAAAGAGCGGCCTGGTAAAAAAAATTAATTTACCCTAGTTCGATCCCGCTAAACACCAAGTTTTTTTCTATAATAGTTATATAAAATTAACTTTTCTAAACAAAAATAGCAAAATAACACTTAATTTTTTTGTGACGTTTGAAAATTTTGGTCTTGAGCTGCGGAGCGGGCCTTGGATTTTGGAGGAGCGCATGCGGGTGGTCCCAAGACCACCCAGTCAAACTTTAATACACGTGACCATGGTTCGATCCCTGTGCACTTTATTTTATGTTATATTAAAAATGCTTATATAGACAGTAAAAGTACTACAAAGTGGTTTTTTAAGTTATAAAAACTACTCTGAGCTGGAAAATCAATAACCGATCGAATTATTGGTCAGGCTCGTTTTGGCCCGAATCGGTCCGCAGGTATGCCCCAAATTTTTGTCTATAGGGATTACGGTACTTTGATTATTGGAGAAAATTTATGATAATCTGCTTCAAAAAAGCTTTTTTCATTACATTTTCTCTTTCAGGTTCCCTCCTCGAGAACAGCACCCTCTCCATCCCTGGGCGAGAGGCGGTGCGTGCCGCAGGGGTGTTGTTATCCGCTTGCGACCTTTACAATGTCACTTTCCTCACCACCAACGACCAGGCCGTCTTCCGCACTCTTCACGCAGATCTCGCCTGCAGGTATGCCCTCTCTTTTTGTTTACCTTTTCCCTTTTTTTCGCTTTCCCCGAAAACACGAAAAACACGACGTTTTTAATGAAAAAGCCGCCAACAATCCAACATATGGAGTTTTCATTGAATTTGATGGACAATTACGGGCGGCCATTCAATGTTTACGTGCACAAAACACAGCTGGCAGCATGGAACACATGTGGCAGACGGCTGGCGAGAAACACCTGTGGTCCAGGAGGGGGGGGGGGCCGAGAAACAGCTGCCCAAGAGATTGGAGGTCTTGATGAAAGTTCTCTTTTTTGAACTTACGATTAGATGATTGATTTTTCGATTAAAAAAAAAGATTTATTTTTTAATTATGACCGTAATTGATCAATTCCATTACGTACACCATTTTCGGTTTCACCCTTATGTTTTTCTTATCTCGGTTAATGAAGAAACTACTCTAAAGGGATTAAATTATTGCAATAAAAAAGTTTTTTTTTCTGAAACCTCACACACTTCGAAAACTTCTAAAAAAAGATTTTTTGTAGCATTGCGTACACCATTTTCGGCTCACGCGTTTTCGGTTGTTTTCATTGCGTATTATATTTTCGGTTTCACACACACTTCACGGTTATCGTAGTTAAAGAAGAAAAAAGCAACTACTCAAAAAGGATAAATCGATTGGATTTTAATTTAAAAAAAACTTCAAAAAACTTTTTTTGGATGTTCTTAATGGTTACTATTTGCGCGTCAATTGCGTACTATATTTTTAGGCTCACAGTTTATTTTGGGTTTTGTGTCCAAAATTCAAAAGGGCTTTCGGGGTTTTCGATTTCGAAGCAATCACTCCACTCCACAACTATTCTTAAAAGAGTTTCCGTAATAAAAAAAACGTCAGCAAGAAAATAGTGTACGCAATAAAAGCGCTAATGGCCTAAAACAGCTGCACTCCATTACGAAAGTGCACTTATTTTCTTTTCGACGCTCGGTTTGAACGAAACAATTGTTTTGGAACCTTTGAAATTGGCTTTTTTTGAAATTGTGAAATTATTATTTCTAAAAACAGAATTAGTCATTTAAAAAGCTTAAGTACATCAGGTTTGGTGATATTTGCAACAACAAAAAACAAAAAGAATACGACCTGGGGGGGATTGAACCCGCGACCTTCTTTTTGTTAAGCAAGGTGCTAACCAACTGAGCCACGGGAACGCCGCGGCGGAAATATGGCGGGCATAAAGTCGACAAAATGAAGAAACTTCTAACTTTTAGAACTTTTTATTGTTTTCTAATTTATGAACCTTGGAAATTAAACCAAAAGCACTATTTTCCATAAAGACACGCGTTTCTTTCTTCTTAGAGCTAGGCTTCACTAATCCATCATCCTAAAGCCCAATCACGCGTTTGCACTCTAAGTCTCAAAAGAGGACAACAACAGCTTCAACTTCGGCCAGTCACGTACGCTTCTGAAACAAAAACCCAATTTATTTCCTGACGAACTATAAAAAAAAATCATAATTTCTTGAAAAAGTGTGATTTTGTCACATCATTCCACTATTTCGATGTTGTTTTTATTATTATCCGTCTTTGTTACATCAATCCACTGTTTCACTGTTGTTAATTTAGATTTTTAATAGCCACATCAATCCACTGTTTCATTTTGGTTGTCTATTTGTTGTCTACTTCTATTTGTTCATGGGTGGGAAATCTTTGTTTACTGGTCTTTTTAAAATTCAATTTTAAATCGATCGAAATATCACATGACCCCTCAAAATCGCTTTTTCATCCAATTTCGGAAAATTGCAATGCGCGGCGCGCGTAAAAATCGATATTTGATTTTGTCGCATAATCCCCCTATTTCGATACTTTTTGTTATTAATGAACGTCTTTGTCACATAATTCCACTCTTTCGATCTATTTTTTATTATAATCCCCCGTTTGTCACATCAATACACTGTTTCAATGTTATTAATTTAGATTTTTAGTAGCCACATCACTCC
Organism: Oscheius sp. G VE-2021; assembly: GCA_022343465.1. NCBI lineage: Eukaryota > Metazoa > Nematoda > Chromadorea > Rhabditida > Rhabditidae > Oscheius > Oscheius sp. G VE-2021. The sequence continues at coordinate 1,281,361 of JAJQXH010000020.1, forward strand.
ACAGTTTCAATTTGGCTACTTCTCTCTGTTTACTCTTTCAATTTCTTGAAAATTCAATTTTAAATCAACAGAAATATCACAGACCCCTCAAAATTTCACCCAATTTCGGAAAATTGCGTGGCACGGCGCGCGTAAAAACTCGATAATTCATTATAAGAGTCAGCGTGCTAAAGTTAATTCAAAAAGTTTGGTGCACCTAGGTGGTTCAGTGGAAACTGCCTCACTTGGCAAGAAAAAGGTATCGGGTTCGGATCCCCTCCAAGAAATTTTGTTTTTTGGACTTTCAAACAGCTGAAAACAGCCTTTTTTAGTGAAAAACGTTGAGTTTTACGCCCCCTCGCTTAAAAATCAATGCTTCCCACGCCTTCTCGCCTCCTTAATTAGCTCCGTATAGCGGTCTCCTGCGTCCAGCGGCCGCTATCAGCCGGCTTACGCCATTTATCAGCCATCGACACGCGTTCCCCTGTTCCATCTGTCAGTTACAGTAGTCCTCTTGATTTACGACCTATTGACATCTTTTTTATCCATCTCTCCGCCCATCTAATCATACAGTATCATCTTTTTGCCCCCCCCCTCCTCCCCAGTCTCTATTTGCCGCCTCTGCGATCGAATTTCGCGCGCTTTTCCCTTAGCCAAACAGAATGCAACCCACCCCTTCCTCTGCCAAATGAGTCGCGTCTATTGAAGTCAGCTGTTCAGGTGCCCTCCCAGTCGATCTGGAGCTTCGTGCGAACTCCGCCCACCCATAGCAGATCAACTCGTACAGGAGGCAGCCTCGGGGATGCCAGCCATGGTCGTCGTGTTTGCAGCCGTTCTTCTCGCGCTGATCGTCATTGTTTTTATGGTGGGTTGGATTCTCTCTCTCTCTTTCTCTCTCTCTCTCTCTCTCTCTCTCTCTCTCTCTTTCTCAGTCTCTCTATTTCTCTGGCTCTCTCTCTCTCTCCTGTCTAAATTTGGCTGGAGTTTTTGAGTTTTTGTCAATTTTTCATAATATGCTTTTGTCACATCATTCCACTATTTGGATATTGTGTTTTTCCTTGTCCGCGTTTGTCCACTGTTTCATTCTTTTGTCACATCAGTCCACTGTTTCATTGTTATTAATTCTCCTTTTTCCTTTACCACATCACTCCACTGTTTCTTTTTGGTTACTTTTCTTCTTTTTTTGCCTTTTTTGCCTCTTTCTCTCTCTCTCTCTCTCTCTCTCTCTGTCTGTCTCTGGCTATCTTTCCCCTGTCTAAATTTGGTTGGAGTCTTCGCCAATTTTTAATCGTGTGATTTTGCCACATCATTCCACTGCTTTGATCTTGTTTCCTAATCCGCGCTTGTCACATTAATCCACTGTTTCGACGTTGTTAATTTGCCTTATTCCTTTGCCACATCACTCCATTGTTTCAATATGGCTACTTCTGTTTTAGCATGCGTCTTATCCATCGCATAATATGCGTTTGGCACACCATTCCACTGTTCAAACAATGTTTTTTTCTTATCCGTTTTGTCACATCAATCCACTGTTTCAATTTGGTTACTTCTTCATTTTTAGCCTTTGTCACATAACGCCACTGTTTCAATGCGATTTTAAAACTTTAAAGTGGTTATATTCTAGAGAAAAAATTAGTCGATGTAGCTTTGATCATTTAAAAAAGTGGTAAAATAGGCCAATCACTTAATATTTGACTTTTCGAAGTCCTGGATCACCAATCTCAGTCCATCTTCTCACGCTCCGTTGACAAAGGGTCGCTCCTTGGCCCGCTTGCTTTTTGCGCCTGAATCCACACTTAATGGTCCTCTTTCTCAGGCCATGTTTGCCCCCGAAAATCAGAAGAAAGTTCAATTTTTCGATTTTTCAGAGAATTCACTTTTCACCCTTTCTTTTAGAAGAGAGAGTGAGTGAGAGAGTTAGAGATAGAGAGAGAGAGAGAAAGAAGAAGAAAAAGAGAAAGAGAGAGAGAGAGAGAAAGAGCGAGAGAGAGAGAGAGAGAGAGAGAGAAGAGAGAGAGCTGCTTCATTTCGAAAACCCACGCCCTCCCTTCGCATTACGAAATTCCGGCTCGAGCCTTCTGAATCCAGTAACGCAGCAGTTTTCGGCTCCTGCATGCCGCCGCGATCGATGCGTGTCCGCAGGCGCTTTTGCTGCCAGGAGCACATAAACTCAGCTGGAAACTATCAGTCCGCCTCTTTTATGGAGCCCCCGTCCGTCGTTTCGGCTTCTTTTAACTGCTTTTACAACAAAAAGTCATCAAATTTCTGTTTTTCTCTCTTTCTTTCTTTCTCTCTCCTCTTTCTCTCTTTGTCTCTTTCTCAAATGGTTAGAAATTGAAATTCCAATCACAAGTTTAAGGTTTGGGTCCCACTGAGTCATGCTTTGATTTCGAAACATTGGAGTAATTCATACCTCACTCTTGATTGAAATTAATTTCAAGGTCTTTTTTGTTAATATCGAACCCTATTTTGCCGCATTACTCCAATGTTTCAATGTTGTTACTTTTATTTTCTCTCCTTTTAACTCCACTATTTAATCGTGGTTACATTTCTTTTTCGCTTTTGGCATATCACTCCGCTGTTTCACTTTTTATATTTTTATTTTCACTCTTGCCACATCAAATCACTATTTAAATTTGTTTTTTTTCTTTTTTTTGAGTTTCCACATAAATCCACTGTTTCAATTTGGGGGTTTCTTCGTTTTTCACGTTTGTCAATTCACTCCACTGTTTAAGTTAGAATATTTTAATTTTCACGCTTACCACATCAATCCACTGTTTCAAACTGTGGTTTTATTTTTATTTTTCGCGTTTGCCACATAACTCCAACGTTTAAATGCGAACACTTTTCTTTTTCGATTATGCTAACTCACTGCACTATTTCAATATTTGGTTTTGTCGCATCACTCCACTGTTTGAATGCAGTTTCAAAAATTTTCAAAATTTTCAAAAGTTCCAAATCAATCGGTTTTGAGATAAAAACTGCATTTATGTCATTAGTTCCCTAAAAAAGTCATTTCAAAGTTGAAAGAGATTGAAAAAAGCCTTGATTCCACGTTTTTCCCGCAAAATTGCCCAATCTCTCATAAAATCTGCAGATTTGAGACCAAATCATCTGAATCACTTTTTAAATTCTCAGCCCAACGGGACCATTTCCGCCAGCTCTTCGTTTACGGGGTCGTAGCCCATTCGAAGTGCTTTGTTGCAGCCGAATGGCGCCTTTATCAGTCGTCTCGTCAGCGCGTAAAAACTTCATAAAACGGAGTTCAGCCTGGCCATGCGGACCACCGGCTGTCTTAAAAGGGACTGAGGCTGCCTTCAGAAGAGTGACAGCCGGCTGGGAGCAAGTGCCGGCTGGCAGCAGCTTTTCGCAACGCCTCCGGCCATTGATTGTCGCATTTTTGCTGAGGAGCGCCGGGCTTATCCTCGGTTGCTAGGCGGCAGCGGCACTTTACTTCGACTCTCTCTCTCTCTCTCCCTCTCTCTCTCTCTCTCTCTCCCTTTCTCTCTCTCTCTCTCCCTCTCTCTCTCTCTCTCTCTCTCCCTCTCTCTCTCTCTCTCTCCCTCTCCCTCTCCCTCTCCCTCTCCCTCTCCCTCTCCCTCTCCCTCTCCCTCTCCCTCTCCCTCTCCCTCTCCCTCTCCCTCTCCCTCTCCCTCTCCCTCTCCCTCTCCCTCTCCCTCTCTCCCTCTCCCTCTCCCTCTCCCTCTCCCTCTCCCTCTCCCTCTCCCTCTCCCTCTCTCTCTCTCTCTCTCTCTCTCCCTCTCCCTCTCTCTCTCTTTAGGGCCCCAATCTAAAAATAGCTCCCACTCAGTTTGTCTAACGATTTGTCAGTTGCTCTAAAACAAGAGTCGTCGTTTTCCATTGTTTGCCTTATGAAGAGCATAGCCCCGCGACCCTATTTATGCACACAGCTGGCACCAAGCGACGTGTAGCTTTTTTCACTAGATTCTTGATTTCTTTCTAAATCGATTTTTGATTTTCATTTGTTATTTCTGCGACAATTTTGCAGTTTCAGCAAAGGTTTGGCCGCAATGTCCATTAGCTCTCGATCGTGTCTTTTTAGCTTGATTGAAAGCCACAACCACACGAGAGATTAGCGTGGGCAGACCTCGTGTCTGTCTCTCTCTCTCTCTCTCTCTCTCTCCCTCTCTCTCTCCTCTCTGTGCCACTGCCCTCCGAAACACGCTGCCAATCACCCCTCTGCCCGTCGTGTTTGCCCACTTCATTCAAGCAGCTTTTCTCCGCTAAATACTCTTGTCTCACGTGTGTCCTCCCGTGTCGATGACAAAGTCAACTGCACCCACCCACGGGGGAGAAACCCTTAAAATTGACCAAGGTTTCAGTTTTTTTTTCAAGTTCAGCCAGCAATTTCACGAAGATGCCCTTTTCTGCAAACCACTTTCTAATCAGTGTCTAATCTCAACTTGGACCGGTCGAAATTTTTAAATCGGTCACCCCTTATTTTGAAACTAACTGTTTTCTTACTGAAAAGCTTCCAAATAAGACACCTAAGGCAGTCTTTCTCACTTCGATATCAAAACACTAAGCCTCGGGCGATTCACCCTCTCGTGACAGCTTGTCTTCCTTCTTACATTCTCACAATTGGTCATCTGAATTGTGAAACTCCAAAATTCTTCCAAAACATATTTATCTTTCAAACTACAAGCGAATTCAGTGACGTAAAGCGAACCTTTACAATCTTGTTGAATCATTGGTCACTTCTATTTGCTCTTGAAATTCCCTGATCTATCACTTGTTTATACCTTGTCATGCCATTTTACTTATAAATGTCTGAAATTTGCTTCTCTTCTATCAGTCATAACTGTTTCAGATGGTTCGTGGCTGCTTCTGTGACTGCTTTGGCCCCTGGTCTCTTTCTGCTAAGAGGGCGGGAGAGGAGCCGTATGATAAGCCATTAGACCCCCGAGATGTGGAGGAGTGCCTTCAGAGGTACAGGGCTTATGAAGCTAGAACGACTATGCAGGTTGGTAGAGAGAGAGAGAGAGAGAGAGGGAGGGAGAGAGAGAGTTAGAAAAACAGAGACAGTTCCATGTTTAGAACGATACCGGAGTTCCCCTTCTCCCAACAGTCTCCGGTTCCACCCAACTCGGAGGCTCTGCCCCCTACGACTCCCTCCCGACGGCCCCTCCCCGCCCCTCCTCTCCCCCTCCTGCCTACTCCTCCGTGGCCGGAAGTCAAGAACGCATCTCCTCCTAATCCCGCTCACTAGTCATAATCACCACGTGCCAAAGAATCACCACGTGCCAAAGAATCACCAACCATTTTCGTCTTGGTCTCTCCGCCCCCCCCCCTTTTCTCAGCCCAGTTTTCGACGAGTCAAGCAGCCTCAAGACCCCCATTTTCCCCGTGATCAGAGAGTATTTGAGAGTATTTTCCGATCAAAGCTGAACATTCTAGTCATGTGTACATAAAGAAAGAATTGTCTATTTTATTTGTGTGGCGATAAAGTTTATTTATCGAAGATGTAGCCTTTGTAGAGGCCGATGCCGATGAAGGCGATGATTACGAAGACTACGAAGATAAGAGTGACGTAGAGGCACCATTTTTCGGGTCCCGTGCGGAATTCGACTGAAAATTGGGAATTTCTCTCCCTCTCTCTCTCTCTCTCTCTCTCTCTCTCTTTCTCCCACTCTTTCTCTTCCTGTCTCTCTCTCTCTTTCTAACTCTCTCTCTCTCTCTCTCTCTCTCTCTCTCTCTTTCTCTCTTTCTCCCTCCCTCTCTCTCTCCCTGTATCTCTCTCTAATTCTCTCTCTCTCTCTCTCTCAAACTCACGTATAGTCTCAACCCTCCCCTCCCTATAGTTATGATTCTTGTTCTTCATGAATGACACTATATCATTCCACGTAAATCGTCTTTCTGCACTTGAAGAAGCTGCGAAAGTTATATCTTGAGATGAAACAGCAGGACGAATGCCTCCCAAAGAGAGAGTCCTTTGATTGGTAGATGGAAGGGCAAGGAAAGTGGCCTTCTCTCCTTCAGCTTCTGAACCAGGCATACCTGAAGAGACCTTTTTTGGTTGAGAAGATAGAGAGAGAGAGAGAGTGAGAGAGGGAGAAGAGAGAGGTAAAGCACGAATAAGAGAGAGAATTAGCATAAATTTCAAAGCCTTCCTAAATTACCCTCAAATTGACCTAGTTAGAATAATCCTCCCTTCCCATTTCCTCCCATTGATGCAGTTCCTTCGGCTGTGTGCGGTCCTCCTCCCTCTCTTCGCCGATGGATCGGCCTCAGGACAAGCGACTACTGCCCGCCCGTTGAATTTGGCAGAGTGGAGACAGCTAGTTCAGGTTGGTTTTTGTTTCTACAGAGATAGGCATTAAAATATGAGGGGGAAACGGGAATGACTGGTTTTTTTTAGAGATGGGGTACTGCTATTGGCAAACATCTTTTGTTTGGAAAAATTTAGTTAACCGCGTTGTTTATGAAGAAGGGCATACGGTAGCCGACATAAAAATTGTGAAAAATCGTTTTTACGCACGGCCTGCACTGCGTTTACGCGTCTTTTTTGCCAGGCCAGCATTGCGCGACTGAAACCCGTACCAAATCGGCGTATCCGAAGAATGATCACCGCTAAAAGTAACAAAGTAATGAAAAGATATAAATTTATTGAAAAATAGTATCTTGGGTTCCGTGACAACAACGAACTTTATAAACAAGGGTTTTCTTTAAAGTGCAGATCTTCGATGCCCGAGGCCTGACGGCATCTTACGGTATCCATATATACCCTAGAATAATTGAGTGCCCTTTTTGGATTCACACTTCTGAGGATATTAGTACTATGATACATAACAAATTGAATCAAATGAAGTATGCGCTCACTCTCAGTTGATTATGAATCAACCAAATATGAGAGTATGGTAGTTTTCTAAAGTTATAGAAAGCTTCGAAGGCTGAAGATTTGAACGAAATTGTCAGAAACAGGTAATTAGAGCTTCGGAGCGGATAGTTCTAGATAAGCTTTTCCAGAATGCTCTATAGCTTTTGCCAAACCAACGACATCATACAATTTATGATTATCATCAATTTTATGGGTGTCATGCACTGCGTTTACGCGTTTTTGTCGCCAGTAGGAAAGAGGAAATTTTGAAATTAACGTTAGAGATAGCCCACAGAGGCGTCGGAAAGTCAGAGTCAGGCTGCCTTGCGCGACCTAAACCCGTACGAAATCAGCGACTGTGGCAGAAATATTACCCGTTGCCAAGAGTAACCACGAACGGAAGAACTGCATTTCTTGGGGTCACGGAGCACATCTAGGCAAATTAAGACTTGAAACCTTAGAGAATAAGGGAAGGGAAATAGAAGTTATTTGAAAGCTGGCTTATTTCATATGGTAGAACTTATTTCGGCTTATGGTTTGCATCCACGAATATTTTATTGCACTTTTAGCGTTCGCACATATTTCTGAGTATAAATCATCCAACGAATGAAGAAAGTTAAGTATATACTAATGTCGAAGCTAGGGTTATTGATGAATTCGACGACTTTTTGAAATGAGTCAAAACATTCTGATGTTGTTATTCGATTTTCCCATTATAGCGGCATAAAAGTTTCATGAAATAACGCCACGCCCCTTGTTTGCAAGGGTGTTTTCTAAATAAAGATAGGGTAACTGGTCCGGCAGAAGCGGAGAGAAATATGTTCTTCACAGGCTCATAAGGAAAGAGCGAATATACTTTGGCAAACAACTCTGAATCCTAGAATATTTGATTGCACTTTAGGGATTCACATTTCTCAGTATATTGATGATGTAGTGATCAACAAAACAATTTAAGTATGTGCACGCTCTTTCTCTTTCGCTCTTTCTCTCTCTTTTCCTTCTCTCTCTCTCTCTCTCTCTCTCTCTCTCTCTTTCAGTATTTCTCTCTCGAGTTTTTCTCAATAATTTTTGAAATAACTCCTTTTTTATACAAAAAAAATGAAATTCATGGAAGGTATAATCAGTATACTTTAACCTTCACTCAAACGTTGCCAAAGTGAGGACCGGTTTTTTAAACATAATTTTAAATCAAAAATATCATATTTACATTCTGTTTTTAAATAGTAAACCATTTTTAGCAACATGGGAAAAAAGATGTGTTAAGGAGCACTTTACTATCCTATATACATTTTAGCTGTTATGGCCGAGTGGCTAAGATGACGGACTGGTGATCTAAACTTCCCCAGTTCCATCCCCCTCAACAACTTTTTTTTGTTTTTTTTTGCTTATAAAAAAATTACATAGTAAACATTTTTTATAACTTTTATAAAAAGGCCGCGGGTAGGTTTTGAAGGAGACCTGATCTGAGCCCACGCGGTAGTTTTTTTTTGCACATTTCGCATCGATGGCAAACTATAATTTAAACAAATTAAACTAGGGCCATTTGTTTGGTGGTTTGCAGAGAAAGAGAGAAATTAAGTCGAGAAATGATCGGATCTCTCAAATTACGCCCCTGCAAGGATGTTTCCTGGTCCCCAGGGAATCCAAAGGACAGGGGCTAACCCATTTACGCCCAGGCTAAAGAATGTCTAGAACTAAGCTTAGCCGAAGAGGACTAAAAACAACGGTTTGGGGGAAGTCTGGGCCCTGGTGGAATAACTGCGTTTCATGGCTCTCGCCTCGGGCGCTCGTTAGGCGTCCCAAGGAGAGAAATAGTTGTCTAATTGGAAGGGTAGAGGGTGGAGGACTGAAAAGAGCGGGGCACATGGCCGAAGATAACGAGGTTTGCGGAGAAAGTGGGCAAAACAGCCGCTGAGCCTAAGATCTGGGGATATGGAGAGGGGAGGAGGCTGATTGTTTCTCCATTCGGCTATGTTCATTGAGGAATGGCCAAAGAACCGAAAAAAGGAAAAGAGGAGATTTTGGGAAGATTAAATCTACTCAATGGGTCCCGCAGCGATCCAGACCGCGCGCCGGAAAGAGCGCGCGGGGAGCGCGAGGAACGCCTTTTAGGTGAAGCAAACATGGATTCTAAAGGCTTCTTTGGATGAAATGTTGCCCCGATAAGTAGATCACAAGATGTAAATTGAATGAGACGCGAAAAAGGATAGGTGGGTGAGAGAGCGCCGTTCGCTGGGTGTTAGGTATATATGTGTCTTGCCTGGCTTTTGAATCTAAACATGTTGAAAAGCTTTAAAAGTCTTTTAAAGTAGGTGCTTAACTTACTAGGGAGTTAAATAAGGTTAATTCGAGGTATCGGCTGCCATAGATCTCCCATCTTCGTTATGATTTTTGCGTTTAAAATAGTATTACAGGCCGGTTTTTACCGCAGTTGGCACCGTCAGTCCGCTTTTTAACCGCAGATGAACGCAGATTGCATCTGCTTTTTACCCGCAGATGGCAACCTCAGGCCGCTTTTTAACCGCAGATAAACGCAAAGGGTACCACCAGGCCGCTGTTTAACTGCAGATGACGGCAGATGGCAACCTCAGGCCGCTTTTTAACCGGAGATGAACGCAAAGGGCACCATCAGGCCGCTGTTTAACTGCAGATGACGGCAGATAACATCCTCAGGCCGCTTTTTAACCGCAGATGGTCGCAGTTGGCACTCTCAGGCCGCTTTTAAACAGCAGGTGACAGCAGGTGACCGCAGATGTCATCTACATTTTACCGCAGATGACAGCAGTTTGGAACCCTCAGTCCGCTTTTTATCCGCAGATGACATCCTCAGGCCGCTTTTTAACCGCTGATGACCGCAGATGGCACCCTCAGGCCGCTTTTTAACGGCAGATGACCCCAAAAGGCATTCTGATGCCGGTTTTTACCGCAGATTTGTCTTTATATGTGCGTCTTGCATTAACCAAGCCAGACTCTCTATCAAGCTTGATATCAATTCCAAATTTTCCATTTGTTTCAGATTGTCCGTTGGATACCTATGCAACCACAAACCAAACTGGGTGTCATTGCTTGCTAACTAATTTGCATAACCTAACCACATACCAAATAAGGGGGGTCATTTGCATAACCTAACCACAAACCAAAATGGAGGGGGATAACTTGACCTTGTTGTCAACTTCATAATTCTGGTGCCAAAATTGTCCATATAGTGGGTCCCGCACGGAAAAGCGGTAGATCTCACTTTTGTGACCCAGTTTCATTTAGTCAACTTGACAAAAATAGGTTTCCACGTGGATGGACTAAGTCACTGAATGGCATAAAGGCGTTAATCGAGAAGAGGGTATTTTTAGACGCTGTTTATAAAGACAAGTTGTCTTTCTTAAAGAACACAGAGTTTGCTCTCTTTTTTTGAAGGTAAGCAAAGATCAGAATCGTGGGAAGAGATCAGCGGGACTTTAGACTCCACTGATTTGGAATATGGCACGGACTTCTTTAAATATGGTTCACAAAGACATCGAAAATAGTGAAAACTCACACATTTCTTCCAATGAAACAAAAAAAAGTCATTTTTGGATTTTCATTGAGCTGGTGGAGATTTCGCTAATTAATCTTGCAAACTATGGCAATTACAGTGAAAATGTTATAGGTAATGCTTAAAGAAACAAAGCAAAAAGATCACACCAGCGGGGAGTCGAACCAAATACCTTCAGCTTATGAATCCGACCCTTTACCTGCTGCGCCACGAAAACGCGTTTTCTCACGCATAGCGCGCGGCGGTATACAGAAAATCGGTCTTTTCTCGATCATGAAGACCGTTATCCAAATCTAACTTCACAGCTGTTTACATTTTTCAATTCTCTACCAAATGCTATAGGACTCGACTTATTTGATTGGTATATCATCGGCTTTGAACTCATGTAAGTCCAAATAGGCTGAAAAAGAGAAAAGAAAACATTGAGAATATGACCGCAGATGGTACCCTCAGGCCGCTTTTAAACCGCAGCTGGTACCCTCAGGCCGCCTTTAATCGCAGATGGCATCTTACTCATGAAGGTTCACATAGGCTAAAAAGAAGAGAAAAAGTACATTAAGAAGGACTAACTCTAACGATAAGTCACTTAATTACATGAAGGTGTCCATCTAGAGAAGGGTAATATAGCTCTCGGTTTGTAAGTGCAAGTTGTCTCTCCTAAAGAGCGCAGTGTTCGCGCTCCTTTAAGGAGATAAGTAAGCGTCGTGGGAAGAGATCAGCTGGCTTCTAAGTCCTTTCGAATGCTAGATGACACGTGGCATATACTCACACATATCTTCCAATACAATCAAGAAGTTATTTATGTGAGGAGGGAGAAATAACGCAAACAATTTAAAATTCAAAGATTTAATTCGAAAACAGATGATCCTTTTTAAAACTAGGAGGGAAAATGGCTGTTGTCTTGCTATTCTTAGCCGTAATTTGGAGAAGAAACGGCAGCTAGTTAATATAAAAAAGCTGCTTAGATTAAATACTTTGAAGTAAATTTGATTTTTGGAAGGTTCTAATGTTGGCCAAATAGAAAAAAACTTTGAGATTTGACCCGTGCGCGCGCGCATTAACCCTAGGCAAAAATCAATATTGACCTAATCGATATTTACTGTTTTTCAAATAGGCAAAAACGAGATTTCCTATAAACCCTATATATATTTCATTTTCGAGAAGAATTAGAGAAAAAACAATAACAATTCGAACCGGGCGCTCGCGCAATAACCCACCATGAAAAATCGATATTGATAAAATGCTTCATATATGTGTTTTTCACTAAATAAAATGTTTTAGAGAAAAAAGTCTAAAGTCATTCGAAAATTAGTTTTTTGTTTTAAAGGGTCACATCACACAAGATGGAGTTTTGACCCGGGCGCGCGCGCGCAATAACCCTGAGCAAAAATCGATATTGACCGAATCAATATTGATTGTCCTTTAAATGTTCCGTAAATACACTGATATTTCATTAATCCATTGGGTATAAAAATAGCGAAATATTGAGATCTGGCCGAGCGCGCACGCAATAACCCTCGAAAAAAATGGGAATTGATATTCTTTTTTGTTTGTTTTTACAAAGGTATGCGAAATTGTTATTTCCTATGATTCATGGTGAAGTGGGGTTATGGAACAAATCATTAAGATTTGACGTGGATGCGCGCACAAATCCAAAAAGCGCAGGAAATGATAAAAAAGCACAAACTTGACCCAAATAGATAAAAATGTATAAAAACTCCTCATAAATCTGTTTTGGGGTCAAATAAAAGTTACTTTTTCAAAATATTGAGTTTTCCTATGTTAGGGGGAACCGATATCCCTCGATCCTTCAGAATACATGCCTTAAACATCTGAAAATTAATTTAAATTAAGATTTCAGGATGAAAAAGTCAACCCAGATGACAAGAGGAAACACGACATCATGCACATCTTCGGCGTGCCGAAATTTTCGACATCCGTCTACATCACAATGAAGATCCAGGACTCTGGCTGCTACTGTACGGTTTTTTTTGCAGATGGAACTACCGTATACCACGGTTACAGTGTCCTAAATGACTTGACTTATGCCAATTTTGCTTGAAAATCTGATTGGAAGCCATTTTTCTTCAATTTTTTACTGAAAAAAGTCAAAAGCAACATTTACTTGGAAACCCGGAAAAATCGATTTCAACAAAAAAAAATTTTTTCCTAATTTTTTTCCGCATTTTTGCGTTTAATCTAAAATGGAAAGCAAAAATTTCTTTTTTTTTGTCAATTACAAAAAAAATATTTTCAATTACAAAAATTTGTTTTTCTTAATGTTAGCTGGAAAACCATAAAAAACGACTCATTTGTCGGTTTGGATAGGTTTTAGAATCGGTCTTATTTCGGACGCTCCCGCGATAACCCGGTGCGAAAATCGATAAAGTCCCAGTCTCAGAAGATAAGATTATGATAAAAATTTTATAACACTAAATAATGACTTTGCACAGCTTTTGAACAATCCTCTCTTTCCATTTAAGCCATCTATTGAAACGCGTAAACGCAGTGCAGCCCATATGACAAATTGTAATTACCCAAATAAATCATTTTTTTCTTATTTTACAAAATTACGCGGAGCGCATAGCGCTCCGCGGTGGTTTGATTCCTCCCCGTTGCCTAAAATGGCAAATTCTCCCGTAGTCGAATACCCCCTCGCCACGGGCGACAGGATAGACGTATCAAGACCAAATTTCACACAGCTGTCGGAACCCTTTGCAGGTCGGTGGGGAGCGATATTCCAGCCAAATCGGTTCACAAACGTGAGAATAACAGACGAAAAACTTCGTTTTTGGAGAAATTCTATTGAATTGGAATTAGCGTAAATGATGGCGTGCGTGGACCGCCATTTCCTAGCGGTTGACAGGCACCGCGGTTGCGAATGACTTGCGCACTTTTTCCCGGGCCTCGCTTGATTTGCCCACCGATTTTTTTATTTTGGTAAGATGGAAATGAAGGGTATGGTGTAAAACAATAAAGGGATGGATAGAGGAAGACAGTTTAGCCAAGTATTCTACGAATACTGATAAAAAGAGAACAATTATTATGTGAAAAAGCGAGACGCACAGAGAGTGGGTGGTTTGGTTCCTGATCGTATAAAAAGTGAACAATAGAAATGTTAGAACACTATGAAAGAGATCAAAAGAAAATAATTACCTGACGAACTTTTCGAAACGCCAAAACTACCTGGAGTGATAAAGAGTTATGAACAGATCTGGCAATAGTTAGTCCAAATATTTTTTAAGGATATCACGACAGAGGTGGTTTTGGCGTTTCGAAAAGTTCGTCAAGTTATTATTTTCTTTTGATCTCTTTCATAGTGTTCTAACATTTTTATTGTTCACTTTTTATACGATCAGGAACCAAACCACCCACTCTCTGTGCGTCTCGCTTTTTCACATAATAATACCTGTTGAATTTATCTACTAATTTTTATCTTCTTCAGCTTCTGACACTCAATCTTCCTTCACTGTGACCCTGGGATCGCTGAACTTTGAAAACGAGCTGGTGGGAACGTATGTGATCAGATCGGACGAGGCGACGGCCCACGACACCAGCAACAAAATTAAAGTCTTCTCGGTAAGGCCTTTTTAAGACGCCTCACCTTAAGTTCCTAGGTGATGGTTCCGGATGGCAGTATCGAAGACCCTGAAGTGTGCTTTTCAAATGTGAGAATAAGACTTTTGGGAATGAGAATCCAAATCTAGGGAGGAGATCCGTGTGTTCCCAGGGCAGACGTGGTTTTTATACAGTATCACAACGAACCGGAGGACTCCTGGAGCATCAGCCACATCGAAGTGGAGATTCAGTTCCGGTTGTGGCCTGGCAGTGAGAATTGGTAGGAGAGAGAGAGGGAGAGAGAGAGGGTAGAGAGAGACAGACATAGAGACATGGAGACAGAGAAAATGAAACTATTTCAGGCATACCTTCACCTACGAGCACTCGGTAGCCATGCCGTGCCAGTCCTGGATGGAAGGAGTCAACTTCTACCAAATCGGCCCCCGCAATGGCCTCTTCCTCGAGCTGGAGGACATTCCTCCCGTAGGCGCCTGGGTCCGCGATTGGGTCTAATCATATCCGACTGTTGTGATATTCAAATAAAGCGGACGGAAAATTCTTGAACAGTTGTTGAAAAAGAATCTTTTAAAAGTTAGAATGTTTAAAACAGGATGTCTGCAATTCTCGACCTGTTCCATTCAGTATTGGACATTGAAAATTTTTGCTTTCTCTGCTTTCATTTTTTAAACACCGCTTACACATCATCTCATCTGCCTTTGAATGTTGGAATCTCTGTTTTTTAAGACACCGCCTCTATCACACACCCGTACGAGATAGGGAAGTCATATGTTGTTGAAACTAGGTGACAAGTTTCTTTCAGTTTCTGACACTAATTAAGAACAGTTAAAAGAAAAGAAAGTTTCGAGTTTCTGACACTAATTAAGAACAAATGAACAAAGTTTAATAATTAAAAGAACTGGGTTTGGAGAACAAACAATTTTGACCCGGGCGTGCGCGCAATAACCATAGGAAAAAATCGATTTTGACCAAATTGGTTTTCTTAGTTTTTTTTCTAGATGTAGGCTGGATCGATATTTACTATTATAACTACAAAGATTTCTGGATAATTAGGGACAGAGACAGAGAGAAGACAAACAAACATGGAGAGAGAGAGTAAGAGAGAGAAGAGAAAGAGAGAAAGAGAGAGAGAGAGAGAGAGAGAGAGAAAAGAAAGAGAGAGAGAGAGAACGAGAGAGTGAGAGAAGAGAGAGAGAGGGAAGAGAAAGAAAGAGAAAGAGAGAAAGAGAGAGAGGAGAGAGAGGAGAGAGAGATAGCAGCGAGAGAGAGAGAGAGAAAGAAAGAGAGAGAGAAAGAGAAAAAAAGAGAAAGAGAGAAAGAGAAAGAGATGGAGAGAGGAGGGAGAGACATCTAGAAAGAGAGAGAAAGAGAGAAAGAGATAGAGAGAGAGATGGAGATAGAGAGAGAGAGAGAGAGAGAGAGAGAGAGAGAGGGAGAGAGAGAAAGTGAGAGAGAGAGAAAGAGGGAGAGAGAGAGAGAGAGAGAGAGAGAGAGAGGAGAGAGAGAGAGACAGAGGAGAGAGAGACATCTAGAAAGAGAGAGAAAGAGAGAAAGAGAGAGAGAGAGAGAGAGAGAGAGGAGAGAGAGAGAGACAGAGGAGAGAGAGACATCTAGAAAGAGAGAGAAAGAGAGAAAGAGATGGAGAGAGAGAAAGAGGGAGAGAGAGAGACAGAGAGAGAGAGAGAGAGAGAGAGAGAGAGGATAGAAAAAGACACAAAACACACAGAGAAGTATTATTTCAAGCACACCTTTACCCACGAGCACTCTGCAGCCATGCCGCCCAGTCACCTTCTACCATATCGGCCCATGAATGCTAAAGAAGCCTTGCTTCCGAGTACTCGGAAGGAAGGCTTCTTTACTACTTTCGAAAAGTCAATTGAACAAAATTAACCGGTAGTTTAATTTTTCAAATCCATTCAGTGGGGCAGCCGATTTTTTACGGGCTCCCGCAGCAAATTTCTCGCGCGGAGGGCGCAGACAACGAGAGGGCTACTTGACGGTTGTATTCAAAGCAATTGCGCATCATGTTGTTTCTCTCTCTCTCCCTCTCTCTCTCTCTCCTCTCCTCTCACTCACTCAGAATAATGTTTGGGTAAACTTTCACACGTTTGCATAAAATTAGCAATCCTAGGTTAATGACCTCGTGTTCCCAGATTAACCTATCAATATTATCTACAGTCATGCTAATTTTCAATCATTTTCTCTTTCTCTCCTGTGCCGGGTGGTCAACCCACAGTTTTATAGTTGTTCCAAAGTGAGTTCGCTTTCCTTTTCTAAACTTTCTCATTTCAGAGTCATTTTCCCTGTTTCAAATAAATAGAGGAGTATTGACTATGTCTAGGCAATCTGATACGAGTGAGAACGGTAAGCGTCGTTTTACAATTGTTCCTGAAAAGATTCCGGCTTTTTTAACTAAGGGCTTTTAGTAACTAAAATTTCCTTTTTAGGGACTCTTCTGTACTTTGATCCCCATAATGGAATTCGTTTGGATTTCACCGAAAAATGCCCAGACGTGGCTGGCTACAGTTTTGAGTACGAAGAGGAGATGGAGGATCACCCGAATAAGAATGTGATGTTCCTGTCGCGCGAATTTGCTATCCCCTTCGAAAACATCCACCAACAGGTGGGTTAGCCTTGAGAGAAAGAGACAGAGAGATAGAGAGATAAATGTTTTCAGCTACACGTCATCGACTACGTCAATCTGATGACCACTTGCAAGGCTCTTTGGGCGTTTAGCAAAGTTGACAAATTTGCTCCCAAATGTCTGATCAACGTCCATTCGACATATGTCAGTGCAGATGAATTCAGCCCATTCTACTCTTCTTTTGGCGGACCTGCTTCTCTGGATTCGAAGAAAGTTGTGTATACTTGGTGCACCCTTGGGTCCCGCGGCGAATTCCCAAGCGGGCGCCATCTCTCCCCAAAGGCGATCAACGCCCTGAGCAAGTCCTTCCTCGAAATCGTCGTCTGCAACCTTCACTTCTGCGGTGGAGACCTCTGGCTCATAGACATGTTGGATCGGCTGAACGTTAGGACCATTGCAACTCTCGAAGTGCTGGACAACAACACACCGCTGCTGAACAAGCTGATCGAGGTAAGGGTGGAAGAGAGATAAAGAGAGAGAGAGAGAGAGAGAAAGAGAGAGAGAGAGAGAGAGAGAGAGAGAGAGAGAGAGAGGGAAAAGAAGGAATGTGGCGGATGTCCCTTTTCCAGAAGTACAATGTCCAGAACTTCAGAGGTCTCATTACCTACGGATTGCAGCTCCCCTACCGCGTAGGGACCCTTCCTTTTCACAAAGAAAAAGAGTTTTAGATGAATTCGGTAAAGATCGAATTCAACTGTCACCTGTCCATTCATGATGACTACCCTGTGACCCGTGCTGACGACGCTCCGACCACCCATCTCATCGAGTTCCTCTCTTCCACCCAGACTGATCACCTCTGGAGTTTTCCTAATTTAGATGTGGTTGAAGGGAAATGCGAAGACGATGAAGGTGAAGAAAGTCACTCCCAGTTTCGGTAAATCTGAGTTCCTGGAGTCCCTGGAGTACGTGGCCTTTGTCGAGCAAGGAGCCAGTCTTGTTCACCACGTGGATTACTTCATTCTGAAGCAAGAAGACGGGACCAGCATGTATGTGGCGTACGACGAGAAGACTCGAGAAATCGACTGCATTACCAACAACCAGGATTAGACTAAGATTCACAGGTGCAATAAATGTTAATTGATCTTTCTCTCGTGTGTTCACTCACACACGCACATATGGCACACATAAACACAGTCTGATACCTTTATTCGTGACCTCATATCATATCTCAGTTTCTACTGAATCATTTTAGTTTATCTTTCAATATGTTGTTACCCTAGGCAAAAGTAGATCGTGGATTAAAAATCGTGTTTGGATCTCGACGCGATCGCCAGAACTTTGCAGAAAATGAAAGTAAACCGATTGAACTAAATAGTGTTTCGATCGATAGCTTAGGTATAAACAAGTTGAATTCAATCAATATTGACTGGCTAGCTGGGGTCCTGAAGCGATCGCGTGCCAGAACTATGCAAAAAAAATGAAAGTAAACCGATGGAACTAAATAGTGTTTCGATCGATAGCTTAGGTAAAAACAAGTTAAATATAATCAATATTGACTGGCTAGCTGGGGTCCCGAAGCGATCTCGTGCCAGAACTATGCAAAAAATGAAAGTAAAACCACATAAAATGCAGGAAGAGAGAGAAACAAAAGGAGAAAGGTAGAGAGATTTAAAGAAATAGATAGATACAAAGAGAAAGTGAGAGAGAAAGAAAGAGAGAGATACAAACCTGATTTCAGTGGGGAAGATTTCAGAGGCATAGACAAACAACGATATTAACAACATAACCAACTTTCCCACCAACCTGGATATCAGCAACAGAATGTCTCCTAAACAATTGAAATCGGCAAATTGATAATGTGTACCTTTAAAACCATATTTGTAAAGAAAGAAAAAGCTGCGAGCAAATGAGTCACAGAGACGAATCTCTTTCGGCCACACCTGAATCACTAGATCAATTTTAAGTATTTTCTGACCTGTCAAGTAAATAGGGGGTTATTATGTAGGCTGGAATTTCTATCCATTGCCAAGTAATTGCGCGCAGCGCGTAGCGCTGCGCGGTGGTTTGATTTCTCTCCGCTGCCTAGAATGGCGATGTCTCCCGTTCCATGTATACAAAGTTCTTATCCGCGAACGGATAAAGCTATGATCACCAAATTTTGAAACGAGAATAGGACTGTTAGTCACTAGCGGCGCGCCAACTTTCAGCCAATTTTGTTGAAAAATGACCGGGAACGAGCGAAAACCCCGATTTTTAGCTGGTCGCCTGCGCCCCCTTGGTATAACGGTATAAGCGTTAGTCGACCAATCTCGCGACCAGGGTTCGAATCCCGCCGTGGGCAAACTGTTTTGCATGTTAAGAAATAGTGTTTCCACATCGTTTCAAGTGTTACATTTTACTTTTCAATCGCTTAACTTTTTTGTTTTCTGGTTTTTTCGCCTCAATTTTCGAGTTGAACTGCTTTTGAAGAGCATATAATTAGATAATTCTTCTAGAAAGCAAAGAAAATATATTCTGTAAAACAAAAACACCTAGAAAATTAATTAACAACCATTATAATTAATAAGAAAATTAATTAACAACCATAATAATTAATAATTAACAACCATTATAATTGGAAATATCCTCGTTTTAAATGGAACCACTTTTATATTAAAATTGAGAATTTCGGACGACCGCTCGCGCCGCCGCTCACTTCGCATTGGGGCGCACTTGCCGCATCGGAATATTCCGTTGTTGCCCGGATGCCCCCAATTTTGGACATTTAAAGGCGTATTTACGTCTATTTTTCATTTGAAATAAAAATTAATATGCAAAAAAAATTTACAAAAAATGTGATTTAAAGGGAAACAACTGAAAAGTAGAAGTCAAAAGTCGAAATTCGTCTTGAAACCTGGTTTTTATCAAGATTTTCTGTTTTTGTAGATTTTTTTTTGTTTTCAAGACAGAGACTCAAAGCGTTCAAAAGCGGCCTGAGGCTGCCTGCTATCTGCGTTCAAAAGCGGCCTAAGCCTGCCATCTGCGTTTAAAAGCGGCCTGAGGCTGCCTGCTATCTGCGTTCAAAAGCGGCCTGAGGCTGCCATTTGTGTTAAAGAGCGGCCTGAGCCTGCCATCTGCGTTCAAAAGCGGCCTAAGCCTGCCATCTGCGTTTAAAAGCGGCCTGAGGCTGCCCTCTGCGTTTAAAAGCGGCCTAAGCCTGCCACCTGCGTTCAAAAGCAGCCTAAGCCTGTCTTCTGCGTTCAAAAGCGGCCTGAGGCTGCCATCCGTATTAAAAAGCGGCCTGATGCTGCCATATGCGTTCAAAAGCGGCCTGAGACTGCCACATGCGTTCAAAAGCGGCCTGAGGCTGCCATCTGCGTTCAAAAGCGGCCTGAGGCTGCCATCCGTATTAAAAAGCGGATTGATGCTGCCACATGCGTTTAAAAGCGGCCTGAGGCTGTCATCTGCGTTTAAAAGCGGCCTGAGGCTGCCATCCGTATTAAAAAGCGGCCTGATGCTGCCACATGCGTTCAAAAGCGGCCTGAGACTGCCACATGCGTTCAAAAGCGGCCTGAGGCTGCCATCTGCGTTCAAAAGCGGCCTGAGGCTGCCATCCGTATTAAAAAGCGGCCTGATGCTGCCACATGCGTTCAAAAGCGGCCTGAGGCTGCCACATGCGTTCAAAAGCGGCCTGAGGCTGCCACATGCGTTCAAAAGCGGCCTGAGCCTGCCCTCTGCGTTTAAAAGCGGCCTGAGCCTGCCATCTGCGTTCAAAAGCGGCCTGAGAGTTTACGCAAGGCGATGTCGCAGTTTTTCTCGCCAGTTATCCACATCCGATCTATATATCTTGTATGCATAGTCAATCAGTTCGTAAAAAGTGTGCAAACATTCAGTTTTGAAATGGGGGAGAGTGAGAGTGAGAGTGAGAGAGATAGAGAGAGAGAGAGAGAGAGAGAGAGAGAGAGAGAGAGAAAGAGAGAGAGAGAGGGAAAGAGAGAGAGAGAAAAGAGAGAGGAGAGGAGTGGAAAGGAGATAGAAAAAGAGAAAGACAGAAAGACAGAGAGTTAGAGAGAGATAGGATTTGAGATTGGGAGAGAGAGTTGGATAGAGAGAGATGAGATTTGAGTTTGGAAGAGAGGAGGAGAGAGTTATGGAAGAGAGAGAGAGTTAGATAGTTAGACTTAGATGGGATGTGAGATTGGGGGAGAGAGAAAAAGAGAAAGAGAGAGAGAGAGATAGAAATAGAATGAGAGAGTGACTAAGAGGCCAATGAAACGGCTGTTTACTTTTTATTTCAGATATACAAAATTACTTGTCTACGACGATTCAATCTAACCTTGCTCCGGTTCGCTTTGTTCGCTTCGAATCCGATGTCTCAGTCGACTGGTCAGACTCAATCGACTCAGTCAAGCTCAACGCTTTGTTCGCTACGTACCGGTTTACTTCAAATCCAATATCGTCCTGTAGATCTTATAAATATCTCTCACGTGCATTCTTAACCTGCATTAGGACGATTTTCGCTAACCTAATCTTTTTCTTTTTCTTTTTTGAAGGAGAGAGAAGAGAGAGAAAAGGTAAACGGATAAGAGAAAGAAAGAAAGGTAGAGAGAGATTGAGAGAGAGATAGGCTTTGAGATTGAAAATAAACAGAGAGAGGAAGAGAGTAAGGAAAGAGAGAGAGAGAGAATAGAAAGAGAGCGAGAGAGATAGAGAAAAAGAGAAAGAAAGAGACAGAGAAAAAGAGAGAGAGAGAGATAGAGAGAGAGAGAGAAAGAGAGAGAGTATTTAATATTACAACCAAATGTGTTTTTCTAAAAACCAGAAAAAAATCAATAGTTCTGAGAATGATGATTTTCTGGCTGATTAACATTGATTCCAACGTTACTTTGTAGAATCTTTGCTAAGTAATTAGCCCAGGCCTCTCAATATTTACGTAACCATTAGAATAAAATGCCTAATGAGATCGGCCCGCACCCTCTCCTTTCACTTCCTGCTTTCCTTCGCCCCTGGGCGGCTACTTTCGGCACCTCTGACTTGCAAAAATGGCGGACGATGACGGTAGGCTTTTACCTTTGCTAATCTAGGCTTCTTACAGTAGATTTAAAAAAAACATGGCAGCTGCTGAGTATGACACAGATGGGGAAAATCAGCTTAGATTGTCGACTGTTTTTAATACTCCTCCGAAAGCTAAGCTAATGTATCAGAACAGTGAGTTTTGTATTTTTTGACAATTTTCTTGTTAGTTTCCATAATGAATCCATAACATCCAAATTTCAGAGCTTTTGGCAATCCTCCTGGCTTTCATTTGGCGATTCCACGTTCTTGAAGGATTTCCTACGACTAGGGACTTGTGGTCTCACAACTTCACAAACGGCAGGTCGGCAAGTATTGTCGTCGCCGGTGTTCAAGGTCATTCGTGGCTGAAGAGGCTCAAGGAGTCAGTGGTAGGCTTTGAATGTTCCGTTAGCTATTTTTTCTGATCTCAGAGTAGCTTCAAATCTGTGACTCAAATTTCCGTTGGACAGACCACTCTCTCCTTTTCACACAGAGAACTGAGCAGAGCGTTGTGGTAGGGTTCAAAATGTCCTCAATCAGCTAACTTTTTAGCATGTGTCACAACCCGACACTGAAAATTGCTGGTGGGCTGAGAACCTTTATAAAAGGGATGACGAGTACTGCTTTATGTGCTATTTGCCTGGAACACAACAACGTGCTCGAGAATTTCAAAACTCTTCTCACTGTGCCCCATAAGGTGGGTCTCTCCTTTGTCAGAGATATGCATTTGTTTTTAGTGTACCACTGAACGCTATGTCCCTAATGCAGAATCCGCCGCAAGCCTCCAGTACAATCGAGACACAAGGGAATTACAAGTGAAAAAAGAAACAAATGAAAATTTGGAGGTCAATTTCAAACATTCCAAGAATGTCAAATACAATACCCCTATGCTTCGAATTGCACCTGGAATGGTTGCAAGTACAACTGTCGATTTTCTCACTATGATGGCCGAGATACAAACAGCTCTCCTCACCACAAATGGGACAACCTCCCTCCTCTGTTTCGCATTGCTTATCCAAGAGGAGGATTAGCCTTCGCCACAATCTTCAGCCATAATTTAAGCTTGAAACAAATAATCATGTGAGCTTTTTTTCTTTGTATGTTACCCAAAAACGTGTGTGTAGATAAAGTTTTCACAATGGATTCAAATTTAAAACTCATCGAACGGAGTGAACAAAGTGCTAGAATCCTCACTCTATATGTCTCACAGAGCCAGTCGACAGAAGTCTCTTTTGTAGCAAATGGATCTGAAGTTGTTGTCGCTAGCATCACTGGAAGAGGATACCCCGACAGAAGGAAGCCATTGTGCTTCGCACTGATTTCCGAATGGCCCATGTGGGTTGATTTCCCTTTTTTATTATTAAAAAACTGTATTTTACATTTTATTTATAGGCCTGGTAATTAATACCAAAACTATCCGTAATACAATCATATTTCTAGAGAAAAGTGCAGATATGGTTGTACCAATTCAATCTCCTATTGCCCAGGTATCTTGTCTCTAAAATGTAGTAAACGATTCTTTAAGATTCCTTCAGTACTCAATATTTAGCCACAACGATCCGTTTTTGGGATCCGAATTTTCCGATGACAACTGTTCATTTTCGTTTGGTACAACACTATGTTTTGGTTTTGGAGAGAAATTAGGTAAGAGAGAGAGAGATTGTGAGAAAAAGATAAAGACATACCTTCTTCAGCCCTCGCTCTCATATTCGTCTTTCTGGTAATCCTCGGATAGAAGCACGTTGAGACAGAACCAGGGCCACGCAGAGGATCAAGATAAAATTAGCTGATGTAGTATAAATCGTGCACAAGTCCGTTCTGTTCATAATTCACCTACATTCTGTTCTGAAATGGGAAAGAGAGAGTTAGATAGTTAAGGAAAAATACAGAGAGAGGATAGAGAGAAAGAGAGAGAGAGAGAGAGAGAGAGCGAGAGAGCGAGAGGGGTAGGGAGAGTAAGAAAGAGAGATGGTATTTAAAATTGGGAAAAAGAGAGAGGGAGAGAGTAAAAAGATAGACTATCTTTAAAATAAATTTTTCGACAGTGTGATTCAATACGAATTTAGCTATTTTAAAACTGTTTTTCTGGATTTCCTAACA